>JAWPEG010038709.1:5539951-5565941 GCA_035771395.1 Myotis vivesi | reverse complement strand
ACAAAAAAAAAAAAAAAAAAAAAAAACAAAAAAAAAAAAAAAAAAAAGAAAATTGAGAAGGAATGCATCCAGGAGGCCTTTAATCACTGGTCAATTACGATCCTGCTAAAGATGCCAACATCTAGCTCAGCGCTTCCCAAAGTGGGCGCTACCGCCCCCTGGTGGGCGCTGCAGTGATCCAGGGGGGCAGTGATGGCCACAGGTGCATTTGTTTTAACTTTTTTTGTATTACCTTTCCATTCTGAGTTCAATAAATAGCTTCATAATTTCAAACTTCAATGTTTCTAATTCACACCGTTCTTGACTATATTTTACGAAAAAGGTAGAAACATTAATACATATATCTTTCTGTTTAATTGCTATTAAAATTAAAAAAAAAAAAATTAATTTCCAGGGGGCGCTGAGTAATATTTTTTCTGGAAAGGGGGCGGAAGGCCAAATAAGTTTGGGAACCACTGATCTAGCTCCACGTGGCCATTCCTCACCTGGATCCTCCACATGCAGTTCACCCGGCAGAAAACAAAGCCCCTTTAACGTTTCCTAGGAAGAAGATGGTGCTCTGGCCTAAAGGGTCCACACTGCCCTCCCCGCTCTGCTGGGAGGTGCCAGCTGGTGGCAGCGATCGCGGGGGACACGGGGGGGGGGGGCCCCCCTTACCCGGTGGGGCTGGCGTCTCGGCCGGCTGAGGGGCTGCCTGCAAGCCTGGCTCAGAAGCAGAGGAGTCTCCCAGCACAGAGTTTAGAGGAGTCTCCACAGAGGCAGGGGCAGCTGCAGAGGGAGAAGGGAGAACACTAGGCTTGGAGGAGGGAGTTGAGGCAACAGGGGTGCCCGGAGGAGGCGAAGCTGGCGGGCCACAGTGTGACAGGGGTGCAAGGGGGGGCGGCGGCGGTGGCGGCGCTGGCCCTGAGGTAGGCGGTGGAGACACGGGGCGGGGGACCGCGTCCAGCAGCCCGCTGGGTGCTGCCGGGGAGGGAGGCCTTGGGGCCACGGGAGAGGACACGCAAGCAGCAGGGAGGACAGGCCGGGGCCCCGTCGCTCTGCCGGGGGGGCTGCTGATCATGATCGGAGGGGACGGGGGCAGGGGCGAGAAGTGGGGAGCAGACCAGGCACCGGGCTTCGCAGCAGGAGGCTGAGAAGGGGGGGCGGCGTTCACGGGGGAAGAAGGGCGAGAGTTTTTGCTGGGGGGCCGAGGCGCGGTGGCGTGATGGGGGAGGACCGGGTGGAAGGCAGACCCCAGGGAGGTGGCGAAACGGGTGGCGGGGTGCCGCAGCGGGGGGGTCGGGGGGGTGGGGGCAGGTGGCAGGGTGGTCACTCCAGCGTAATCAGGAGTGGCCTCTGGCACTGGAGCTGAGATGCCTGTGGCGTGGGATGGAGGCGGTGCCGGAGGAGGCTGGCCACTGGCCCCGGCGGGAGGTGGCGCTGGACAGAGGTGGAAAGCAGCGGCGAAAGACAGGATAAAAAAAGGAGAGAGAAAAAGGGAGGTAGTAAAGCCACAACACCAGCACTCAGACACAGCGTATCAAAGTCGACTACAGTTAGTACAGAGCATCGGGGGGCCGCGTGCGATGCCCACCCCAGAATGCTTGCGCTCGTGGGCGCATCCTGACACCCAGAAGAGGATGAATCACGTGTCCTTTCCATCGAATGAGCAGACTGATGAACAGGCTAGCCCACCCTTTACAAGGTAAACACAGCACCTGCCTTCTTCATTTTCCTTCCTTGGTCCCCCAAAAGGACATTAAGATTATACGATGAAGGACCACAAACAGATCAATAAATTCAACTGTGTTTTTTTTCTTGTTTCTTTTTAAACACCAAACAGCCAAACTGGCCAATGTTTATTGTAAAGGGCTGGGAACCCCCCTAATCAATGCTTATTTGTGGGAAAGTTTTGTTCCATCGGCTATCGCCCCAGAAAATAATTGGGCAGGTGAAGGAAGACAATTGACTCAAACAACAAACCCCTATTTTATCCAACCCACCCTGAGACTTCCCCTAGAGGCCATGCGGAATAAAAACAAATCATTAAATCCCACAATAAATGTTCATTTTCATGAATGGAACCAGGCCTTGACCTTTCAGTCCTATCCTCACCGGTGGGTCTTTCAATGAATGCCATCATTTAGTCATTTCCACAGCATTAAAAAAAATATATATTCTGAAATAACCAGCCCGTTTGAGAGAGGACTGTTTTTCGCCTACCGCTTTTAAATTCCTCCTCCAGAGCCTTTAGGAATACAATCTTGCCGAACGGCACTATCGTCCTAAGGCGTTCGAGACCATTTAAAGCAACCTCGAGAGGGAACTACAACCCCAAGTCCCTCCACTATCAAAAAAAGTTCATAAAAAACACTTCTACTTTAGAGCCAACGTAGAGGGAGTTGGAAGAAGAAGAAAGCCAGAATACAAACTCCCAAGAGCTTTCTTTACGTCGCCAAGCAAAAAAGCAACAGAGAGGAATAAAAAGAAAATGTGCAAGTAGCAACTGTGCGTGTTTCCTAATTCCCCGTCATATGGCTTCATCCCGGGCATCTCAAGTGTCAAATACTCCAACATTTGACTGCACCAAAGATCTCCCACCGTCCCAGCTCGGATACCAAGAACACGGAGCAGCGTGTCCGTGTCTTACCAGTGGCTGGTATCCTCCGCTCGCGCTCCCATTCCAGCTGTTCCCTTTCCAGCTGCTCCTGGCGCTCCCGCTCCTGCCTCTCTCGGTCCAGTCTCTCCAGCCGCTCCCGCTCCTGCCTCTCCCGCTCCACGCGTTCCTGTCTCTCTCTCTCCAGCTGCTCCTGCTCCTGGCGCTCTCTCTCTAGCCTCTCCCTCTCCAGCCGCTCCCTCTCCATCCTTTCTCTCTCCAGCCTTTCCCGCTCCAGCTCCTTCTGCCGCTGCTGCTCTTGAAGTTGCCTGAAATTTAAAAAAAAAAAAAGAAGTTTATAACAGGCAGCAACGGCGACGACTCATGAAAAACCTGTTTCTTGCCCTAACCAGTTTGGCTCACTGGATAGAGCGTCGGCCTGCGGACTGAAGGTCCCAGGTTCGATTCCGGTCAAGGGCATGTACCTTGGTTGTGGGCATATATACCCAGTAGGGGGTGTGCAGGAGGCAGCTGATCGATGCTTCTCTCTCATCGATGTTTCTAACTCTCTATTCCTCTCCCTTCCTCTCTGTAAAAAAAATCAATAAAATATTTTTAAAAAACAAAACAGAACCTGTTTCTTTTGCAATGAACCTGTGTGCACCTCATTTCTGATTCAAATACAAAGTGATGGAGTGCGGGCATCAACATCTCCCCCCCCCCCCAATCTGATAGGGGTCCCTTTGGATAGAGGTGACCTATCAGTCTCATATAAATGAAAATAATTTCTCTTGGTAGGATCACTTCTGGCTGACCGCTCCAGCACGTTATGCTAATATCTCACTTTATTCTGTACTTGTCATGAACAAAGTGTTGCAGATCAACGGGTTTTCCAAATAACGCATCCACTTTCATCACCAAGGAGTTATTTTAATCCCTCAAAGAGAAAAAAAATTTCTGGATTTTAATCTCCTTCCCTAAAGCGTGACACAAAATCTTCACTGCACAAGTAAAACAAAATTTCAGAAAATGCAATGGCCGGTCTTAAGGATAGCTCGATGAAAGTTTCTTTAAGTGAAAAAAAAAAAAAGAGGAGGGGGAAGCCCCATAGTTAAGCAAGAAGAAAAAAAGTTTAAGTTATCTAAAGTCTCAGATCCAGAGGGAACTATAATTAACATTTTGGCATTCATCCTTCCAGACTCTTCCTTATATAAAACGATAAACTTTTAAAAAGCAAATAAAATGGAATACTGACCTACCATTCTGAAATGTTTTCCTCTCTCCCCTTTGATATATTGTAAAAGGTATCCTAAGGCACTAAGTATAGTTTTGCATCTGTATTTTTCGTGACTGTGTAGTATCCCACTGTTTACCTGACCATAATTTAAGCAGCCTATAGTAGGATAGGTTAGCACAGTGGTCGCCAAACTCATTAGTCAACAGAGCCAAACATCAACAGTACAACGATTGAAATTTCTTTTGAGAGCCAAATTTTTTAAACTTAAACTATATCGGTAGGTACATTGTTATTAACTTAATGAGGGTACTCCTAAGCTGGCCTTTGCTAAAAACGTCCTCAATCTGATGGAGGTACGTTCGCTGAGGTCGACCCCTTCCAACTCTCCCATCCACACTCGCCTTGTATACTTGCTTCGTCTATCTCCTTTCCGAAAACCGACTTCTGCGCATGGGCCAAGAAGTTTCAATCGCACTGTACGTGCGCGCCCGCACGTGGTATTTTGTGGAAGAGCCACATTCAAGGGGCCAAAGAGCCGCATGTGGCTCGCGAGCCGCGGTTTGCCGACCACTGGGTTAGCCTGATACAGTTACTACCAAATGCAATAAAGGTTTTATCATCATTCATCTTTGAAACCTTTTTCACCTGCATTTTAAGCATCCCTACTGATATGCATTTGCTAGGTGAAAAGATACAAGCTTCGTTTTGTCCTAGGGCTTTTAATTTTCATGGAGAAAATCCAGTCGTATTAGGCCTTTCTGTGACCTGCCCTGGGACCCTTCTTAGGCGTTCCCTTTCGCACCAGCACTTTCTTTTACTACTTCCACAATGAAGCCCTTAGTTCATCTGAAATTCATCTTGGGTTTGAGATGTGAAGTGGGGCTCTACCCCATACACCCCTTACTGAACAGTTGAGAGCCCTGATTTAAGATGCCACCTTTCTATGTTGACGATTTCTGAACTTTCAGAGTGTTTTGGTTCCTAGGTGTGTTTGTCTAGTGTGGGTACCAGGATCTTGATGCTTTGGTGTCTGATATAGACCTTCTTTAGTAACTAGTAGAGTGCGTCCATCCTTACTACTCTTCTTATATTAAAAACCTACAGAGGCCTACTGCATGTGGCCCTAAAACACGCGGCTTGCTGCTTACCTCCCACACACGTACGTCAAAGAGCAAATCAAATGTTCCCAAGTCCCCACCTGGACCTCAATGACATTCCTGCTTATAAAAGGTAACTCTCCCAAAAAATAAAAAATCAGCTTCATCTTACACATGTTATATTTATTTCACAGCATCCTGGGCTCCCGCCTTCCCACCCATTTCCAACACCTCGGAGACAACGACTGTCAGCTCTTCGGATGTTTCTTATGTTTTAACTTTAGATATTATCTACCGCAGTGGTTCTCAACCTTCCTAATGCCGCGACCCTTTCATACAGTTCCTCATGTTGTGGTGCCCCCCAACCACAAAATGATTTTCGTCGCTGCTTCATAACTGTAATGTTGCTACTGTTATGAATCGTAATGTAAATATCTGATATGCAACGTGTATTTTCATTGTTACAAATTGAACATAATTAAAGCATAGTGATTAATCACAAAAACAATATGTAATTACATATTCAATATGTGTTTTCCGATGGTCTTAGGCGACCCCTGTGAAAGGGTCATTCGACCCCCAAAGGGGTCGTGACCCACAGGTTGAGAACCGCTGGTCTACTGGCTTTCTAATAAGAAGACACCTTCTCCAATTCCCTCGCCACACACAAGCCTCTCTCCCAATCCAGAGGAGAGGGGAAAATACTGATTTCTGCTGATTAAATCAATACCCAGTGTTATTCGCATGTATGATAATGTGGTCACTGCTCACAGTTGAACCACAGAGCGTTCTAAGACTACAGCTCATTTCTTACTATACATGAAGGGTTGCTTCTCTAAGCAATACAATGCTTTTAACACCAAGAGCTGAAGGCCAGGTAGGAGTGAAGTGAATTTCAAAGAATTACCGAATGATGGTATTTACAACTAAGGGTGCCCTAACTTGAGAAGATTGGTCCGTATGTCATAATAGTCCCCAAAGAGGCGTCCACACATGGAAAGACATGTACAGAGCACTGGCCAATGAGATTAATAGCCTTTGCATGTATTCAAACAACTACTTCATGTATGCTGACTCCAAGACTGATTTTTTTTTTTTTAAAGCGAGCAAAACATAAATACCAACATTTAAAACTGCATTTCCTTCAGCCTTCCCTGTCACAAAGAATGTGAGGGAAGTAAAGAGCGCTTTACATTTTGACATAATGAAGGAGGAGGGCAGACTAGGAAGAATGTTCTGGGTTGATAACATCCAGTAATGCTCCGATATTACTGACATTTGTCAGAAAATAAAACCGAATAAACATGGTTTTCTTTCACTATGTAATGTGGGCCTTTCACATCTCTATTCGTATACAAATGAAAAGGATCACTATAAACAAGACAGTTACATTTTGGTATCAGAAAGCTGCCGAGACAAGGGACAAGGGACCATACTCACAAGAGCAGGCGGTCAACTTTCGGTCCATCCTGCCTCTGGAGGCTGAACTGGGACCTGTACACTTTCATGGCTCCGACTCCCTGCGTCTGCTCTGAGTTACTGCTCCCCTTTTTATAACGTTCAGGTAGTCGGGGTGACTGGGGAGCTATTTATAGGCATGAACTCAATGAGGTTCTACGTGGAGACTGACATAGGACTGACTCACGTTTCTCAGAATATGTCTTTTCATCACAGTCAGCCGAGGACGCCAAATATTAATGAGTAGGAATCAAAAACCGATATTCGAAATCAGGGGTGGGCAACCCCTGGCACGCCAGTAACTTTTGCTGGCACGCGAAACCCTCTCTTATAATCTTCCATTTACAATGGTGAATCTTTGTTCTCAGTGATGAATTTTGTTAAGTCTCGTCATAGGAGTATCGCCTGACGGATGAAAGGAGTAGCTCGTGCATATCTCTGAAGGTCACGAAATATAAACCTGATGTAAAATCTCTGTCATCAATGATGCAGCGGCAAAAGTCCCACCGATAATATCAAACGGAGTCATAAAGTTTTCTGTCGAACCATCAGTGTACATGTATACATTAAAAAATAAATGTATTTTTCATCATCATATACTGTGTTTTTGTCGCTGGAATGAATTTTATTATTTCTTCAAGGTTCTTCACATATGTACACCTTAAGAGATATCAAGTAGGCATAACATGTTCTCAAAAAATTAGGGTTGGCACGCAGAAGAATTTTGAGTCAGAGAGATTTTGCTGATTTTGGCACGCACTCACAAAAAGGTTGCCCACCCCTGTTCGAAATCATATGCATAGGAATAGAAAACTAAACTACACGATCGTAGTGTTACGATTATAAAGGTATTTATTAGGCTAGTAAGATTTACCATCTAGAGTAAACATTCATTTTACTCTAGATGGTAAACATTCAACTCAGTGTCACGCTTATTCAAAAAAAAAAAATTAAAGTTATAAAATGCACACACAGCTTATAAAGCCAAATCATACTATAAAACAGGAATCCTGTTCCCCACCTTCAATTTGGATTTTGCTCCCAGAAGCAACTGCTTTCAACACTTACTGGTATTCATCTCATGTTTCTAAGTACAGTATTTAGTTTAACAACTAATACTTCTTCGTTTTTCAGACTTAGGTGTTACATACTGACTTTCTCCTGCACAAATGGTGTAATTCCTACAGCCATGACACCCCCCCCCCCGCCCCCACCGCTCCTTCCTCACTCTCCCCATCAAATCCTAACACCACTTGGAGTACATCCACAAGACTCACTTGCATGACTCCCGGCTGACCACACAGGCCTTGTAGAACAACGTTTTCTTACTCTGGTGTTAAAAATTACTCTTTTTTTTTTTTTACATCTGCTTCTTTTACTATATCTCTATCCCTATGTCACCCCAAACCCTCCATCTGAACTGTAAACGCTCTCAGCACGGTCAACCACATCAGGTGACCTATGTTCTGTTTGCTTGTTTTACTTTTCCTTCCCCCCCAGAAACACCCCTATCAGAAGCCCCCAGTCCTCCGGGCCCCACTGCCCACTTCCGGGCCCCCCTCAGTCAGGGAAGAATGCTACCAACAGACGAGGAAACCCAAAGCAAGTAGTCACAGCATTCAAACTAACTTTTTTTTTTTTTTTAAATAAATGGACCACTGAAGATTACCAGATATTTCAGTAAAACGATAAATAATACAGCCCCATAAGGAGATAATTCAGGCAAAGGAAGACAAACAAGAGAGACTCGTCATACAATTACGAATTCAGAATAAGCTAAGATGAAAAAGGGATAATTACCCCCAAAAAGGCTGTTAGAGATTAAATTAAATTTTCAATAGGTCTGCTACGGTGCTGTCCAATTCGGGAGCCATGCGTGGCAAAGACTGGCTCTTGAGCACTTGTAACAGGGCTAGTCTCAACAGAAACGTACTGTAAGTGTAAAACGTATTAAATTTTGAAGACTCACTATGAAAAACAGAATGTAAAAGATCTTAACAATCTGTATACTTATTCAGGCTGAAATGATAATATTTTGTATAGGCTGGGTTAAATAAAATATGTTGTTAAAATTAACTTCACCTATTTCTTTTGACTGCAGCTAATATGACTATTAGAAAACTTTAAATTACATGTGTGCTCATATTATATTTCTATTGGATGGTACTGCTCTAAAATATATAGTTAAAAATATCACCAAGAATACAGGCACCAAAAAAAAGCACAAAAGAGAAAAGTATCATTGGGAAAAACACAGGAGGTTCAGCATCTGACCAGTACAAGCCCCCCACCCCCCCCCAAAAAAAAGACCAGAGAAATCAGAAAGAACGAAATGGTTAAAGAAATAAATTTTTCAAAAATTCAAGAAATGGACATAAGCCGAAACCGGTTTGGCTCAGTGAATAGAGCGTCGGCCTGCGGACTGAAAGGTCCCAGGTTCGATTCCGGTCAAGGGCATGTACCTGGGTTGCAGGTACAACTACAGTAGGAGATGTGCAGGAGGCAGCTGATCGATGTTTCTCTCTCCTCAATGTTTCTGACTCTCTATCTCTCTCCCTTCTTCTCTGTAAAAAATCAATAAAATATATTTAAAAAAAAAAGAAATGGACATAAGACACTGTGGGGTAGGGGAGAACAGGGGATTGTCAAAGGGGGTGGGGGGGAGGAGACATATGTAATACTCTTTGTAAGACTTTAAGCAATAAAAAAAAAAATCTAAGAGTTTTGGATAAGTCTTGGAAAAGGTTTACTAAGTATTGAGCTAAATAAAATGGGATAAAAATCCAAAACACCAAAAATCATATCTAGTCACATATCTTTATGAAAACAGACTACCAATGGTTCATACGAAGGTTTAAAAGAATTCAAGGGCAAGGGGTGTGAGGTCATTTACACACAGAAAGGCAAAGATTGATGCCAGTTTGTAAAGTACTGCACAGGAAATATAGTCATTAATATTGTAACAGCGATGTATGGAGTCCCGTGGGAAATGGAAGTATTAGGGAGAATACTTTGTGAAGTATATGTTTGGCTAACCACTATGCTATACAACGGAAACGAATAAAAAAATAATATTGAGTATAAACTGTCACCTAAATTTTTTAATTAAAAAAATTTTTCAGTTTAATGACCTTCCTAGAAAGACTGCAAATGCCAATGTACAACACACTGAAAATAGAGAAGCGATTCATCTGCCAAATCCAGGTGGTAGAACAGAAGAAAAGGGGCAGGAAAGTGTGCAAAACAACTGTATTCCTCTTAAAAAGTGGAGAGTTCGAAAGACTAAGGCAGATTCGATTTGAAAAAGAAACCAACAGCGGAACAAACCACTGGCAAGGGAAGGGAAGAAATCTTCATTTTTTCACTGTGGAGAGTTAACAGCTACTATCTATAACAGTGATGGCGAACCTATGACACACGTGACAGAGGTGACACGCGAACTCATTTTTTTTGGTTGATTTTTCTTTGCTAAATGGCATTTAAACATATAAAATAAATATCAAAAATATAAGTCTTTGTTTTACTATGGTTGCAAATATCAAAACATTTCTATATGTGACACGGCACCAGAATTAAGTTAGGGTTTTTCAAAATGCTGACACACTGAGCTCAAAAGGTTCGCCATCACTGATCTATAAGCTGATCAATAAAGAAAGAGAAAAACATAAACATATGTACTTAGTGTTATTAGGAAATCATAAAAAGTAAAAATGCTTCAAAGGGACTCATTCATCCTGGGGATTAAAATGAGGGAAGGAGCCCAGCCCCGTAGCAGAGTACCCGTCCCTGTTTTAGACCCTCCTGTACTGGGTGAGATTTTCTTTGCTGTGTGAAAAAAAAAACATTTTTATTTTTAAATTAACCTCGCAGGAATAAAGTAGAACTAACGGAAAGGGATCTTGGTGCAAGACAGAAAAATCACTTAGAAACTATAACAGTACAGAAGAGAATAAATACTGGAGACAGCTATTAGTAATGAGAAGTCCAATGGCTTTTCAGGGGGAAAAAATAACAAGCTATTGAGAGAGACTGTGAATGAGGATAATAACAGACTTTCTAAGCTGAAACATGAAAGAGGAGAAATCTGCATTAAGAATGAAATCATGCCCTGACTGGTTTGGCTCAGTGGATAGGGCGTCGGCCTGTGGACCAAAGGGTCCCCGGTTCAATTCCGGTCAAGGGCATGTACCTTGGTTGCGGGCACATCCCCAGTAGGAGGTGTGCAGGAGGCAGCTGATCGATGTTTCTCGCTCATCGATGTTTCTAACTCTCTATCCCTCTCCCTTCCTCTCTGTAAAAAATCAATAAAGTATTAAAAAAAAGAACGAAATCATAAGGGTTAAACCGAGGTGTCAGTAGGACACCCAAATGTAGGAATTCTCGCTGTTGGAAGTCAGGGGGTCTGTGACCGACTGAAACCGTATGCAGGTTTGCATGTAAATGTACACACAGACACACACACACACACACACACACACACACACACACACACACACGCGGGAAGGGTTGGGGTCCGAACAGAAGCGGGCAGTAGTCTACTGCTTTCACCAAATTCTCAAAAGGATCCACAACTACTGACCGCATTTAGCTGGAAACCTGGGTCTGGACCTCATGTGCATGACCACAGTGGGAGCTACAGCTCTGGAAGCCGTCAGCCTCAAGGAGTTACGAGAAAACTACAACATCCAACCAAATCATTAATTTTTCAAAGGGTATACTGTGTACAGAAAGAAAAGGGAGAGCTGAGTGCAACCCTTCATAGCTATCTATAGAAAAAGAGGTACAAAAATTAAATAAAATAACAATCTTGTACAAGTTTTAAAAAAAAGAGGCACAGGAAAGAATAGAAAGGGAGAAGAATTAGCAAAAAAGAGAGACACCGTCGTATTATTGAAAGGAAGGTAGGAAATTTAACCTGGAAGTGAAGCAGCATGTGCAGTAGGTTTGTGGGAGACACAAAGCAAATTTCGTTGAGATTAAAAAGGAAATGGGCGGAGAGTGAAGGAATCGAGATGAAATTAACATGGAGAGGGAAAGAAATTGGTTCCGAAGAGTTACCTAAAAGGAGAAAGCGTCTGGGCATGACTGTGGAGAGGAAATAAGTTTTTTAAAAAAAAAGCACCATACCATTTTTTCAGAAATGGGGATTTCACCCTTCAAAATGACCACGCTACAGACTTCAACGCAAGAAGCAGGCAACATAAACAACATCTCCCATGTTCAAACCCTCAGGGATCCACTTACACACAGACAGAAAAACCCCAAGTCCAGATGAGCACTGCTAGGGCTGGCCCTTGGTCTGGAGAAAAGACATCGAAGAGGCACGGAGTTTGCATAACAACTAAAAATGCACCGATGCTCACTGCCAGCTACCCTCGCACGCCGCAGGTTCTTGGCAACCCTCTGTGCCTGGGATCACCCACCTGTGACCCGCAGAGCCAGCCGTCCCCTGGACGGTGTCTGTTTCTATCCCTCAGTGCCCTGGCCTGCAGCCACGGTCTCCGATTACTTGCTTGCTCACTGCGTATTCACCGAAATTATGGATTTTATGTTTTGGGTTTTCTCCCGGCTCTTCCTAGTTCTACACATGGTTAAGTCCCAATAAGACTATAATCATTTTTTATTCATTACTTTCCTGGTGATGTGTGTGTGTGTGTGTGTGTGTGTGTGTGTGTGTGTGATTATGTGTCTGTGTGTTTCTAACTCTTGGAATTATTCAGGCATGTTTAAAACTCTCAATATCGCCAAAACCGGTTTGGCTCGGTGGATAGAGCGTCGGCCTGCGGACTGAAGGGTCCCAGGTTTGATACCGATCAAGGGCATGTACCTTGGTTGCAGGCACATCCCCAGTAGGAGGTGTGCAGGAGGCAGCTGGTTGATGTTTCTCTCTCATGGATGTTTCTAACTCTCTATCCCTCTCCCTTCCTCTCTGTAAAATATCAATAAAAATATATTAAAAAATAAATAAAAAATAAAACTCTCAATATGGGCCCTAGCCGGTTTGGCTCAGTGGATAGAGCTTCAGCCTGCAGACTGAAGGGACTTGGGTTTGATTCTGATCAAGGACACATGCCCTGGTTGCAGGCTCGATCCCCAGTAACGGGGGTGCAGGAGGCAGCCGATCCATGATTCTCTCTCATCATTGATATTTCCAACTCTCTCTCCCTCTCCCTTCCTCTCTGAAATAAAAAAAAAAAATGTTTTCAAAAAAAAAAAATCTTTAAAAACTCTCAATACGGAACTGAAATGATTATATCTTTTGAGCTTTCCTACTTCTACAGAAACTTAATTCTATTTATAAAATCTGTTCATTACAGCATCACTCCAAAGAGTTAGATAAGATTTTCACCAAATTTGGAGGCTATTTCAGGAGTAATTTACCTGAATAATTAGGCTTTGGCTAAAAAAATCATTCTGGGAGAGCCTTCCTCAGAGATAAGTAGGTTTACACCAATGCAGCGGACACGTAACATGGCAAGAGATTCCTTGGTTTGTCAGGGAAACATGTATGAAGACAACACGGAGAATACGAGGAATGTTTCACCTCTAAGAGCCAAATCGAAGGTCACGAGAAGAAATGCTGGCTTGTCCTGGAGCAAATGCTTTTCAGTTGGAAAAACCCATCCACACAACGATTCTCAACTCCCCAGGACAGAGTGACTGACCCCCCCAGTGACCGGCCTCATCCAACTCCAACACATCTTCACTTGTTTACAATGAGACGTGGCTCGACTAGCTCAATTTTAGTTGCTGACCATACCTGAATTCTAGAAAATGATTTGGTTACAAAGCAGCTGACCTTTCCAAGGCTCTGCTCATGATTCCTAGCATCTTTATAAACGGCATTGAAATAATGAAGATAGTGTTATTGATCTCATTCCACCGGCCGTCTCGTCATCAACAGAACGGTTCTGTCTTCCATTGCTACACCCAATGGTAGCCTCTCAAGTTCAATGCCTTCTACACATGGCCAGCACTATTTCAACTTTCTAGTTAAGTTAGTCCCGTGAAAGCCTCAAGGATCACGGATTAATTTGTAACTACTTTAAAAATAAGACTCTTGGAGGTACAAAGACATGTCCCTGCTGTTTAAAATATTTAAACCTACACGAATACGATTTTTATAATTAAGCAGATAGGAAATTATCATTCTAACATCTGTTGTGCAGCATAGCAAGAATCTTCCCTCCAAAACCGGTTTGGCTCAGTGGATAGAGCGTCAGCCTGCGGACTGAAGGGTCCCAGGTTCGATTCCGGTCAAGGGCATGTACCTGGGTTTCGGGCACATCCCCAGTAGGAGATGTGCAGGAGGCAGCTGATCAATGTCTCTCTCTCATCGATGTTTCTAACTCTCTATCTCTCTCCCTTCCTCTCTGTAAAAAATCAATAAAATATATTTAAAAAAAAGAAGAATCTTCTCGTTTATTATTGGTGATTACAGCACTTAATGGTGTAACAATACAATTTTTGACTTTCCAGTGACTAATGAGATATCATCTGTTTTCAATATGAAGATGTTTGGAGTTTGATCTCCCACAGCAGAATGAAAAAGTATAAACAAGAACTGATACATTTACCTCCGTTGAATTTCCAATTCTTCTTGTGATGGGCCATTTTGAACTTGGGCAGGAAGTTGTGAATTTTGTCTAGGCAATGTTGGCCCTAAAAAAGGGAGGAAGAACATTATAGGTAAAGATTATCTGAATAGTTAGCTGGCTAGAGATAAGACCATGAGAATAACATAAAAACCATCACATAGCTACAGATGTATCTTCTTTTTGCTTAGCAAAATAAAACGTAAGCTTTCTGTAACACAACAGCAAAGGAGAGACTGCAAACGTCATACTATCATCATATCCAAAGGCTTACTTAAAACAAAAGGGAAACATCCACAATGAAGGGAAAATGAACATTTATATATGAAGAGCTGGAGGCAAACAAGTATTCAACGAGCAGCTGGGTAGGCGCCTAAGCTTGACATTTCTAAGACAATGAGACATTCTCCCAGGAGGACTGGCTCATGAAGTGGAGAACTTAAAAATGATAAAAAAAAAATCGGAATTCAAAACTCACCTAAATAGAACACTGGAAATGAAAAACAGGAGAGAGAGAGCATGAGAACCTTCTTATTAGACTGATAGATGCTAGCGCAGCGGTTCTCAACCTGTGGGTCCGCGACCCCTTTGGCGGTCGAACGACCCTTTCACAGGGGTCGCCTAAGACCATCCTGCATAGCAGATATTTACATGACGATTCATAACAGTAGCAACATGACAGTCATGAAGTAGCAACGAAAAAAATAATTTGATGGTTGGGCCACAACAAGAGGAACTGTATTGAAAGGGCCAGAAGGTTGAGAAACACTGTGCTAGTGCATTTATCCGATTTGCTCAATTAAAGCTTCCCTTATTTTAATGGCCTGGCATTGAGCACTGGTAAAAAATAAAATAAAATAAAAACAAAACATTGGCTAAGCTTAATATATAATTAACCTATTTGTCTGAATTTTTAAGATAACAGAGGTAATGTTACTTTTCATCTGGGGTATTAAAAAAAAAAAAAAAAAAAAGACAGACCCTGCATTCAAATTTGCATGGTTCCGCCATGAGAAACCTTAATGACCATCCATTCTATGTATCATGTACAGGGCAGACCTATTTTTAGCATCTGGTGAAGAATGCCACTAAATTATGGGACATTTTAATGTCTCTGGATAGAAAAACTAAATGTGTCATAAAATGAGATAAATGCTAGACCTAACAGACCGACGGTTACAAAAGACCAGTTCTGAAATCTAATCCATTAAACAAGGGAATAAAGAAGTAGCTATCTTCCCCTCTTGGAGAGAAATATATGAGTAATGACATGCTATACATGTCTATGAATTCCAGTGTGCCGGCAAGTGCCTCTTAGCAGATATTTTAAAAGTGTTTCGTAAACCACTAGTATAAAAAAAGAGTTAATAAACGCTTCTAAGGTAAATTCTGATCATCTACGAAGTCACAGCACAAAGTATTTTATACTAGTGGAGTGAACATCACCCCCAGAAGAATAAGGCTCATTCAAATGTCATGCAGAACTGTTTTATCCTGTGTAAAAAAAAAAAAAAAAAATACAATAATTCGATCTGAACTTACCTACTAATTTTTTCCTCATCTCTTTACACATATTTTTTACGTTCATCATTTAATTTGTCCTCTAAAGACAAACTAGATGGCAACTATAGTGATATATTTCATTAGGTTTCCTAAGACTCTGCTATTTTGATAACCACATGAAGGAAATATAAAAATATATTAATCCCATGTCATCAGTAACAACAACAACAAAATAAAAAAAGCATTTTAAGTTAAAATAAAATAGACAACTGTTTGCATAAATGAGAATATAGAACTTGGCTGGCGAACAGCTTGGAATTCTTTCCTTCTTTAGGAAAATTAACATAATAACGTAAGAATCCTGCCAAAGTAAGCCATACGCTAATGTTTAACACTTTACAGGGCAAAGACTTCTCGTCTTTTTGGGGCAGAAGAAGGTGGGAGGGCAACTCTGAGAAAATATAAGTAATTTGGGGGAAGAATTTTATAGATCTGAAGTTATATTTATCCAAAAGTGCTACATGGGCAACGCACAAGGCTACTGTGGCTTAACTATTTTTTTAAAATACTGTTTGTGTATTTAAGTGAAAACCTCAGGCTGCTCGAATAATTAAACAGCTGGACGTCAGAAGGGTACACTTCCTTGGCTTCCATCTCAAAGAAGAATGCAATGATTACTACATCTAGGGCAGGCGTATGTCACAACAATAACACCAATAATATATTAAAATCTATCCATGTAAATTTTAACTCAAATATATAAATTCAAGAAGATACGTGAAACCTTCAACTCAATTCCATTGGTTTTATTAAACAGGTTTAAAAAAAAAAAAATATGCCGAAACCGGTTTGGCTCAGTGGATGGAGCGTCGGCCTGCGGACTGAAAGGTCCCAGGTTCGATTCCGGTCAGGGGCATGTACCTGGGTTGCGGGCACATCCCCAGTGGGAGGTGTGCAGGAGGCAGCTGATTGATGTTTCTCTCTCATCGATGTTTCTAGCTCTCTATCTCTCTCCCTTCCTCTCTGTAAAAAATCAATAAAATATATTTTAAAAAAAATATATATATATATGAACAGCCCTGGCTGGTTGCTCAATGGTTAGAGCGTCGGCCCATGGACTGAAGGGTCGAGGGCTGGATTCTGACCAAGGGCACGCGCCTCCTCTGCAGGCTCAAAGCTCGGCCCCAGGCGGGAGCAACCAGTTGATGTGTTTCTCTCACATCAAAGTTTTTCTCTCTCTGTCTCTCACCCCCTCCCTTCTACTCTCGCTAAAAATCAATGGAAAAAAAATATCCTCAGGCCCTAAGCGGTTTGGCTCAGTGGATCGAGCATCGGTCCGCGGGACTGAAGGGTCCCGGGTTCGATTCCCGTCAAGGGCGTGGACCTGGGTTTCGGGCACATCCCCAGTGGGGGGTGTGCAGGAGGCGGCTGGTGGATGTTTCTCTCCCATCGATGTTTCTGGCTCTCTATCCCCCTCCCTTCCTCTCTGTAAAAAAAAAACACCAACAAAAAAAACAAACAAAAATCAATAAAATATATATATATTTTTTTTTTTTAAAAAAGAAGAGGGCCACAATAAGATGCCAGACAGGTGGGCCTCTGACATCTCCTCTTAAAAAAAAAAAAAAAATCCCCAAGTGAGTAAATAAATAAATAAACTAACAAGCCAGCAAAAGTTGACGTAACTCACAAAGGACTCTGAAGGACAAAAAGATGATTTATTTTTTTAGCAATTCACAAGACTTGGGCTCTGCTTTGAGTTAAAAGTTTATGTAGCAAATTTGTTTTAAAAGAAGTGCCTCTCCTGGCTGATATCACTCATGATAAAAACAATGCACGACAGTTTATTTGTGCGGCTGAGGAGCAAGGGAAAAACTGCACGGAAGATCCTTTTTAGGTGGAGTTCGATCCCAGAACAACTGAAAATTCTCCCTAAGTGGCTCTTTGTGGTGATGGGATCTGTGTCTTTCCATAGGCCGTCTTTAACGTTCTGTATTTAATCAGGGGTTGTGTTTGCTTCAGCTTCATCAATGTTGTCAAGTCACAATCACGAGCACAGTGAAAGTCATGTGCATGTAAAAATGATAATCAATATATCATCAGCATTAAATAAAAGAGTTTCAGGTAAATGATGAACTTCAGGCACACAATTACATTTCGCCTTCTTGTCAAGCCTTCTGCTGGTTTAGACAATTCCTAAGTTCTACCAAAGGCACCAACACTCAACAGGAAGCAGCAACTAGGAACGGGCAAGGCTTGTCTGCTGGCACTGTATTTTCTAGAACATAACTATCACTTACTTCACAATATTCCTACAGGAGTGCCTGTGTCCCCACAGACTGCAGATAAGGTCCTTCCCTAACCAGTGGGCAAATGACAATATTTTATGAGCATCATGTGCGGCTTAACAGTTCTCTTTTGGGAAAAAAAAGAAAAGAAACAGGTCATTGCTTGTCCCTACTATATTATCATAAAAGAATAGCTATTTGAGGATTAGTTTTCTCTCTCTTACTACCACCGTTAAAACCAATGGTTGATCTTCATTTTTTCCTGGCTAGAATTCATATAGCAAAGGGTGTGAATTATAATTTCTAATAAAGAAAATGTGTCCATGTCGCTGAAACGGTATTCTATGAATGATGGAAGTCAGAGTAGAATTTCTCTCTGAGCCAGGAATGAACGGCTAAAACACATTTCATGACTACGACATTTTAATTTCCACAAATATAATTTCACACTTAGCCACAGATTACTTAAAAACATAGGACCAGAAGACAAATAGGTGTTATTATACACAATACAATCAAGTTTAAGCTTAGCCATGTGGTAATTATATTGTTTATACAATTCAAGATAATAATAGGGGAAATCTGCTTTTTAACACATAATTTTACAACTTAAAGAATTCACGTCTATTAAGGCTCGATCAATCCTTTCTCTGCAATTGGGTAAACTGTGTAATTGTTCTGCAGGTGGAACTCAACATATTCGGTAGCACATATAGAACATCAAGTAGGTTTTCAAAAAAGACTAGAGTCCTAAGAACACAAATATGAATCATCATCCATGGCTAGTTCAAAAGAGGGCCTGGAAGAAACCCCAAGAGGAGGCAGAAAATTGAGAATTAAAAGTTACTGATGAAACGCTTAATCTGCAATAATTGTGGAATTCTGGGGAGAAGTGGGGGGATTTATAAAGAGCCAAACAGGAGGCTCACTCTGTAGCTGTGTCACCTGGAGCAGTCACTAAATATAACAAGAAACACACTAGAATTTTCATTTGTGGAAATGCATAACACACGTTTCTTTGCCTAAACCAGCAAATATGTAAATTTTAAAATAATTCTCTTCATAGGTAAAAGAAACAATGCCAGGAATACTGAAGAATCACATCAAAAACTCTGAGTCACATGCATAAAGTACATTATGTACACAGTTAAACTGTTTATATGAAATTCTAGCAGTATATCATTTTATAATTTTATCTCTCATTTAAAAATCTGGCCAGGTATATGGGAGTCAAAAAAGAGAAAAGTATACATGAGTTAAAAAAAAAAAAGCTCTGATTTCAAAGTTACCTTCTGAACTTGGGTTTTCAAAACAGAGAGTTTTAGAATCAAATGAAGATAAAAAGAAATCAGACAAGTGTGTGTGTGTGTGTGTGTGTGTGTGTGTGTGTAAATACAGCCTGTGTAAGGATAAGGATATGCGTATATCTGATTAACTGGAATTTGGGGTGACGAAGTGACGTATCTGGTTTGTCTATACAAACAATACATATACGTACACACTTGTGAATAGGAGAGTGAGAGAAAACACTCCATAAAGCCTAAATTCACGCCCAGGCCACAAATACCTACACTACTGAATAAAAGGAGGCTGTTGGGTCAGAAATCAACCCACGAAAGCAAAGAAGAGCTTCCATCTGCCTGGTGACGTGCACACCTACAAACCCAAGTTCAGCAAAAGCTCCCTCCCAATAGGGCACCATCCCCCAAATCAGAGGAACATGGACCTAATTTCCCCCCTAAATTCCAAATTAAAAGATCGCTCTCAAACAAAATAGTTAAAAATGAAAATAAACAAACAAAAAAAAAAAACACCCCCCTCTCGTTTGTAGTGAAAGAAGGGAACCAGGAGGCAAGTTTTAAGATCCTAATTCTAAATAAATCCTCGCTCAAGGATGCCGAACTCAAAAGCTCAAATCGCCTACGTGAACCACAACGAATATCACAACATAAAAAAATAATAAATCAGGAGCTAGCTGCGTTATCCCAAATACCACAAAACCAGACCATGGCCCTAAGGGAACGAAAGGGATGGCAATGCTCGATTAGTATGTAGCACAGCTTGAAAAAGGAATGTAACATTGCTTACCACAGAAAATACATCGCAAATTAGCGCTGTCCTGGGTACATCGCAACCTTGCTCTGGGCTGCAACAGACACCTGGGTGTTAGAAGCTCCAACGGACCACGGGGCCATCTGAAGAACTTGACATAAACTAGAAGGCGCTTGGAAAGGTTCAACATGTTTTTCATAGCATACGTCCTATCTAGACCCTCCTCCTGGAAGCACCATCATTTCATCAACGTAACTTCTCAAACATTCACTTTCTAAAAAAGTGGTGGGTAATCTCATTTGGGGAAAGTCTGCGAGCCACAGTTGGAATGAGGCACTTACAGCTTCATTATTTCCCGAGTTACACAATCAGAGAGTGCAATCGATCGATTTATGCAGGACAATTATGTTTTTAAAAGTAAATACAGCTGCGCTACCGGAAGTCCAGATCTCTGGCCATTAGAGGGAATGGCATGATATCTACCCTCTCTTTTAGTCTTGCTCATGTAGGAGAATTTGCAGCTGAAAAAAAAATTTTTTTTTTTTTAAGGGAAATGCTTAAACTTAACACAAGAAATACTCACGTCTGTCTACTAGTGGAAAAAGACCAAAGCCATTTTTAAACAGCCTACAGCAAGTAAAGCGTTCTCTATTCACGGATATAAAATATCTTCATTTGCTTTCCACTTTGGAAAACATCAAAACTATTCATTGTTTTGCTAAGCCACATTATATTGTTCCTTTTTCCCCCCTCAATAGTATGTATGTACACATATTTGACAATGTATCATTAAAATGTGTGGCCATATCAAATAGCCTTTTACTATTTAGGCTAATCTACATTAAAATTTTCCTTAAGCATTAATGAAGTAAATCCTCTTTATGAGACAAAGCTCAATGAGAAGAGGTGATAATTTATGAAAAGGGGAAGGGCTTATATAAAATCAAGGTGACATTCAAAATTGAGGTGGAAAAAAACAAGATCAGATTTTTTTTTTTAGTATTATAATTAGCGACATTTGATAAAATCCTATAGAAATTCTTTTTGGCATGGGAAAGACTTTTTTCCATTGTTATTAACCAGAAACAATAAACCGGGTAGAAATATATTGACTTTAAAAAGTCTACATAAAGGCAAACAAGACAAGTATTTTAGATTTCCTCTAAAACTGTATCCTTCAAATAATATGATTTATACTAACTAAAGTCTGCACAGAATCAGAATCAAACCAGTTTATATTTAAAGAATGCACATCTGACAATGGTAATAAATCTTAAAATTCAAGATGCTTTAATCACATTTAAAAATTAGATTTAATACAGTCCAATTAAGTATAAATCTTGTTTTAAAACTATTTTTCAGCAGATGTTCTCAAACACAAAGATTGATAAATGTTCCCTTTGCTAAGTCGTTCCAACCGCCCAATCTATTATTAAAGCCACATGCACAATATTTACAGTAAGGACCAAAAAACACCACAGGCACACATATAAAACGGCTACCAAGCTAATTCGATCATCCCAAAGGAGATGAACAATTTAGACATTTTTCAATAATTACATTTTAAGTGTAAACCTTGAAAAACTCTGCCTTCCCCATGTTTGTAAGTGGCTACTCCTACAAAGCCTTTATGAAATAAACGTGCCTAGTCTTCAAGGTTTACCCCTCCGGTCCCTTGAATTCACATTTAATGGGGAGTAGGGAACAGAAGGCAAATAGAAAAACTTACAAGAAAAACCCGAGACATTATCTCGTCTCTGACAGCAGAGCAATGACCACGGTCCATCACCGATCATTTTGGCAAAAAAGTCATCTGCCAAGTTTCACAATGCAGGGAAACCATTGTTACTGTGCGAGACAAAGCATTTTAAACCAAGAACTCCCAATCTTGTCACCGGTTAAACTATTATGCACCATCTCTAAGCACCGTCTTCCCACTGACTTTCACTTCTTACCATCGCGTCAGAAAAATACTGATCTCAACTCTGAGATGGCTGCTTGAATTCGACTGCAGCCTGCATTTCCCAAAGATACTAAATTATTCATGGCATCATCTGCATGCCGCTCGCAGCATTTCCTGCTTCCTATTGATGCTACTAGCTCTTCTCTGGCCCAGCCAGGGAGGAGGGTGGACTATGGGAAGGAACATTCCCTGCCCAGACAAGTAAATTCAGCAACGTGAAGATTCAGAAGAATTCGTTTCAGCGTCGATATTCCATCGATCTCACATTTTGCCTAGAAAGGGCATTTTTTCCCTTGAAGTGAGGCCTATTAAAATAGGCTTCGGGCCAAGATAAATTAGGATGGGCCCTCAAGAAAAACACGAACTGAGGATCGTGTATCCAAAAAGCAACGTTTGTTATGTATTTAGATTTAAGGAGAAGAAAAATGGCCATCGCCACCAGCTACGCTCCCCTTAC
The DNA here is from genome assembly GCA_035771395.1 of Myotis vivesi. Classification (NCBI taxonomy): domain Eukaryota; kingdom Metazoa; phylum Chordata; class Mammalia; order Chiroptera; family Vespertilionidae; genus Myotis; species Myotis vivesi. Next base: position 5,543,716 of record JAWPEG010038709.1, on the reverse strand, counting down.
AACAGTCGTGTGCTGGTGGTTCACTTATTCCTTTTCTTTTTTAATATATTTTATTGATTTTTTACAGAGAGGAGGGGAGAGGGATAGAGAGTTAGAAACATCGATGAGAGAGAAACATCGATCAGCTGCCTCCTGCACACCCCCTACTGGGGATGTGCCCGCAACCAAGGTCCATGCCCTTGACTGGAATCGAACCTGGGACCCTTCAGTCCACAGGCCGACGCTCTATCCACTGAGCCAAACCGGTTACGGCTCCCCCTGCCTTTTAACATTCTTTACCGTCATGTGTTTTGCATGAGCAGGGAAATGCAGAAACCTGGGTGACATACGAGTAGCAGGAAGTGACAGGCTGTTGCGCCGTGACCAGCATCACTCTCTTCTATCGCTACCTATCATCACCACACTAGACCCTCAGCATTCATGTTTCAAACCACCAGAGGTTCCCACTGTTAGCGGTCAGTCCCCAGGCAATTCGTGGCTGACAGAGGAGCCATCTCAGCATCTTTTCCGAGGATTAAGTGAGGCAGCGTTGGCTCAAAGCTGGCTCTCATCCCATCTGCGCTCGGGAAAGCTGGCCTGCTCGTGCACAAAAGCAGCATCCAAATTAGCAACATCCGCACTTCTGACTGCCAGGAAGGCCCCCGGGTATGACCTTCATGGTTGCAAAGTCCTACAGAGATGCACTTTTGAGCGGGAACGGAAGCAAGAGTGTTGGTGTTGGTTCTAAGCAGCGGTCCTCAACCTGTGGGTCGAGACCCCTTTGGGGGTCGAACGACCCTTTTACAAGGGTCGCCTAAGACCATCGGAAAACACACAGATAATTACATGTTGTTTTTGTGATGAATCACTATGCTTTCATGATGTTCAATTTGTAACAATGAAATTGGGGGTCACCACACCATGAGGCACTGTATTAAAGGGTGGCGGCATTAGGAAGGTTGAGAACCACTGTTCTAAGGTGTCTAGAGTCGCCTGGAGGGAGACACTACACTGCAGTGGTATGGCTGCCTCCATTAAAAAAAAAAGTCAGGGACTATTGGCATGGAAAGTGGCACAGTCACTGAGAAAAAACAGACTGAGGACCCTCAAAAATATGAAGAGAAAACGACCATATGATCTAGCCGTCTTACTTCTGGCGGTATATCCAAAGGAAAGAAAAACAGAATCTCAGCGATATCCGCGCTCCTGTCTTATTCACAATAGTCAAGGTACGGAAACACCCTAAGTGTCCATCAACAGATGGATGGATAAAGAAGATATACTTACCAGACACATATGGAAGGGCACCAGGTCCTTGGTGTGATCAGCGGAGTCGTAAGTGTGTGTGTGTGTGTGTGTGTGTGTGTGTGTGTATATATATAGACTGAGAATATATAGTGTGCCCCCCCAAAAAGGTGTGAACACATTTTGAATCATTATAAAGGCCGTGTTTATTAAAACACATTTCATTTTTAAAATGGGGCTATCTGGCCTACCTGGTGTGGCTCAGAGGTTGAGTGTCAACCCATTCACCAGGAGGTCAGGGTTTGATTCCTAGTCAGGGCACATGCCTAGGTTGTGAGCTCCATCCCCCGTGGGGGACATGCAGGAGGCAGCTAATCAATGATTCTCTCTCATCACTGATGTTTCTATGGGCATACACACACACACACACACACACACACACACACACATTTATTTACGTATGTATGTATATCCTCAGTCCTTATATAAACTCTCTGGCAGAGATAGAAAGTAAATTAGTGGTGGCCAGGAGCTGAGACGTATGGAGGAATTGGGAGAGGGTAAGGGTGTGGGGTGGTGATAATGGCTTAAGGGCACAGGCATGATGAAAACGTTCATAAAGTGTTAGCAGCTAACTGTGCACCCCTGTGAGATACTGAAAACCACTGAACTGTACCCTGAATGGGTGAACTGCATGGCACGTGAAGAAAAGCTCAATTAAAAAAAAAAAGTGTTGTGTTCTTCCTCTGAGAAGTGATTACAACATCAAGTTGAAAAGTATCTCCATGCCCTTCACTGTCCCATTCCAGAGAATCTTAAAAGGAACGGCCTCTGGCGGTGGGACTTCAGGCCGTGTTACTTTTCCTTTCTGCCTTTCTGCACTGCTTCCATTTTTAGAATAAGCACCACCAGGAAAAGCAAGCTTCCTTTCCCTCCGAGAAGAAAACGCTGAGCTGGGAACTGGAGTTGGGGTCAGGCGGAGCTCTGAGGGGCTCCAGTTCCCAAGGAGAGAACTGAATGTGAACAACCAAGGAAGCGACTCCGCTGATCACACCAACGTGACCGTGACCGAGCGCCCGCGAGGACGGCAGAGCCGGGACCTGGTGCCCTTCCAAAGGCCGGAGCGGGGCTGGGAAGGCGCACGTTTCAGCAGGAATGAGAACCAGAGGCGCTGCGGAGGCCAGGGCTCTGAATGCGCAGCCATTCAGGACGGTTCAGGGAAAACCAGCGCTGTCCGGTTAAACCAGGACAGCGGCCGCCTCTCCATGGGAACCCTGGCGCCTGGCCCTTCCTTCTCCCTCTCACTGCACGGGAGCTCATGCGCTTCATCGGCCAAACCCAGAAGCAGCTGCTGTCTGAAACGACGATGCCCAAATTTACTTTGTGAAAATAAAAATATATAATGTTTTATAATAAAATAGTTTTTTTAAAGAAATTAATTCTTCTGCCCTTGCTCAGTGGATAGAACACAGGACTGAGGACTGAAGGGTCCTGGGTTCGATTCCGGTTAAGGGCACATGCCCGGGTTGCGGGCTTGATCCCCAGTAGGGGGTGTGCAGGAGGCAACCGGTTGATGATTCTCTCTCATCATTGATGTTTCTATCTCTCCCTCTCCCTTCCTCTCTGAAATCAATAAAAATATTTATTTTTTTTAAAAAAGTTATCTGAAATTTTAACTGTTTAACATCCAGCAAATGCTTCTCTAATTTATGGACAACAAATATGATTAAGATTCAGGGATACTGCCAAAACCGGTTTGGCTCAGTGGATAGAGCGTCAGCCTGCGGACTGAAAGGTCCCAGGTTCGATTCCGGTCAAGGGCATGTACCTGGGTTGCGGGCACATCTCTAGTAGGAGATGTGCAGGAGGCAGCTGGTCGATGTTTCTCTCTCATCGATGTTTCTAACTCTCTATCTCTCTCCCTTCCTCTCTGTAAAAAATCAATAAAATATATTTTAAAAAAAAAAAGATTCAGGGATACAAATAGTTATATACAAATTATTCTTCTCATGCAGAAAAACATGGAAGTCATCATGGGTGACATCCTCAGATCAATGCAGCACCCTTAATTCAGTTGCAAGCTTGCTGTGATATAAGCCTGAAGAGAACTGAAGTCACCAGGCAAGACTATCAGATAATCCTATATAATAAAAGCCTAATACGTTAAGTGTATGGTCGTCCAGTTGGCCATTCAACCAATCAAAGTGTAATAGGCTAATGATATGCTAAGGTCGCTCAACTGCTCGCTATAACGTGCACTGACCACCCAGGGGCAGATGCTCCGACCGGTAGGTTAGCTTGCTGCTGGGGTCCAACCGATAGGGAATGAGCGAGACAGGCCAGACACGCCCTGGAGCCCTCTCGAGGTCCCTCCCCACCCCACCAGATGGCAGATGCAGTGAGCTGAGCAGTAAGGAGCAGTGATCAGGTGGGCAATAAGGAGTGAGGAGTCCCGAACTGTGAGAGGATGCAGGCTGGGCTGAGGGATGTCGCCCCCGGGGGGGGGGGGGGGGGGGGGGGGGGGGGGGGGGGGGGGGGGGG
>JAWPEG010038709.1:5439938-5539884 GCA_035771395.1 Myotis vivesi | reverse complement strand
CCCCCCCCCACCCCCCCCACCCCCGCCAGTGCAAAAATTCTGTGCATGGGGCCTCTAGTACATTATAAGATGCTCAACTGCCGGAGAAGCAGAGAAACAAGAATGCGAGTCAGAAACCCTTTTATTCTATTCTCTTAACTAACCCCCTTGGACTCAATAGTAAGAGTGAGCCGGTCCAAAGAAACTATACTTATCATTCAGAGCTGTTCTTTCTCAAATAATCAAGGATATCTAAATACTCGTGTTCATGTCAGGTACAGGGACTACTTCGACTTTCTTATCAGTATCTTGGCACAATCACAAGATCCAAAATTCCCTAAAATGTCAACACAGTTAATTAGAACTTCTGAATGACTTTCGATGAGTTTCTCTCTACCAAGAGCTTGTAAGTTTTAGTCCCAAACACAGAAGCTGAATATTTGCATTAGTAAGTACAACCCTATCCCTGGAATTTATAAATGAGGAAGGCTCTGGAAGAGGCAAGTCTGAGAGTGAAGCACCCACAAAAAAAACTGTCCCACATCCCCCAAAAATCTGTTTCAAAAATGTTACTTTCCCAGTAAGATTTGTCGATTTAGGAAAGCTCAAAGTGAAAGACACGATCCAAGGTTATCTTTGGGATCTTTCTGGGATCCAATGTCACATGATTTTATTATTAGACTAGAGGCCTGGTGCACAAAATTCATGCACTTGGTGGGGGAGGGTGTCCCTCTCACAGTCCAGGAGCCCCTGATGGATTGCCCCAAAGAGGTAGACCCTGCCCACCCGGCCAGGGCTCCACGATCAATCGCACCCTGCAGAGGGAGGCCCCGCCCACCTGCCACAGCCCATTGGTTGGTGGCCTGGGCCTCCCTCTGCGGGGCGATCATGGGGTGATGGACGGGCCCCCAACCAATCACAGCGCACCCGCCTTAGCTGGCCTGGCGCCAGTGCGTGTCATAGCGTGGTCGTCCGGACAGTCATTCTGCTGTTCGGTCAATTTGCATATTACGCTTCTCTTATTATAGATATGGTTTCTGTATAAAAAGTATTAATGAAGTACCCCAAATGTGCTCTGTCTAGAATCAAATCTGTCATGTCTTCCCAGGAGTCCCCTCCTCTTCCTCTCCATCTCTGGCAAGCAGACGCATTTCTCCCCTTCCTGGCCTGTCCATTCCACCTCACTGAAATATGGAGAGAGGATGAACAGTAAAACCAAACGTGGGCACAAATGCCAGTTATGCCCCTGTCTAGCGGTGGGCCTTGGGGCAAGCCCGGTCCTTCCGTAAGCCCTGAATCACATCTCTAAGACAAAGACACCACCACCAACCTTGTATTAAAGATGATCAGTCATCTAGGTGCCCAATCAGGATCTGGCGCACACACAGCGGGGACCCGGAAACAGGTCATTCCTGCCTCACATTCCTGCCTCAATCTGCTTTCATGACTAAAGAAGGACACAGGTCGAAGGCCCAGAACTATGGCTGGGCAGGCAGAGAGGCACTAAATCAAAAGCTGTCATGCCCTCTTCTCTTTGTTCCTCTCCTCTTCGGACGGCGTCACTTCAGGCCTCATCTTTCTCACTGAGATCATCACCCCGGCGTCCTAATCTGGCCTCCGTGCTTGTAACCACATACCAGCCCGTTACATCTGGTCTGAAGCACCCGCCGGATGAATCACATCACATGACTGTCCCACCGACCACGTAACATGCACGCTCCTCAGCAAGAACACAAGGTCCTTCCCAAACTTTCCAGCCTTGCCTCTTAGGATCCCCCTCCCCGCCCGCCCATCCATTTTATCATGCCTACACCCTACACAGTCCATCTGCTACTTCCCAGCTGCTCCTCGCTCTCAGGCCGCCAAGCTACCCAGAATGTTCTGGGGGCCTACTCATTCTTCAAGGCGCAACTCAAGCATCAGCTCGTCTTCTGAGATCTCCTTAACCTTCTCACTTTCTTCAGTTCCAAAGGCCTCTCTGCCCCCTTCCCAGCAGCTCACAAAACGTAGTCTAATGTAGCTCCGGCCCAACTGTGAAATCCTGGAAGGGAGGGAATAGGCCGTAGCATGTCAGTATGACTCCGAGCGCCACAGGCAGTATGGTATCTATGCTCAAAACATGTGTGATGGTTTTTGTGATATAACCTTCATACGGCTCTCGTGACTCATGGCGCTCTGGAAAACAGAAGTGTCACTGCCAACATAGTGGAATCTCCATATTTATGTGTATTTATAAAACCTAAAGAAAATTTCAAACACGCGGATATCTGTGAGTATGTTCTCATTTTCGGTAGATTTGTGGGCTTTTTTTAAAAAATCTAGCAGAAGCAGTGTTACCACTGCTGGGCAAGATATTAAGATGTCCTTCTTACAAAGGTATGCTTAAGCTTAGTTGGGTAGAACACAGCAGAATAATCGTACTGGCTAGGCATGATTTTTCTTTTAAAAAATGAATTAAAAAAAATCATTTCCTATTTTCAAATCACTTCCACCTTTTCCAAAATCCAACATTGTGCAAACTGACCTCTACCAATCATCGCAAGGACTGACTTTATATTCTACATAACCCATAACTGTTATCTGCGAAACTGCTATACATGTACTTGCTAAATAATATAGGAATCCCAAATATCAGTCTGAATAAAGCGTTTTGAACGCACTTGTTTAAAATCTAGCCCATCTCTCCATTAGGCAACGGAAACAGATAAACTGTAGCATTTGGTATAAAAGAAAGAACACGACTTCAACTCTTTAAAAAAAAAAAAAAAAAGGGGGTACAACATGTGATTTTTGTTTCTAAAATCCCAAATATAACTCACTGTATTGAGTACCTCCTGTACTTTCCCGTATATTAAATAATTGCACACCAAGTTAAAAAAACAAAAGTCAAGGAAAACATGCCTGCCACCCACCCTTTTCCTGAGAAACAGACATCGTAAACACCTATAGAACACCTTGCAAAGGTCAGCGTGACTAGCCCCAAAGGAAGCTACTTTTTTTTTTTTATTAATTTAAGGAATGTGTTTTAGGATTTAGAGGATTTAGAGAGCAAGGGATTGAGAAAGAGAGAATTGCGTAATTATTGGTTTTGGTAAAAAAAGATAGGTTAGTGGCGTTCAAATCCTGCTCTGGGGACCACACATGTGCCTCAGCGGCCATGGACTCCCAACCCACCACATTAACTAGAGAAGCGCCCCCTTTTTGTTTTTTGTCTGTTTTTGCACCAAACTTCTGAAAACATTATTTAAACAAGAGTGTTCGTGACTTTTAAAAAAGTCTGAACATCACTAAGAAAGACTAACCAACATTCAGGGGGTGATATGGACATTAACATCCAATAAAACAATAAACAGAAGCATTCACTATGAGAAAAAAATGGTTTTAGAAAGTGGTAAAACATTAAGAAGCAGGAAAGACTCATATCTGTAGTTGCTTTATCGTGATGCATAAATGTTTCTTTTGCTTCTGATCACGGACTTACTGGGTCTAGTATTTGTTTAGGGAGTAGGCACAGAGGTTAACCTTTTTCAACTTGGTTTTGGCAGAAAGACAATGGGTGGCTTTAGCAAGGAACTGGCTGCGAACCCAGAGCAAGCAGCTGTGGAAGGGAAAGATGGTCAAGATGAGAGGCGACAGGACTGGTATGTTTGTTTAGGTGGGTGGGAGGAGGCCTGCAAAATACACCTGGGGTAGGGAACAGACCTATCCTACTTTTACGGAGATTTACAGAAAAAAGTTAAGTCCTTTCCCGCGGACATTTCTGATTCTTCACATCTCTCTCCTCCCATGCCTCCACTTCCAAATCAAATAATGGCATCAAAAATCAGAAATCAGCCCCAGCTGGTTTGGCTCAGTGGATAGAGTGTCAGCCTGCAGACTGAAGGGTCCTGGGTTCGATTCCGATCAAGGGCCCATGCCAGGGCTGTGGGCTCGATCCCCTGTAGGGGGCTTGGAAGAGGCAGCCAATCAATGATTCTCTCTCATCATTGATGTTTCTCTCTCTCTCCCTCTCCCTTCCTCACTGAAATCAATACAAATTTTTTTTAAAAAAAAATCAGAAATGAGTGTTTAATTACAGTAATTTATGAAATGTCATTTCCTAAAGAGATCAGAGTATGACAAACACCCACTATATGCTTTGTTTTCTCTGATGAAAAAGCTATGAATCCAAAAGCCTTTTTGTCAATGACTTGTGCCATGATGAAAGGATATGACAGGATGGACCAGCTTCTTCTACCTTTTCCTCTCTCTTTTCTCAGCCCACAGTATGACAGGTTGAGGTGGAGACAAAGCAGAGAACAGCGGCTCAAAATAATCTAAGAAGAACCTAGTACATTTTTTGCCTTTTCAAAATGCTTGTGTAGCCAGTAACATGATGGGTGATTTTCCCATTTGCCAAACGCTCTATAATGCGGAAATTACAGAGAATGTAATTGAGTCTCTCCCCATGAAGACTCATTAATTTCAAAATATCAAGAGCAGAAGAAAAAAAACATTAATTAGCGCTTGCATTGTGAAAGCAAACTGTATTACTACATACTGATAAAAACAATTCTTCCCATTTGGTTCAAAAAAACCCCAAAAAAACCTAATGACTAAACAACAATTTTAACTACTTTAAATTAGCAACGTTTAGCTCCTAATAGTAGTAAATACTCTTTTGAAGGTTCAGAAATTAAAATGCTAGCTTGATCCAAACATGGGGAAGCCAATATGATTGTCATACATACACTGCCTAAACTTTCATCCTTTAGTTATTTTACTATGCAGTTAAGATGTTAAGAACCACAATTCTAGTTTCTTTCCTTTGATAAAACTATGGCGACAGAAAAGCAATTCTACAACAGAAGGCTGATACAATATTGGTGCCTGCAAGGTAAGTACGGTGACTTCTGATCATCTACACACAAGACTGCACACATGCAGACTTTTCTATGCTATTTTCTCAACTTATAGACAAACCAGGAGAAGTTTCAATCATTTCTTTTCTCAAAATAGATAACATGAGAGCTGTGTACAAATTATTTATAGATATATTAATTTCCTCAAAGGAGATCTAAAATAAATCATCTATAGGCATTAATACGTGACTTCCAGCAAGATTCCAAAAATGTCTTCTTGCACAGAAATTCACATTGGAAATAAACTAACAAGTGGGCTAGAAGTTTCGATCCTTTTTACAATGAGGGAAGGAATAAGTCAAATTTAATGTGTCTGTAATAGGTTTCAAAATTCTCTACCTTTCAACAAAATATCAAATCTTAATCTGACTATCGAAGTCATTCCTTTAAAATACATAAATTTGGTTCATAGACTATTTATGTCATATGAGTCACTATGAAATACACAGTGCAGGCAAGAGTAATCACATTCGTATTGTTTTATTATGTATAGCATTTGTTTGCTGATCATAAAAGCTATCTCCCCAAAGAGAACAAATACACTGGTGAATTTCGTTTTCTGTTCTTTAAACAAAAATAGAGCTCATCTCTGACACATATACAGTATTAAATCCTAGAGGGTTTGTGTGTGTGTGTGTGTGTGTTTGTTAATTATTTCAACAAATACACTGGTGTATTTCTTTTCCTGTTCTTTAAACAAAAATAGAGCTCATCTCTGACAAATATACAGTATTAAATCCTAGAGTTGTTTTGTGTGTGTGTGTGTGTGTGTGTGTGTGTGTGTGTGTGTGTGTTTAAGTTAATTATTTCTACATAGCTATCTAACCACCATGCAGTCAGGGGAGATGCAGTTCACAGCTAAAACCACCTGAGGGCACTCCTAAAACTGTGAAACAACTTTTAGAATCAAACGTTTAATGACTAGGATGCAGGAGACCTAGTCCTACTTGAGGTTCAAGGCCTCAGGAGTGGCTTAAAAAACATGCTTCAGAAACCACGTGTGTCTTCATAAAGTCTGAGATGAAGATTGTGATCTACTGCATATTCTCTGGGCCTCCTGTCCTTGCAAGGAAAGTTGAGGTTCTACAGCAGGAGGAACAGAACTAGGTAGCTTCCAATAAAAGCATTTAAAAATGACTAATGAACCAATCTCATAGGACTATCCTTCCAGAACCCATATTCACATCAGCCAATAAAAAGTTCACATCTCTGCAAAGAATAACAGAAATTCAAGAATAACTTCACATATAGATGATTTAAAAGTTGGTCAGAAAAGGTCTGTTTTAACTGATAGACAGCACTTCAGTTCAAGAAAACCAGTCAACCACAGGCTCCTTACCTGTTTCCTGTGAATTCAACACTTCTAAGGCATGCATCATGGCACTTGCAAAGACATTGGCATCTTCTTTGCTGCCAAAGTTGAGACCATACACCTGTCTAGCATCTCGCCATTGATGGAAGGTCTGTGTAGCTTGATTGTACTTCAACCCTTTAGGAATGGCACAATTTATCACCACCTAAAAGACAGTAATTCTAAAGTCAAGCTAAAAAAATAGCAAAATCAACAAAGTTAACAAATCCTGATTGAAAAGGTATCACTTCATTCATCCATAGCCCTCCCGCCACCACCACTGCACTCGCCAGCCATGAGCCAAGCTTCTGGCTGAGTGGCGTTCGTCCTGTGGGAGCACACTGACCACCAGGAGGCAGTTCCTGCGTTGAGTGTCTGCCCCCTGGTGGTCAATGCGTGTCATAGCGACTGGTCATTCTGCTGTTGGGTCAATTTGCATATTAGCCTTTTATTATATAGGATTTTCATTCGCCATATATTTTAAACCCCATAAAGCACTATTTTTAGTTTTATACAGTCAGTGATCGACTAAGATCAACACTTAGGCTTTTTAGTCCTCTGCCCTCTTCAAGCTTCTGTTGGGACCATTTTTGATCTTGACGAATGTCTTCCCATGTAGATCTGGCGAGGAAGCCTCTCCATTTTTGTCTGCCAGAAAATATCTTTATTTCACCTTCATTTTTTGAAGAATATTTATATTAGGTACAGAATGTTACGTGGTCACTCATTTCCCTAGTCATTTAAAGTTCACGGCCTCCCAGCTCTTGATTCTATTGAGAAGTCAGCTGACAGCTTATTGTTACTACTTTAACGGTATCTGATTTTCAAGGACTGCTCAAGGGTTTCACCTTGTATTTAGTTTACAGTGATTTCAACACAATGGTTTCTATAGGGTTTTCTTGGTGCTGATTTCATCCCTTTAGAAAATTATTGTTTACTATCTCTTCAGTTATTTTTCTGCCCCAGTCTCCCCTCTCCTCTGGGACTGTGATTACACATACCCTGCACACTTTTCTCACTGTATTCCCTTATGTCTCCCCTAAGCGCTTTGTGTATTACCAATTTCTCTCATTATCTTAGCTTCAGTCTGAATTTTTTTTTTCTTACCTCTATTTCAGTTTACTAATTCTTTTTAGCTATTTCTAATTGGTTGTAAAAACAAAACAAAATCATCTCTGAGTTGTTAACAGCAGTTATTTTATGTTTCGATTCTTTTTTAAAAAAAAAAAATCTGTATTGTTGAAAGTATTATATGTCCCCTTTGTTCCCCCTGGACCCCTTCTAACCCACCCCTGCACTCCTCCCTGCCCCTTATCCCCCCCCCCCCCCCCCCCCGCCGTCCCAGGACTTAAATTTCCATTTTGTTCTTTTTTTAAGTATCCAGTTCTCTGCTGAAATTCTCAATCTGTCTTATATTTCCTTGAATGTATTAAGCATAGTTATTTTAAAGTCACTTCCTGATAGTTCCATTAACTGGATTCCCAGGGGTCTGTCCTATTGCTGTTTCTTTCCCCTGTCTCCTCGTATGCCTGGGTATTCTGATTGAGTGCCAGACATTGCATACGGACAATTTTAAGGAAATGTTGATGCCTACGATGATGTTATATATTTTTTCCCCCAGGAAAAATGTACATTGGTTTCTGGCAAACAGCTAGGGAAACTAACAGTCTTAAATCACCTTTAATCCAAAAGTAACTGAAATGATTGAGGCTGAGCTATGAGGGCCAGTCTAATTCTGAGTCAAACTTCTTCCCAACATATAGGAGGGACTTCTGGGTCCCAAACCATGGCCTGCGAGACTACCAATCCTCCTCATTCGCAGGGCCTGACTTCCCATGCTTGCTATACTCATCCCATGACTCAGCCCCAAATCTGCTTAGTTTCTCAGTTTCCTCTTTCAAAATTGACACAAGCCTCTAGTGAACAGGTCCAAAGCTGGGTTCACTTCTATGCTTCTTTCTTTTAGATCATAGCTTACTATGTGTCTTTCCCCATTCTTTACTGCATCTTTCTTTCAAGCTTGGGAACCTTATCACACTTGTGAAACCTAATCACAGTGCCTAGAACATAACAACCACTGAATAAATGTAGAAAAATGGAATATTTTAATATATCTATATATATAAAAGCCTAAACAACCGAAGGACCAAACAACCGGTTGACCGGTCAGTAGGATGTGGACTGACCACCAGGGGGCAGACGCTCGCTCAACGCAGGAGCTGCCCCTGGTGGTCAGTGCGTTCCTGTAGCCAACCTCCCGTGGTCTCTCCCTCTGCAGCCCCAATTGCCCCATCACTGGCCAGGCCAAGGGACACCACCCATGTACAAATTCATGCACCGGGCCTCTAGTGTGTATATAATTTGTACACGCTCCATTCTACAAATAAATAAAGAGTGATTTCTTTTTAAATGAATCTTACTACAGGAAGTTTAGGTATTGTTTAATAAATTATAATAACATGTTTCTACTTTAGGAAAGGCTGCTAACCATTGAAAAATGTAACAAAGGTACCCTGGAATGAAAGAAAACCAATTTTTATTAGATATATTCATAGGTACACATCATTATGTTACTTTAAATATTTTTATAAAATTTTATTTTCTTTTATATACTGATCTTGTATCTTAATAAAAGGGGCAACCTTGCTGAACAGTCTTATTAGCTGTAATATTTTATCTCTGTAGATACTTGGGATTTTTTATGTAGAGAATTATATCATCAGTGAATAAAATCAGCTCTACTACTTCCTTTACACTCCTTCTAGCTTCGATTTCTTCACCTTTATATTACCAGGTTACCTCCTTTGCAATGCTAAATGAATGAAAGTGATGAAAGTTGAAATCCTCAACTTATTCCTGAGTTTAGTGGAAATCCTAAAACTGTATTGTCCTGTGAGATGTTTGCTGTATGTTTACATTAGTCATCCTCATCAGCTTAAGAAAATTTATTTTTATGCCAAACGTGCTGAGAATTATTACCTTTGGGTTTTAATTTTATCACATGCTTTTTCCTGAATCTTGTTTCTAATAGGTGTTCTCCCGGTATGTTACATTATTATTATCGAATGTTAAACTATCCTTACATTACTGCTGAATTTGGTCTGCTAATATCTTACTGAAGACTTTTTATAACATTTTAGGTAAATTATTAACTATTGATATATTTTATGATTGCAGATCTATTAAATTTTTCTACTTTTCTGCCAGTTTTGGTCAGTAATATTTTTCTACAAAATGGCCCACTTACTGGTATAAAGCTGTTCAAAATAACTTACAGTAACTTATTTTCGTAGGATATCTATAGCTACATCTCTTTTCCAATCCTAATATAACTTTTTTTCCTGCTAGATTCTGCCAATTTTTCTGTTCAGTAGGGCAGCTTTTGTGTTAACAAGTTCTATTTATTTTTAGTATTTCCTTCTGCTTCCTTCTTAAGCTCATTATATGTCATTAAGAGTTGCCCATCTAAGGACAGCTTAGATGTCCCACAGGTTTCTATATATAATCTCTTGTCACTCAGGTCTAAGCACTTTCTTTCTAAACATTTTCTAATCTTCATAACGCTTTCATATCAGTGTCATGAATTATTTAGAAGTGTATTTAAATTTCCAAACGTTTTAAAAACACTCTATTTGTCAAAAACTATAAAGTCACTGGATAGCTTACTTCTCTTATGGATAAAAAAAATCTCAATGTTTTCATTTGGAAATTGCCTGACTTGTGCAGACATCTTTAGAATTATTTTTAAACTAGAAGCCCAGCGCGCGAAATCACGCAGCCCCGCCCACCCGTGCCGGTCTTTTTGGTCGTTATGGCGTTATGGCCACATGCCTTTTATAATAGAGATATGCATTTCCTTTGTGGGCCGACATTGAGATACTTTTAGGGCTGTTCTTTAGGACGACCTAGGCTTTCCCCATCGGGACTATTTTGACTACGGTTTCAAACCACTGCTTTATTTTAGTGAAACAGCAAGTCCTTCTGTAACACAGGACGGCTTGAAGAACTGAATCAGACCCGTACCTGATGGTCCTGAATCTTCCTGCCCACCACTCTGAAGGTGTTGTTGCCGGTGTGGTGATAGATGTGGACTCTGCTGAAGCCAGTGGAGCCACCAGCTGGAACCCACTTCTTGTTGGCATCATCATAAACCATCACAGCAGCTCTTGCCTGACAGATACTCTGTTCACTGTGAGAACAAGCAGAAAAGGAAAAAAAAAAAAAAAAAAAAAAAAAAAAAAAAGCAAACATGAGACATCTAAAATATGCTCAGTTGCCCAGACAGCCATATTAATCAGAGTCAGCCGACTCAGCAGTCACTCAACAATCAGTGCTTTACTGGGTGCCAGAAACAACAGTGAACAAGACAAAAGCTTCCTGCCTTTATGGGTACAGTCTGGTGGGTTAGAAAATAAAGGGTAATGAGGGACATGAGGAGGGGATCAGGATCCACGAACACACAAGTAACACAAAAATGTTTTCTTCTAAATCTGAGTATCGACACACTCATTAAACTGAACACCACTCTAAGTATTAATTACCCATTATTTGTTTAATCATATATCCTATATAGTAAAAGGCTAATATGCAAATCGACCGAACAGCCGAACGACCGGTCGCTATGACATGCATGGACCACCAGGGGGCACATACTCAATGCAAGAGCTGTCCCCTGGTGGTCCGTGTGCTCCCACAGGGGGAGCGCCGCTCAGCCAGAAGCAGGGCTCATGGATGGCTAGCGCAGCAGCGGTGATGGGAGCCTTTCCCGCCTCTGTGGCAGCGCTAAAAATGTCCAACTGTTGGCTTAGGCCCGCTCCCCATAGGACAAGTCTCATCAGTCGGACATCCCCTGAGGGTTCCCAGACTCTGAGAGGGTGCAGTCTGGGCTGAGGGGACACCCCCCCCCCCCGCCAAGTGCATGAATTTCATGCACCAGGCCTCTAGTATGTTTATAGTATCAGTGACCTGTTTGTGAATCCCTCTGTACTGAAAACCCGTTGGTCATCAGGCTTGCTTCATGGTCTATACAGCAAATTCTGAGAAGCTCTAGCTGCCCCTTAAAATATGGAGTTGTCACTAACAATCAATGATGGCAATGTGACTCACTCTGACACCCCTTGGCCAGAACACCCTATGTTTCAAATTTCTTCATTTTAAAAATGGAAAAGTAAAATGAAATGCTTTCCAAGGATCCTTTAGATTTTAACTTTAACCATCACAGATAAATACGAAAACAGGGCAATCCCAAAATAATGTCTTTAAATCTCAGCTTCATCTCCATTATCTGTTACCAAGTGAGACCGAGACACATGAATAAATAAAATGAGGGGAGATGATCTGAATTTCACATGAAGGACTAGTTTCATCTTTCAAAAATCCTCTAGTGCCACCCTGGGGGGAAATGGTTGATTAGAATTTTAGTTTATTTCGTTGTGTTTTTTTTTTAAATCAAATATGGAAAGTGAACAACAGAAGAAAACAGGTACAGTAACTCTATGCTTTAACCCAAGTGCCCCACATACTATAGAAGACTTAGCTGATGTTTAAGCCACAACTGATGCAGAGGCCCCCAAGTAACTCACCCAACCCCATCTTTAATGAAAAGCTTTGCTCATTCAGCCCACTTTAGCCTCAAAGACTTAAGAAAGTCAACTATGTTAGGGTTCCTCCCCAATGTCCTCAGGAGCAAAAAGTCACTTTCGCAACCTCTTCTCTCACCCCCACGTCTGCCCCATCTCTCAACACTGTATGTGTGTGTTTCACTCAACTTGCCAGGCAATCTGATGACAGCGGATCATGGAGACCTAAGAGGCCGCAGCACTGAGCAATAACACTGCTTCAGAACAATGGGTTCCAATTGTTTATATTTTTCCGCTCGAGAAATTTTACCAAAATTTGTAACAATATTTGTGTAGCACGAACACTGAAATAAATCCACTGATAGTCTAAAACTGTATGCTGCCCTGAAAATTTTTAAACATAACTGTAATTGAGTTTTGATTTTATAGAGAGGAAGGGAGAGGGGGAGAGAGATAGAAACATCAGTGATGAGACAGAATCATTGATCGGCTGCCTCCTACATGCCCCCCACTTGGGATCAAGCCCACAACCTAGGCGCATGCCCTGAATCAAACTGGTTCATGGGCCTACACTCAACCACTGAACCACACCGGCTGGGCTGCACTGAAATTTTGGGGGTAACAAGTTCTGGGAGTAAAAATAAGCCGATGACTAGAGCTTGAATTATTATTCTTTTTTTTAATATATTTTTTGATTTTTTTTTTTTTTTTTTGTACAGAGTGGAAGGGAGAGGGATAGAGAGTTAGAAACATCGATGAGAGAGAAACATTGGGGATATGCCCGCAACTAAAGTACATGCCTTTGGCCAGAATCGAACCTGGGACTGCAGGCCGACGCTCTATCCACTGAGCCAAACAGGTCAGGGCGGGCTTGAATTTATTTTTTAAGCTGTGATTCAAGAGCACCTGTCAGCACAACAGTGGAAATCTCATCCTCACTCACAGGAGAAACACTTGAGTGACTACATTTACATAACCCTATCGCAAGACGACATGAACCAAGGTAAAGCAAAGTGCGCAATCCAAGAAGGAAATCTGTAGATTAATAAAGTAACACTATTTCCCAGTTTTCAAAAACTACTATTTGGGGACATACAATAGGATTCCCATGGTTCAAGAAATACGGTCTCCTCAAGAGAGTCCCAGTGGAATCGATCACACACATTAGGCCACACCGAACCCCTATTTTTTGTAAATTAGGTTGTTTCATGCTCAAAAAAAAGAAGACAAAAGGTTTGCCAAAAAAAAAAAAATCAAAAAACCCAAAAGCAGAATGTCCCCACTTCTTCCTCTACCTTTCCTTCCCCCACTGCTCTACAGTGGGTATCTGGAGACATTCCATGGATTGAAGTACACGGTTCATCGAACAGCTTATTATACAAACCACTTCATCAACCATCCACTCTCTGGTCACTTCAACTTCCCTGGAAAAGCTACAACCACTGAAACAAAGACCTCTGCAAATGAACATATCCAAGTGGCCAGCAAAAGGCCAAAAATCCAAAAAAAAAAAAAAAGTTAGTTGATTCATTTTCTATTGAAAATGAAATGTTCAACATGAGAGGTTAAGGATACAAATCTAACGCTAAGCAAAGCCAAGGAGCAGCGGGAGGGAGGAGCCAGGGTTAACGAGAAGAAGAACTAAGCTGTGGGTAAGAGCTGAGGGGCTCTGGGAAAAGGAGGAACAGACACGAGAGGATGTGTGGAAGGTGCGAAGGGATGGGTCCGGCCCAGATAACTCCGCAATCCTGGAAGACATCTGGCACTCGGAGAACCCACCTCAAAGCCGGGCCACGAAGGGACCTGCCCGGCCCACGGGGGTTCTTAGAGACAAATTCAAATCAAGTCCTCCCATTCCTTTCCACAACATCTGAGGATCTTTCCTGGCTGGAGACAGACATTCTGTGGTATATAAAAAAAAATCGTTGGTCTTTGTCCCGGTCTCTGGCACAGAGCTCCTAAAACCCTTGGCATCTCCTGACCAGGAAGAGAGTCTCTGGCATACTAATGAGCTGACTTGTAGGCTTGAGGAAGGGAGCTGTTTTCAGAAATACTGAGCCATGATCAGAGGGTTGCAATTTTCAGTCCCACTCCCCCTTCCCCCCCCACTCTGGGGAGGGTAGAAGGGTCAGAGTTCACAATCATGCCTATGTAATGAAACCTCCATAAACACACCCAAACAAGCTCGCGTGGCAGTGCTGGGTGGGTAGCATGCCCAGGGTGGGCATGGAACCTCTGTACCCACCCCATCCTTTGCCCTATGCATCTCTTCCATCTGGCTGTTCTGGAGTTGCATCTCTATATATAAAAGCCTAAGCAACCGTTCAACCGGTAGCTATGGCGTGCACTGACCACCAGGGGGCAGATGCTCAATGCACAGACATGGAAACATGGAACAGACTGATGAATGTCAAAGGGAAGGGGGAAGGGCAGAAAGAGATTAACCAAAGATCTTATATGCATACTAGAGGCCCGGTGCATGCATTCGTGCACCGATGGGGTCCCTTGGCCAGGCCTGCAGAGATTGGGCTGAAACCGGCTCTCCAACATCCCCCGAGGAGTCCTGGATTGCAAGAGGGCACAGGCCAGACTGAGGGACACTATTGGTGCACAAATCCTTGCACCGAGCCTCTAGTCCTTTATATTAAACCAGCAATAACAAGCAAAGTACTTTCCTAAGATCTGGGAGTCCTTCTCGTGAATTATCAAGCCTGACTCTGTAGTCAGCAGGGCGTAAGTGGGTAAGCCTTTGTACCTCCACTGGCAGCAAGCATCTGAAATGGGGACAGTCTTGTGGGACTGAGCCATGAGCCTGTGGGGTCTGGGATAACTCCAGACAGTGTCACAACGGAACTGAACAGCTGGACACCCAGCTGGTGTAGAAAACAGGAGAATGGGTGGTTGATGTGCAGAGAAAACCACTTCAGAGACCAACTCCAATTACAGGTGGGCACCAAATAAGCCAGTGAAGCACCCTATTTTAGATCTCATGGATTCACAAACCTCCAATACAGATCGGATGAATCCATATAGAAGGTTGACAATACCGTATTTTGGCCTACTTGCCAGATAGGAAATTGGGGACTGGGGAGGGATCCCCATAACCTAATGAAAGGAGGTATTTTAGAACTTAAAATATCTCAAAATAAAGGCAACATACTGTATTATAGTAATATACTGTAAATGTCATAACTAGCTCTCTATACAATTCTCCATATTTTTTAAAAATATATTTTTATTGATTTCAGAGAGGAAGGAAGAGAGAGAGAGGGAGAGAGGGAGGGAGGGAGAGAGAGAGAGAGAGAGAGAAACATCAATGATGAAAGAGAATCATTGATCGGCTGCCTCCTGCATGCCCCCTACTGAGGACCGAGCCCACAACTCAGGCATGTGCCCTTGACTGGAATCGAACCCAGGACCCTTCAGTCTGCAGGCTGATACTCTATCCACTGAGCCAAACCAGCTAGGGCTACAATTCTCCATAGTGTCTGGGGTTTGCTTTTTTCCTTCTCATTTCTCTCTCATCCGGTAAAATACTTAAGAGTTTGCTTTAAAGTATGACTAGCCTTAGTCACAACAGAACTGCCTGTACATTAGTGTAAATACAGACAATAGCGGAATGACAGGGACAGCTCAGAGGGTCTTCTGACAGGCGTTAGTGTCGCCGAAGGAAAAAATACACGAGGCCAAAGGGGGTAAAGAATGATGAATTCATTAGGTCATCTGGAAAACCAGATGGGCTGAGCCCCAAAACGGTGCCAGCTCCCAAAGACGGGGAGTCAGAGGTTTTTAAGGGACTCTAGGCTGGCTTTCTCTGCGCAGGTCCGGATTCTGGGACACTCCGGAGGGGAGAGCTCATGGTCTTAGCAAGTGGCATGTCCATTGTGAAGTGGCCTCAAACTCGGTTCCCAGGAGAGTGGGTAGCGATTCATTTATTTGATCAGACTGAACGAGAGGGATTTCCAGCTTTCTCCGGGAGGATTTTTAGCTGAAGAAGTCAACAAGAGGACTTCCGAAATGCTGAGATTGTACACCTATGTGCAGCTTTTCAGCGACACGTAACAGGAAGGGAGGCAAGATTTAAGAACCACAGCTACTGAAGAGGCAGAGAGGAATAAAAAAAAGAAAGAGATGCAGATCGAAACAAGTACCACACGCCCAGCTGGCGTGGCTCACTTATTGAGCATCGATCTAGGAACCAGGAGGTCACAGTTCGATTCCCGGTCAAGGGCACATGCCCGGGCTGCAGGCTCGGTCCCCAGTGTGGGGGGCGTGCAGGAGACAGCCGATCCATGATTCTCTCTCATCACTGATGTTTCTATCTCTCTCTCCCTTCCTCTCTGAAATAAAAACATATATAAAAATTTTTTTAAAAAAGAAACAAGCCCAGCAAAAATGATAAACATTTCATACTCATTATATGACTATTCTCTCATTATAGCAAGCCTCAAAATGAGCACCTACTCAAAGCCTTCAGCATCCTGAGTCGGGAAGGGAACTACTATTAAAGATTAAACCAGTAAATTATAGTTTGTGAAGAACAGGCCCTTACATTCATTATAAACAAAAATTTCATTTTATGATCAAATGCACTGGGTATTTAGAGCCGATACAGTTTTTCTTCCTGGTGTTAACTTGGGTATTTTAAAATAAAATATGGCATCAGAATGCTAGAGAGAGCTGAT
Organism: Myotis vivesi; assembly: GCA_035771395.1. Classification (NCBI taxonomy): domain Eukaryota; kingdom Metazoa; phylum Chordata; class Mammalia; order Chiroptera; family Vespertilionidae; genus Myotis; species Myotis vivesi. The sequence goes on along the minus strand of JAWPEG010038709.1, from coordinate 5,523,389 downwards.
TTTTAAAAATATAAAGACCGTAACACTGCATTAGAATTCTTTGACTCTGTCAAGTAACTTATTCCTGAATATAGTCAAATTTCCTGAACAGGTACATATGACGGCAGAGGACGGTTGCCAAATTCTCTTCTCCCAGGTACTAGTGAATGAAAGGCGTCCTGGTATTCAAGCTCCTTAAGGATGGCTTGGCTATTCTGGTCTATGCTATTTATTGAGGTTGCAATAAAGCCAAGTCTTTGAAAATAGCAACTTCCTTTCAAAGCCGTCACTCATTAATAGCTACTCGTCAAAGCAGCATGACAATGACAGTGCCTAGCCCACAGCAGACACTCTTTAAGTACCTGTTCAGTACCCGATTCCGTCGAATGCAATCCTACTTATCGAGCCCTGGATCCAATACCATTTCTCTGCGAAGTCTTTCTGGGGTCTCCAAAGCCAGAATGAATCACCCTCCCTCCCACAGTCCTCATTCCTCTTTCCACCAGGGAGGCTCTCTGAGGAGGTCCTACCTGAGCCATAGGAGGGAGAGGTTACGTTCTTTACGCCGAGGGCACTGGGTAGACACTCGAAGGCTTTAAGCCAGCGGTTCTCAACCTTGAATACAGTTCCTCGTGTTGTGGTGACCCCCAGTTTGTTACAAATGGAACATAATTAAAGCATAGTGATGAATCACAAAAACAGTATGTGATTACATATGTGTTTTCCGATGGTCTTAGGCGACCCCTGTGAAAGGGTCGTTCGATCCCCAAAGGGGTCGCGACCCACAGGTTGAGAACCGCTGCTTTAAGCAGAACGGGAGGTACCTTTTTAAAAGATGACTCTAGCTGCTACGCAGACAGAGGCGGGGTTCAGGAAAGTGGCATGGAAATCAAGAACAGAAGCATGAAGACCACGGTGAGGGGCACATATGGTGACACTGGAGCCTGACGAGAAACGTGGGAGGGAAGCACATGGGAGTGTATGTCGCAGGTATATCGGGCCCTGGCTGGTGTGGCTCAGTGGATAGAGCATCAGCCTGCAGACTGAAGGGTCCCGGGTTCAATTCTGGTCAAGGGCACATGCCCGGGTTGTGGGCTCGATCCCCAGTAGGGGGCGTCCAGGAGGCAGCCGATCCATGATTCTCTCTCATCATTGATGTTTCTCTCTCTCTCTCTCTCTCTCCCTTCCTCTCTGAAATCCATAAAAATATATTTTTAAAAAAGAAAGTGTATCGGACAGGATTCGCTAGTACACAGATAAGAGGGGAGAGGAAAAGGGGTGGTGGGGACAACCGAAGGCAGGAGAAAATTTTGGATGTCACCTAGCATTTTACGGATACTCCCAAAGTGTGTGACATGCTGAAAAGTGTATCCCTGTTGGGATACACCGTGGCTTTCACCCAAGTCATCTATTTTTACACGCGTATTAGCACATCCTCACCATCTTTGAAGAAGCGGAGTGCCAATCAGCCTCAAATCCTCAGTTTCCGTTCTGTCAAGGTCTGTACAATAACCCCTCCTATGCTACCAACCCCTTAAGGGAGTTCGCTCTGAAAAAGAGAATTAGCACCTTGGCTGTTATGACGCTGAGTCATTCTCAGAACTAACATGTCAGCTGCTCAGAAGATAAAATATTAAGGCAGAAATTACACACAAAAAAAATTGGGGAATTTTTAAAAAGTAGGATTTCCACCTCACGCGCCGATGTCAAATGTTTTTGGTCAAGCCTGCAATTTTATCACATCTCAAGCATTAAAGAGGGGTAAACACAATGTTCGATTTCAATTCCACAAATATGGCTCCCACCTATATCCCACAGCTGCCAGAGTACAGGGACACGGAGTTGGGGCCATCTCATTCATAAAAGATTACGCGGTCAGATCGGGATAAACATGCATTTTCCTCAAACAGGAAAGCCAACAATACATACCAGGCCCTATATCAGTGATGGCGAACCTTTTGACCTCAGCGTGTCAGCATTTTGAAAAACCCTAACTTAACCCTGATGCCGTGTCACATATAGAAATTTTTTGATCTTTGCCACCACACAAAACAAAGGCTTATATTTTTGATATTTATTTTAAATATTTAAAATGCCATTTAACAAAGAAAAATCAACCAAAAAAAAAATGAGTTCGCGTGTCACCTCTGACACGCGTGTCATAGGTTCGCCATCACTGCCCTATATTGTGTTAAGCACCTAAAAGAGTCGCAAATCGAGTGCTTTTTCTCTCAGATCACTACTCAGGACTCGTCACCCTGCAAACCTCGGGCTCACGTCCAGAATCCTCCCATCCCATCCCCCGCTCCATGGTCTGTCCATCCTACTCATGCAGCCCCAACCCACGAGTTCCCTTTGCTCACGCTGCTAACAGCTTTAACCTGGGCCCCCGTAGTTTCTCGGTTGCATGATTTCAACAGTCTCCTAACTGGCACTGAGGATGCAATTTTACTCCCAACCCCGATGCATGTTTTCCAAATCAAATCTAATCGCGTCGCCCTTCCGGCTAGCACACCCCAAAGACTCATTTCGGGGTGCCCTCTGGCCGCATGGCATGGCACTCCAGGTCCGCAGTGGTGTGGCCTCTGTCTTTTGACGTTCATTCTTTCTCTCGGACACTGAGAGCATTAAAAGCGCGCCTCACGCCATCCCACCGTCCTCCTACTGGGGGCACACGCGTGCAAAACGGTTCAAAACTCCAGCCGAACCGGTCTGGCTCAGTGGATAGAGCATCGGCCTGCGGACTCAAGGGTCCCAGGTTCGATTCCGGCCAAGGGCATGTACCTTGGTTGCGGGCACATCCCCAGTGGGGGGCGTGCAGGAGGCAGCTGATCGATGTTTCTCTCTCATCGATGTTTCTAACTCTCTGTCCCCCTTCCTTCTTCTCTGTAAAAAATCAATAAAATATATTTTTTTAAAAAACAACAAAAAACGGTTCAAAACTCCAACACAACAGAAATGCCACGCTTGTCCACAGCTCTGCACATGCCTCTTCCTCTACCTGAACTCACAGCACATTCCCTCTTCCCAAATACAGTACCTTCCGCCTTAAATGCTAGCTGTCCTCCCAAATGCAGGCCCAAGTGTCACACCCTCCCGAAAGCTTAAAAGCTCTTCCTCTCTCCCGTTCCAAACGTAGGGGGTGGGGGTGGGGGGGGAAGGCCCATTCTATGTCATCACGATACACTATGCATACAATCTCTCCACCATCAAGTGGTAAACCCCAAAAGGATGAGTACTGTCTTTTTCATTTCTCCTAATTAAGATTTCTTCAAGTAGTGACTTGAAAGGCAGTGAGAGATGAACTGTAAAATAATAAAAATCTGCTGCCTGTCGGAGCCCTAAAATACGCCAGTGAAAGCTCCTGTTTCTGACTTTTAATGCCCAGATGGACAATCTATCAAATCCTCTCTCTTCTGTCTATAAAACACACCATTTAGCCCTGAAAACACACAGCGCTGGGAAGCCATGTGGTCACCCTGCCCCCTTCGAAGGGCTGTGTCCTTCGCTGTGCTGGTGGCCACATGTTTGCATCCAGACTGTACTTGTAATTACGCAATTTAAATATTCCAAAAACGGATACCCTGTGAGTATACAGAACTTCTATAGAAGGAAGTGAAATGTTCCGGCAAGTTTCTACAAAGGCGGGTCTCTAGAAAACTGAGAGACATATATAAGAGGGGGAGATCATACAAGTCCGGCAGAACGCTATATCCAGAACGCTTTCTGCAGGTCTAAGTTCGCTCTCCGCTTTCAAGAAACCAAAGCTGAATCTTTGGAGATAAAAGATGGGCGTGACTTTAGGGAAGAAAAAAATAACGTGGATTTCTCATTCCCTAGGCCAGTGGTCAGCAAACCGCGGCTCTTGAGCCACATGCGGCTCTTTGGCCCCCCGAGTGTGGCTCTTCCACAAAATACCACGTGCAGGCGCGCACGTACAGCGAGATTGAAACTTCGTGGCCCATGCGCAGAAGTCGGTTTTCGGCCTGGACGAGTCTATTTTGAAGAAGTGGCGTTAGGAGAAGTGGGGGTACGTTCGCTGAGGTCGACCCCTCAGATTGAGGACGTTTTTAGCAAAGGCCAGCTTAGGAGGACCCTAATTAAGTTAATAACAATGTACCTACCTATATAGCTTAAGTTTAAAAAGTTTGGCTCTCAAAAGAAATTTCAATCGTTGTACTGTTGATAATTTGGCTCTGTTGACTAATGAGTTTGCCGACCACTGCCCTAGGCTAACACGAAAAGTTTTAGAATGAACACGTATGTTATAAAGTTGGCTAACATAGGTGAAGGCATATGTCATTTTTAAGGGCACCAAACTTTAACTTAGTTCAATTAACCAACCACTATGACCAGTACAGGTCACAGTAGATACCAGGGCTTCTACTATAGGGTACATTTATGAAATACTAAATAGCTTGTCTCCTTTTATATTTCATTAAAAAAAACCACTTGTTAATAAGAAGGAAGAGGAAAGCTGCTTGCTGGTAACAATGAGGTGTTGTCACGGCTCACGGATTGAGGGATACAGGAACAACACTGTGAATGTCACTGACAAACAGCAGACACAAATAACGGCAACATACACACTTGTTGTCCTCAAGGCAAGGAAGTCATCTGGGAGGCAGCAGCTCCAAATATGCAGGAAGGCAAAATTTCCCACCGAGGCCACACAGTTATATATCACTCTATGAAAGTGTCTATGAAATACTAAAAGGCTTTAAAAAAAAAAAAAAGACAATTAACATCAGTACCAGATTCTGGGAGCATGGTCGTTCCGAGCAGGGAATCTGGAGTTAGGACTGGAGTGGACTTCGACGTCAGTTCTGTGGTTTTCTCACATCCATCCCCATGTGACCTTAAACAAGTTGCTCTCCGGTCTCCTTAAGCCTCCGCTTCCTCACTTCTAAGTAGAATAATAATAGTACCTGCCTCTCACAGAACTGCCGTGAGAATAAAACCACAGACGTCAAGCACTTCAAGTATCAGGCGCTCAATGGGCACTGAATGGTGTCAGCCATCACCAGTATCGGCAGCAACAGCTCGTCGGTACATGGGGACGAGCAAATACACAGGGTTCCAGAGTCACAGGTGCACCCTTAGCGTCTGACGTGTTCACCAACCCACCTACAGAGCCATGGCCTGCGCCGAGTCACCCTCTGACTAGCCCAAGAATCAGAACTTCCCATCCCACCAGCCTGGCGCGTGAGAGCGAGCTTGGTCCCCTTCCTCTCACCTGCAATGGGCCAATGGGTAGGACACCCGTCATGGGCCATACAACATGATCAACTTCAAAGCTGGCCTGCTATCGTTGGTCAAACATTTCTTTAAAGAATTTTTTGGGTGTTCAACCCAATGGGCTTCCTTCATTTCCACTCATCCCTGCTTCCTCCTCTTATCTGGCGGCTACAACAGGCTACGCGGCTATTTATGGCTCTGGGAACGCATCATAACCTCGCAATGCCATAAGATCACTGCTGCACACGGCTGTTGTGTGGCTTCTAACTCCCTGTCCCTTAGCTTCTCACTTCTCAGCTCAAGGTAACTGCTACCGCAGGTGACTTGATTTTTGTTCAATTTGCTCCTTCTTGATATTTGAGTTGAAAGGTCGATTTAAAGTTAAGACACATACGAATGTGATAGTCGGGTACATTGGGTACCGAGTCGGACTAAGTTTATTACCAACTACTGCAACTCAGGCTTAAAAATAACCACTTGAGGGAGAGCCTGGTTTTCCTATTATCCTAAGGAAACCCTTAATTTTCCGAGAGTATTTCTTGGGACATCCACGGTTCCTGACCAGCTTATTTATATCGTTTGGCAGCTACAGTCAACATCTGACAGCTGCCAACTCCTGCTCCAGACGACTTTATAAAGTTGTGAAATTCTGTCCCTGCAAAACAGGCTGCCCATGACCACTGGGACAGCATAGCTCTCTGCTCTTTTTTCCATATATAGTTCTTCCAACCAGGCCAGGAATCCGGCCCCTAAATATGACATACCAGACCCCCCGTTGGCACAAACCAGCAAATTCAAGTAAGGTCCATCTACTTCAAGTTGAGGCCTAGGCCGTGATGACGACCATACAACACAAGTTCCCGGGAAAGTACCTGAAGATTCTAGGAAAGGCACAGAGCAGGCCTTGAACACACAAACCCTAAAGTCATCCACTGAGCCAAACCGGTTAGGGCTACAGGTTTTATGTTAAAATTTAATGAGGCCCTAGCTGGTTTGGCTCAGTGGATAGAATGTCAACCTGCGGACCGAAGGGTCCTGGGTTCTCATCCCAGTCAAGACACATGCCTGGGTTGCAGGCTCGATCCCCAGTAGGGGGCGTGCAGGAGGCAGCCGATCAATGGTTCTCTCTCACTATTGATGTTTCCATCTCTCTCTCCCTCTCTCTTCCTCTCTGAAGTCAATAAAAATATACTTTTAAAAAATTTTAGTGCATACTGGCAATGAACTCCATCATGCAGCCTGTTTTAATATGATGGTCTCCCTCCCACCCAAAAAACTGTCAGGAACATGGATGCTCCTGGTAGAATATGCCATGTTCGTCTCATGGTCTCCATACAAGCACACGTGTATGCAGCATGTCCCTGAAGGGGTCAGCGGGTACCCCAACAGTATGAGAAGAGGAAAGTAGCAAAGAGTGCTATGAAGCTACAAGCGAACCCTGCAATGCAAAGGGCACACCCAAACCTTAGCCAGGCACCGGGAGGTGGAAGAATTCGTATGCACAGCGGGAAGTAGGTAGTCATGAGACTGTCCCTGACAAGGGAATAAACAGGATGAGAGCTAAGAGTGGTTTAGGAATCACGACCATACGATGTTTTGTTCACACGCTCTGGCAGTGTGTTGAGAAAGTAATTATAGCACCGCGTAATCAGGGAGAATTACTGGCCGTCGTCTGAAAAAAATAAAAACACAGTGGCCCGCTTTTATTATTTGTCCTCAGCCAAATACAAACCTCAACGTATTCACGAAATTTTGGGAGTTCTTGTACTTCTACCAAATGTTCAGACAAGGTATAATGGTAATTATTACCTTTTTTCTTTTTTTAAAGCTGCTTGACTAGAGGGACTTCGTGCTGTGATTTTTTTAATATTATCAGCAAAGTGGAGTCAATGGCTGCTTGCAGAGAGGACTGGTTTGCTGGGACCTGCTTTAGAAGAAACCAGACGCATGGGCCCTCAGAGTACACCTATTGTTCACACATGGTATCGGCTGTAAGAATTTTCTTTTCAACCTGCCTTAAGAAAAAGCTGATGGAACAGCTGAAAATAAATGAAATGAAATAAAATAAATAAAATAAAATGTCAAACTTGGGGAGGGGGAAGAAAGAAGCTAAAATGAATGTGCATGCAATAAAAGTAGAGGTGAGCCCTGGCTTGTATTGCTCAATGGGTAGAGCGCTGGCCTTGGAATCGAGGGTTCCATTCTGGTCAAGGGCACGTACCTGGGTTGCAGGCTCATTCCCCGCCCTCAACTCCCAGAGGGGCATGCGCTAGAGGCAACCAATTGATACCAATATCTGTCTGCCTGTCCGTCTGTCTGTCTGTCTCTCTGTCTCTCTCTCCCTCCCTCCCTCCCTTCCACTCTTTCTCTCTAAAATGCAATGGGAAAAAAATATCCTCGGGTGAGAATTAACCAGAAAAAGTTGAGGTGGGGCTAGAAATGCAGAAATGTTACACTGCTTCTCTGGCCCCCTCACCAGATTCAAAGTTTAAGGGCAATAGTTCTTAAATGGTTGTAAAAAGTGATAAGGCCATGCGATTCTTTTGTTTTCTGTTTTTATTTGAATGAGGACATCTTCAAGCAGTGCGTGAAGTCTCCATTTCTGGGGTGGCTTCAATGGCATTCCTATCATTAAAATCTACTTGAACTTGTCGTTCCCACGGGCCAACAGCCCGCCTTCACTCCCCCTCTTTAACCATGCTACTTCTGAATATCTGCACGCCCTACAGAACTCCTGGTGTGCCCCTAGGCCAGTGGTCGGCAAACTCATTAGTCAACACAGCCAAATATCAACACTACAACGATTGAAATTTCTTTTGAGAGCCAAATTTTTTAAACTGAAACTATATAGGTAGGTACATTATTATTAACTTAATTAGGGTACTCCTAAGGCTTAGGAAGAGCCACACTCAAGGGGCCAAAGAGCCGCATGTGGCTCGCAAGCCGCAGTTTGCCGACCATGGCCCTAGGCCAGTGGTTCTCAACCTTCCTAATGCCGAGACCCTTTAATACAGTTCCTCATGTTGTGGGGACCCCCAACCATAAAATTATTTTCGTTGCTACCTCATCACTGTAATTTTGCTACTGTTAGGAATCGTCATGTAAATAGCTGATATGCGGGATGTATTTTCATGGTTACAAATTGAACATCATTAAAGCATAGTGATCAATCACAAAAACAGTATGTCATTATATATGTGTTTTCCGATGGTCTTAGGCGACCCCTGTGAAAGGGTCGTTCGACCCCCAAAGGGGTCGCGACCCGCAGGTTGAGAACCGCTGCCCCAGGCCAGGGTGGTTCTCCCTGTATAACAAGGTGTTTCTTAGCAGAGCACACACTAGCGTAGAGAGCGGTATCACTTCAAGTGTTAATACTGGAGGCGTACTCAAGTATTTGCTGACCGTCAAGTGAGCAAATGGATTACAATGCCCGGCATGAACTGTGGACAACCACAATTTGATCTTTTCTAAATTTTTTTTTTTTTTAACTGATCACCTCCCACCCTGGCCGGGTGGCTCAGTTGATGGGAGCATCATCCCGTACACTGAAAAGGTTGCAGGTTCGATTCCTGGTCAGGCCACATACCTAGGTTCCTGGAGGCAACCAATCAGTGTTTCTCGCATTGATGTCTCTCTCTCCTATCTCCCTCCCTCCTTCTTTCCCCACTTGCTGTCCCTCTAAAGTCAATAAAAGCATATCCTTGGATGAGAATTGAGAAAGAGAGCTATCACCTCCCACAGAAATAATATGCAATTTTGCATTTGAAATCAATGGAGAAATTGCTCTTACTTTATAGATATCTTTGCTAAAAGCATAAAATACTGTAATAGACAGCTTTGCTAAAAGCATAATCAGTGAAGGTTAGGAATTATGTATGTACAGATCTGACATAATTGAGGGAAAAGGGGCATGTACAAAACTCAACACATACAGTGTCAGATCTACTTAACTGAAGGCTGGGAACAATTCAGTCTTAAAACGATGAAATTAATCATGGCACAAAGGCTCAAATTAAATATTTCTATTAGTCAATTAATTTTAATCAGATGAAGTCCAAAATTAAAGCTGATTTAATGAAATGTATCTTGACACAAGTAGGTGGTCACACTCACCCTAATTCCTAACCAAATGAGGGGGAAATACTACCTGCTTTCCAACAGAAAACTTAAAGCCAGTCTCCTAGTCATGAAATGTACTTGTCCTAACCAAGAAATACCTGCCCTGGCCGGTTTGGCTCAGTGGATAGAGCATCGGCCTGCGGTCTGAAGGGTCCCCGGTTCGATTCTGGTCAGGGCACATGCCCAGGTTGCCGGCTCAATCCCCAGTGTGGGGCGTGCAGGAGGCAGCCGATCAATGATTCTCTCTCATCATTGATGTTTCTATCTCTCTCTCCACCCTTCCTCTCTGAAATCAATAAAAACATATTTTAAAAGAAAAGAAATACCTAAAATAAGGCAGGACTACAGAACATTCTCAAGTATGATGTGTATACCCATATGCTCATGTGTTGGCTTAAATCTCTTCTTTTCGTGGCAGCTGGCTATCAGCTGGCATAGGACCTCAATCATGATCCTATTTCTCAAAACAATTCACATACATCTCCCAGCAACAGCTGTGCAATTTTAATAGCACATCTAAAAATATAGGGTTCAACACATTAAGTGAATTCCATCTACCAGTGAAAAGGAATATGACTGAACAAAATACACTCAATTCATGCTAAAGAAGCAATTTAGCAGAAGGCAACATTCAAAACGATGAGTAACGCAATTCATAAAAAATAACCATGTTTATGGGCGGCATTATAATTTTAGGAGGGTCCTTTCTTTTCCTCGAGATATGTAATGCCTGCAACTGTACGTAAAGTATTCTTTTTATTATCATTTCCCTACTGCTAACGAGGATATTCTTTTTGGCTAAAAATTTAGAAGCTAGCCCTAACCGGTTTGGCTCAGTGGATAGAGCGTTGGCCTTCGGACTCAAGGGCCCCAGGTTCGATTCTGGTCAAGGGCATGTACCTTGGTTGCAGGCACATCCCCAGTAGGGAGTGTGCAGGAGACAGCTGATCGATGCTTCTCTCTCATCGATGTTTCTAACTCTCTATCCCTCTCCCTTCCTCTCTGTAAAAAATCAATAAAATATATTTAAAAAAAAAAATTTAGAAGCTATAGTTTTCTCAAGGCCGTGACATAAAGCTCTACATCCTCCCACCGCTTTAATTAAGAAAGATTTTTCTGAAGGGGCTGACTCGTAGCTGTCTTTCCTTGACTGACCTCATAAGCCACTTAGCTGCAAAAGGCTCCTGCTACCTTTTAATACACTGTCCCAGAAACCAATGGATGCGTTTCTCTCACAGCGATACGTTTCTCTCTGTCTTTCATTCTCTCTTCCACTTTCCCTGAAAATCAATGGAAAAAATATCCTTCGGTGAGGATTAACAAAAAATAAATAAAAAGAAAAGAAAAACCCAGTTTCCAGACACCATTCTCCCTTGGGTGAGAATCACAATACGGATTTATATATTCTACTTAGATGAAGTCCACCAGCAGACCCAGCTGGCTGATCCATCAGTAAAACTTGGCACTTGACCAGCAAAGAATCTGGAGAATTGAAGTTGAGCCTGGCCCTTCTGGATATTCAATTTCCTAATCGCTCAAGTAACAGGGCTCCTGAAATTACCTAAACCACAGTCATACAAAACTAGACAGGCTAGAGCAGTGGTTCTCAACCTTCTGGCCCTTTAAATACAGTCCCTCATGTTGTGACCCCCAACCATAACATTATTTTCGTTGCTACTTCATAACTGTTATGAATCATCATATAAATATCTGATATGCAGGATGGTCTTAGGCGACCCCTGTGAAAGGGTCATTCGACCGCCAAAGGGGTCTCGACCCACAGGTTGAGAACCGCTAGGCTAGAGGAAGCTACACAGCTTCAGATTAATAAGGCAGGATGAAGGGTGGGAACCAGCTTTAAAAAGTCCTCCTTCAGCCGTAGCTGGTTTGGCTCAGTGGATAGAGCGTCGGCCTGCGGACTCAAGGGTCCCTGGTTCGATTCCGGTCAAGGGCATGTACCTGGGTTGTGGGCACATCCCCAGTGGGGGGCGTGCTGGAGGCAGCTGATCGATGTTTCTCTCTCATCGATGTTTCTAACTCTCTACCCTCTTCCTTCCTCTCTGTAAAAAAAATCAATAAAAGATATTTTTTTTAAAAGTCCTCCTTCAAAAACTTTCCACTATTTCTACTCATCAAACGGCACTTATGCTATACACCAAAAAGACATAGTTATTTAGCTTACGCAGACTGCTGCGCATCCGTTGTAGAAGTTTCTAGGAACGTGTACTTATTTGAGCGAGGCATACACCGTTGAAAACTGGGTCTCCCAGGTTCGCCATTTCATTTCAAAAGCCACGAAATAACAGCAACATAATTGGGTGATAGAGATGCGACTCGGGTAGCCAAGGGTCAAAAAGGGCTGCGTCTCTTGCCTTTGGAGGGCTAGTCTTCGCCCAGCTGCCACCTTAAGCCTTCCTTCCATCTTCCTCCACTCGTTCAAAGGAAAATGAAAATGAAACATCTGACCAGTGAGATAAAAACGGTGGACAAGCTCAACAAGGGGCCACAGCTATTAGTGGCATTATTTCCGCCGTTCTGATCAGAGGTCTAGGCCCGGGACCGGATTAAGTCCCCTTGTCTCTCCCTCTTCCCCTCCCACACGCTGGAAAAGGACAATATCGGCTCCCCAGCCACGCACGGGGCATCATTCCCACGTGTGGGGCCTGTACTCATGGCTCTTGATCGTCCCAAATGAGGACCCCACCAGAGAAGTCATTTTCCCCAAGTAAAACATAACGAAGCAATTTAGCCCACATTTAAAATTACATGGGGACAATACCTTAATCAATAAAGGGGAAAAAAATAAAAATAAGTATAAAATATAAACCCCTAAAAAATAAATAAAATTATATGGGGAACAGGTTGAAACCTAAACTGTATGTGTTGTTAAACATGTTTGTTTGCTTTCTGTTTTGTTTTGTTTTGTAGAGAGTGAAGAGAGAAGGAAAGACAGAGAGAAACATCGATGTGAGAGAAACACATCAATTGGTTGCCTCCTGCACGAGCCCTGACCAGGGCCCAGGCTGGGGAGGAGCCTGCAACCGAGGTACATGCCCTTGACCGGAATCAAACCTGGGACCCTTCGGTCCCCAGGAGGACACAGCCAACCAGCTAGGGCTTTTTTTTTTTTTAAAACTACACATCTAGTTCTTTATTACTGTTCAAGGTACATGTTGAAAAGCTAGCTTATATGCTATGAAAAGAATAATCCCTGAAACTATTTAAGAGATGGTAATTTGCAGCTTCCATCAAATTATTTTTAATGACATATGAATACTCTCAATTAGAGAAAATTCAGAAAAGCGTACCTTTCCAATATCACCTTGCTTTTCTTTCTCCAAAACTGCAGCTTAACTCTAACTCTAGTAACAAGCTTCCATTTCAGAAAGGAAAGGAACTGCTATGTTTGTTCTTCCACGTTCATGACAGACACGCGCTGGCTACCTAAGTTCCACGAGTCATGTTTATTTCCAAAGACAACACATGGGGTCTTTAAGGGGTCTTTCTTATTCTACGTAAATTGTATTCATTCAACTACAAAACCGATGTAAAGCTTTTGAGGACTGTTTATTCCTGCTAGAAACTTCTAATAAGCAAATACTTGTGTGGATGCCAAAATAGCTCTAGGAACAATGCACATTGAGTGCAATAATAACACTGTTATTCGACTAAATAAACTGAGAAACTTAAAAACAGGTCATTTGTAGGGGGAGGTATAAAAACAGGAATTCCTTATCTCTTTCCTTTTGGGAAAAAACAACAGCAATCTCTTAGGGGTATTCCATCCAGGAACTTTTACCCTTTGGGCCAGTGAACATTATTACTATTTCTCTTTTCTTTGGATAAAGCCAGTCATTTACGAGAGAATGGACAAACAGAGCTAAAGGGGGAAATAAGGACTTAAATCTAAAAGGGGTTAAGTAAGTGGGAAAACTATGCACTAAATGACTCTTAAACAAAGGAGGGGTACATACTGAGGGACTTATCCACTAGAAATAAATATCAATATTTTAAAGTTATGTGTTAACATGAAACAATGGGATAGATTAATAACAGTATTTAAAAGACCAAACAGTAGAAAGTTACGGTGTTTGTTTTATTTTTAATTCAGCTACATATGACACACAAAAAGCAACAAATATTTGTAAATAGGGAGAAAAAAACAAGACCTGAAAATAAGCATAATTCCAATTGGTTAAGCCCTAAAAGATGACAAGACGGCCACAAGCATCCTTCAGTCAACACAAATCAGACATCCCAGCGGGGTTACGAAGAGTTAAACCGTTTACAGACAACAGGGATGATGTCAGCATACGCCGTGGATTTCTCATGGGGCTTATGAAAGGAAATCGGCACCACAAAACAGAAAACAATTCCACAAGCATCACCCAGGACAAACACGTTGCTGGTTCATCTCGGAAATGCAAACAGGAACGTCCAAATCGAAATACAAGAAACTACAACTTGTAAAGAGCATAACATTGTTTTGTTGTTTTTAAATATACTTTATTGGTTTTTTACAGAGAGGAAGGGAGAGGGATAGAGAGTTAGAAACATCGATGAGAGAGAAACATTGATCAGCTGCCTCCTGCACGCCCCCCACTGGGGATGTGCCCGCAACCAAGGCACATGCCCTTGACCGGAATCAAACCCGGGACCCTTCGGTCCGCAGGCTGACGCTCTATCCACTGAGCCAAACCAGTCAAGGCTGAATTCTTGTAATCATCATACGAAATAGGCACCACTGCTATATTTTGCAGGTGAAGAAACTGAGAAGTTAAAGAGCTTGCCTAAGGTTATAAAGGTACTAAGCCATAAAACTATAGGGTTCAGACTCGAGCAACTGAGCCCAGAATCCTACCAGGTGGGAACAGCCACACAACATGGCGAATGAATTTAATGTCACTGAATTGTGCACTTTAAAATATATATGTTATATGTATTTTACCCACAATAAATTTGTTTTTTCCAGAAAAGATACTGTAATACTCAAATGCAGGTCAGGATACAAGCAGCGCTCTCCAAAGACTGGTCATTGGAAAATAAACTAAAAACAAATCCATTATGCAAAGTACTTTGGTAATAGCTAATAAATAATTCATATCTTTGCCCCAGTTCATATTTCTCCTTCTGAGAACCAAACGCTAAGAAACAAAAAATGCTTTGGATCCAAAAGTGCTCACTGCCACATTCATAAAAGGAAGGAAGGGCGGAAGGAATCTAAATGACAAACTACCAGAGAATGGGTTTGAGTAAACACGACATATTTACAAAATAAATTACGCTGACACTAAACATGTTTCCTGAAGGCGTTCGTGATGAAATGGAGAAATGGCTGTATTATGAAGTAAATGTGATACGAGCAGAATATCAATTCTATACACAGAAACCAAACCAGGCAACAAAAAGGACTCAAATTAGGTTTATTATGGGTTTACGATAGACACTCTCTTTTCTCTCTGCTTCCTGGCCCTTGAACAAATCCAGCTCCTTCGCCTCCCAGGCCCCTGGACCCGCTGCATCTTCTGTTTGGAATGTTTTCTCCTGATGTCACCGTGACCGTCTCCTCATCTTTCAGGCCAACTCAACGTCACCCTCCCAGAAGGACCTTCCTTAACCACTCAAATCAAGTCAGGCCTTGGGGACCTTCTCCCCCGCTTTCCCACCACACATCTGATCATCTTCTTGGCACTTAGCGCCACCTGAGAATAAGTGACTGAGTCATTAACTGGTCCGTCTTTCTCCTCTACCCTGAGTAGAGGACCCCTTACCTTGCTTCTCTACATATCCCCAAGCCGGAGAACTGCGCCTGGCAGTAATAAATATTTTGAAGGTAATCAATAAATATGAGTGGACTGATTCACTTGTTCCTTCTACTTCCCCATACTTTGTCAATGTTCTATAGTAAGCACATGCTGTTTTTATATTTTGAATAAATATAAAACAACTTCAACGGACAAATTATCACTTATCAAGCCAAAGCTAGAGCATCGGCCTGCAGACGGAAGGGTCCCAGGTTCAATTCTGGTCAAGGGCACACGCCCAGGTTGTGGGTTTGATCCCCAGTGTGGGACATGCAGGAGGCAACCGATCAATGATTCTCTCTCATCATTGTTGTTTCTATCTCTCTCCCCCTCTCCCTCTCCCTCTCCCTTCCTCTCCAAAATCAATAAATATATTTAAAAATAAATAAATAAAAAAGAAGAGAAAGACTCCCAAAGGAGTCTGCCCTTGTGCTAAACTATATCTCATTACAGAGCTGGTAAATGGGAAAAAAATGAGTCGGCGTGGAGGAGCCTGGTGGACCAGTGACAGGAGAGAAGGCCTATGATTTATCCCTGCCCTCGGGAGAAAGATAGAAGCTTAGGGAAGCCCCACGACCCCCACAATGGCACACCTTAAATCTCTAAGATGCCCAGCATCAATTCATCTTCCAGAACAGCCCTTATCCAACAGCTGAGGCAGTGATAACCATACTGAACATCCTACAACCCAGCACTCAGCTAGACACCTACACGGAGAACGGAAACAGTTTCCTGGAATAACACTTGCTATTACCATGGGCAATGCATGCTGGTACGTCCCATTCTCTCCTTCCAATTTTAAAAAATTGCTGACAAAACCCACAGTTTGAACAGTATCACCCCAAAACAATCCCCTTTGCCCTCTCCCCAGCCCACTCCCTGGTCTTATTTTGGGGCCAGAGGAAGAGAGGACGGGCGCCCACTAGAAAGAAGACCCATCACAACCTCGACACTACGGAGAATTCCTGTTCCCAAAGCAGACGAGGGAGCATCATCCAGGGGAATCTTCCATCTTGGGTGCCCCACTTGGAAACTCTCAACAGATGGCCCCCCCAAAAAATGTTCTTAAGACACGTCTATCAGATCTATTTGGTAGTTCCAGTGTTTGTCAGGGAAACAGATAAACTATAGGCACCAAACATGTCTAGTGATAACTAAATGGACCGAGTTGAACCCTACTAAATTGCCACTATCTGATGGGTTTTTGTTTGTGTGTGTTTTTTTTGGCCTAAAAATAACAGCGTATTTCACATAGTTTAACTTAACAGTGCAATACATACTTCAAGGACACAGATCTATGAAATGGCCTCAGCCCTCATAAGAACACAGTTTCCACACAAAAGACATGTGCTGAACTCCTACCAAGCAACTGGGGACCATCTGAACTTAAGCTCTGACATGTTCTGGAATCTCTGGATGCTTTTTCAGTGTGATCATCACTGGTGTCTCCTCGTCACCACCGGGAAAGTCCCAGGCTCTATCAAAAGCCTACTTCCTTACCATGAGACTCGGGGTACGTGGTTCATTCTCGTTTCCACAGAAACCATCAAATCTGGAGCCTCGACCTCTGCCCACTACTTCTATCAGCCCTAATTTCCTAAAAGCATATTCAGTTCGAACCAACAGATCACGAGCGCCTTAATGGCGGAGACAATCCTTTTTAATCTTCTAAAATCCACTGCTTTGCAAATATCAAACAATAAAATGTGTCCTAAATTAAAACAAATCCGCCCAGCCAGTGTGGCTCAGCAGCTGAGCATCAACCCATGAGCCAGGAGGTCATGGTTCGATTCCCGGTCAAGGGCACATGCCCAGGTTGCTGGCTCGATCCCTAGTAGGGGGCATGTAGGAGGCAGCAGATGCACGATTCTCTCTCATCACTGATGTTTCTTTCTCTCTCTCCTTTTCCCTCTCTGAAATCAATGAAAAAAAATTTTAAAAAATAATAATAAAATAAACAAATCTTCTCCAGTAAATCCTTGCCCCATTTCAAGGCTGCCTAAAATCTTCTTTTGAAGAGTGACAAGAGCTATCATCCTACCTATTCCCAGATCCCAGAACACTGAGCAGCCTTTCCCACCTCATGGTCTTTCATCTGATTGGGCTGGAGTCATTACTGTACCAGCACTGCTTTACCCGCACAAAGAATCTTCCCAAACATTCCTTCGTATTCCTACCAATAACTGGAACTCGTCCCAGCAACCATTCTCATTACACTCATCACTCTCCTGACCCACTTACAGTGGCCTGGAGAGCCCTCCCTCAACCTACCTCCTGGCATCACGCTAAGTGAAATAAGTCAGACAGAGAATGACAAATACTACAGAATCTGAAAAAAAGCCACACTCAGAGAAACAGAGAACAGAATGGTGGTTGCCCGGAGCTGAAGAGAGGGGGGAATGGGGAGATGTTTATCAAAGGGTACGAAGTTCAGTTAAGATGAATGAGTTCTGGGAATCTGACCTTCAGCATGGTGACTAGAATGAACAGCATTGTCTCACCTACTTGAAAGCAGTTAACAGGATAGATCTTAAATATTCTCACCACCCACGCAAAATGGGAGTGGAGGTGTTAACTAACCTTATATGGTCCTCTCACAATAGAGCCACCTATCAGATCATCACACTGCATACAAACTTACATGTCAACAATCTCAATGAAGGTAGAAAAAAATCAACAATCTCAATGCAGCTTTTAAAAAAAAGCACTATGCACATGTAAAAATAAAAATAAGTGAACTTGCCTCTTAAGGAACCTCTTAAGACCATCAGGACCTTCCAAAAATCCAAACTTTCCTCCTGTGCTACATGGGCCTGTACCGACTGAACGTGTCCCACCCAGGCCCTCTCATGGATCATATACCTCAGCCCACAGCTCCCAGCTTCACTGAAAGCGTATGTGCTACCTCTGCGCCATATGCCTGTCCTCCCTCTGAGCTCTACCCTCACAGCCCTTGGAGCCTGGAGTATTCTGGAGTCTAAAGTATTTGCTGTGGGAAACAGGGGACCCTTCAAAACCACTTAAGCTTGCTTGGAGTCTCCCCTTGTCTCCCTCTTTAAATCTCTTGCTTCCAAAGCAACTGGAAATCGGTTTCTACCCCCAACGTGAAACCGTTCTGTGCGCTATCATGTTAGGTGGGTAAAGAGGGCGTTTTAACAGGTCATTGGTCAACTCTTGAAAAAGTCCGGCCTGTGATTAAGACCACGGAGCAACGCGGAAAAGTGTTCATGATACCGTGTTAAATGAAAAAGGACAGGGAAGGTTATGTGCAGATTACGTGTTAGGGTTTATGGGTGACTACCTTCCCCCCATATTGCAAATTTTTGTTAACATGCTTTTAATTTTAAGTTGGGGAGGGTGGTAGTGGGTATGTTCACTAATTTGATTATGGTGATGACTTCGTCTATAATAATAAAAGTGCAATATGCTAATTAGACCGGACAGCTGAACGACCTTCCGGATGAAGCCAGGGCTGCAAGGGCCGAGCCCCTTACATGAATTTAATGCACTGGGCCTCTAGTAAGTACATACTTGTCAAAACTTATCCAACTATCCCCTTTAAATATGTGATTTAGTATATGTCAATTATACCTCAATGAAGCTGTTAAAATGTCTAAGTTGTATTAAATGTCTGCGAAACGATGCAGAACGACATAAGAACAGAGTCAGGAGAGCTAACAGGAAAAGGCTGGAGGGTGAGGGGCAGTAATCTGCTCCTTCAAATCACTCAAGGGTGACCCTCAAAAGGAAGAGATCACAATTAGGAGGAAAAAAAAAATGAAAAGAGAAAGAAAAAGAGAGCGATTCTAAAGAGAAATCGCCAACACACACATCCAGCTTACAGAAGTCTTCTCTACTTACAGCAAACAAACTGGCAAGTCCAGGTTTTTAGAAGGAATCGAACTTTTGTACTGCAAGAAAGACCCTGGATTACACTGAAACTCCCCAAAGAAAAGCAGCCAAGAACTTTCAAGACACCGGAGTTCTTAAGGTGGATTTAAGAGATCGCTTTAAAAAAAAAAAAAAAAAAAGGAGGCTTAGAGAAAGGAACAGGGTAAAACTAAGACTTCTGTTCTATTTGTTTTTTAGAGAGATACGCTTCTTGTGCTGAGTTTTTATATATTCTGTTGTCCTGTTTTTGTATTTTATCTATAATTAGCAACGTAAATTAGTCCTTTTCACTTGTTTTCTAAACGACTTTCCCCAATTTTTCTTTCTTTTATTTTGCTTAATATGAGTAAAATAATTCCCCCAAGGCTCTCAGGTTAACCCTTTTGTGTTGGTTAGCTATTCTAAAAAAAAACCTCTATATTAACCAAAAGCCTGAGAGGGGAAAAAAAAAAAACAAGACTTTTTAAGAGCAGTCAAAAACCCGCAATTCCACCTGTAAATCCAATATACAACGATACTTCCATTAACAAATGTCTTGGAAAATATAGAAACTTTAAATGTTAAAAGCTTCATAATTTGGTGGAGGTTAGACGACCTACCCTAGACAATGAATGAACGTTCTGTTTCCCTCAATATTTCTCAGCATCTTAACTATCCAGGGACAAAGAAGCCAAGATGAAGATTCCCCTGAAGGGGAAATACCCAGGATCCTGATATTTGTGATTCTTCCCAGACCAGTCCTACTTGGTCTGAACATTCCTGCTTCCCCCAGTTAAGGGGGAAAGTCAAGGGGTAAGTGTCCTCTGACCTGGGGGGATGGGAAGGGGCTCCTCCCTGAGTCTGAATCTCATGGCGGAGTGCTATGGTCAACAATGTGGGCATGGGACATCTGACATGGAACCCCAATCTCCCTGCTCTCACACATGACCCGTTCCTGAAAAGCATGTGAGAACAGAATGTGTAAGAGCTGGCGGAGCAGTAACAGTCTGAATATAAAAACGAGTTTTCATTCCAAGAGTCAGATAAAAAAAAAAATCCCTGGTTAGGAGATGAATGTGTAGTTTTAAAGACTAATATCTATACAATCGCTTTAAACGAGATTAAAAATGTAAAACAGAGGTAAAATTAATTTTCTAAATATTATCTCAAATTCTAGTCTTCTTGGCTTACCTACAGCAATAGTTAGTAGACAGGAGTGACTTTTTTTTTCACTGCTTAGAGACTTCACAAAGAAATGAGATGTTGCCTTACCCATTTTGTTTAGAAATTATCTTAGGATAAAAACGAACTCCAGACTATCATTGTAAAGGAAAGGGGTGTTACAAAGCTACATTCCTCAACCAGCTATATAATCCTATAAATCTAACAGATGAATATAATATGAATCTTCAATTTCTTCCATCATAAGACTTCACCTTTTACCATAGACACATTTTGTTTTTATTTTTTAAAATGTCTTGATTTCAGAAAGTAAGGGAGAGGGAGAGAGATAGAAACATCAATGATGTTATTAATCAGCTGCCTCCTGCACGCCCCCTACTGGGGACCGAGCCCGCAACCCGGGCATGTGCCCTTGACCAGAATCGAACATGGGACCCTTCAGTCTGCAGGCCAACACTCTATCCACGGAGCCAAACCAGCTAGGGCATGTTCTCTGGTTTTATATATAACATAATTTTGCTATTGTCCTTCGCAATCGACTACCATAATGAAGATCTGTTGCCAGAATTCCTTTCCTCACGTTAGAGAAGTGTTCACTCCCCACTGCCCATTGGTGCTCATCATAGAACCCCAACCCCACTGAAGAAGAAGGGACAATGGCCCAAGCAGGGCTTGTCACCAGCCTTAACCCAGGATTTTTCTACCTGAAGATCCCGGGAAACATTCTTTGACGGCAATTCACCAAAGTTGGAACAATGAGAATCTGGAGAAACCATGAAGAAAGACTGTAGTAACAAAGAAGAAAGCCAAAGATAAGAGAGAGGAGCTCCTGGTCAACCTGTACGAGAATCCTTCTTAAGCTAACTTCAGTTCCTGTCAGTGTCCACAAAATTACCTTGTCTGATATACAGACAGAGACAACCAGCTTAAGTACAGCGAGGGTCCAGTTCCATGGGGATTGGAGCATTGCCACTTTCGGAATACCTAGTGACTTGTCCATTTATCTCAACTGCTATTAACATTTCGTTCCTTCTACTTTCCCCTTATTTTTATAAAGGCAAAAATACAGTAACAGGCCAGTGAGTTCAGACAACGCTCTGCAGAAGGCAATGCTATTGACAAAACTGAACTGTTGAATAGGAAGCTGTACCATCACGCAATAGTTCAAATTATTGTTTGTCAGATGACATACGAAATAACAACACGGAGAGAAAGCAATGGCATTTAACGGTATCGGTATATAGCACATGAAAGCTCACATAGTGCAATCCTTTAATGAGAGTTTCCGTACTCAGAAGGAAAAAGGTAAACTTTCTTGTGACCTACCAGAGGGGAAATGATGGGATCTAAAGCTTACAGAATGAGGGCAGAGGACATTCGTTGCAATATTACAAGTCTTGTATTTATACTATTTACTGGAGGCCCGGTGCACAAAATTCATGTGTGTGTGTTGGGGGGGGGGGGGGTGGCCCTCAGCCCAGCCTGCAACCTCTCACAATCTGGGACCACTGTCTCCTAACCGCTCACCTGCCTGCCTGCCTGGTCACCCCTAACCGCTCTCTCCTGCAGGCCTGATCACCTCTAACCGCCTCTGCTTTGGCCCCCACCACCATGGCTTTGTCTGGAAGAATCTCCAGAAGACGTCAGGTCTAATTAGCATATTACCCTTTTATTAGTATAGATAATTTAGCCCCTTATATGTTATTTTTATGGTTGAAAATCTGAGGAAGCATTCTTGCTGAAATTCCTATTTGTATCGGTAAGTATAAATTTGTATGAACATACTACACACCCTGGCTTGGAAACATAATATGTAAGGTGTCTATTCGCTATACCAAGTCAATTAAGTTGTCAGCTCATTCTCTGGCGCTCACAAGAGAAAGCTAGCCAGAAATTTAAATCTGGGAATCGGCAGCACACAGCGGCACGGTAAACCCAGGGCTGAATACGGTCTCGGAGGAGAAAAGGGAGAAAAGGGTCAACAGATGCAGCCCAATGAGATAAGAAGGAGAGAACCATGAGAACTTCATGTCAAAGTGGTTCAAGGCCAGGATGGTCTACTGCCCTGAAGGCTAGCTAGTATGAGGCCAGAGGCAACCAGGTAAGACTTCTAAATTGCCAGCTTTCAGGAATGCTTTCCTGAACCTGTCTTTCATTGAGGGGGGAGGGGGAGGGAGGGGGGGTTTACAGAATTCTATCAGAACGTGACACTTCTGAATTCTATAACCAGCTTTTAGGGAAAAGTCACTTCATCTCCAGAGTTGCTGATGATTTCCTAAGGAAAGACGTAACGGTGACAGAGGCCACATGAAGGCAGCAGCCCCCGGACGAGGCAGCTATGGAACCTGATTTCAGTGGCCTCCACCCACACACAGAGCCCAGGAGCAGGGGGAAGGAGAGAGCCACGCCTATTCCCGCCCTGGCGGTCAAGGGGAAGGGCTCCAAGTCCAGCAGGACCGTAAGTCACTTCTTCTCAGATGGGAAGGTCAACATCAAGGCATTCTCTGCTGCTACTGGTTGTGGTGAAATAGACACTCCGTGTATTTGCTAGCTGGCATGAAAGCTGGTACCACACTTTTGGAAAGCATTTGGCAATATGACTCAAGAGCTTTTATTTATTTATTTTTATTTTTATTTATTTTTTATTCATTTCAGAGAGGAAGGAAGAGGGAGAGAGAGACAGAAACATCAGTGATGAGAGAGAATCATTGATGGGCTGCCTCCTGCACGCCCCTCAACTGGGGATCGAGCCCGCAACCTGGGCATGTGCCCTTGACTGGAATCGAACCTGGGACCCTTCAGTCCGCAGGCCGTCGCTTTACCCACCGAGCCACACCGGCTAGGGCGATCTAAGAGCTTTTAAAATTGTTTCTGTTTCTTCAGAGATCTAATACTATTTCTGGAAATCTAAAGGAATTAGTCTGCAATTAGGAGGAAAAGAAAAAAAAAACACCCTTTGGGTTCATGAAAGCGTTACTCATTATACAAAATCACTTTAAACCATGTAAATAGCCATTTAAAAGAAAATAGGTAAATTACAGTGAAATATGCAACTAGTAAAATTCTAAGCCGTTTTTTAAAAGCACAGAAAATGCAAAACATATCATGCGAACACAGCAAAAAATGCACAGAGTATCATCAAATGCATATATAAATACATGAAAATAAAAGGAAACATTTTCTTAAAGACGATGCAAGCTGTGAAGAGAAATGAAAAGCAAACTGACTATAGAGTTAGTCTGATTGAGCAAGATGGGAAGGTATAAATTCAGGAAAGATCAAGGTTCAAGTTTCTCAAGGTAGAAGATCTACTAGAATACTGTGGGCTGGGGGAAGTTCTTTAGTTAAAAATGGGGACAGAGCCCTAACCGGTTTGGCTCAGTGGATAGAGTGTCGTCAGCCTGCAGACTCAAGGGTCCAGGGTTCGATTCCGGTCAAGGGCATGTGCATTGGTTGCGGGCACATCCCCGGTAGGAGATGTGCAGGAGGCAGCTGATCGGTGTTTCTCTCTCATCGATGTTTCTAACTCTCTATCCCTCTCCCTTCCTCTCTGTAAAAAATCAATAAAATATATATTTTTTAAAATGGGGATGGAGATACAGTGTCAAACAGAGTTAGCAAAAAGCCATCAACTGCAAGTTCAAATGCCACCTTATACTGTTCTTTTCTCCCTTTCATTCCTGTCACCTTTTGGTGTACAGAATGACACTCCGACCAACTGAGCCACACTGGCCAGGGCTCAAGAGTATGAATTTAGAAAACACGAAACAGACGATCAATGCCGATTGGCTTTAGACTTCTGAAGGTGTCCTGTTGCAATTCCCTAATGGCAACGTGCCTCCCTATATATTTGTCATTAAACCACCAGAAAATAATTCGCCTTCTCCATACATGCTAATGCAGTGGTTCTCAACCTTCTAGCCCTTTAAATACAGTTCCTCATGTTGTGGCCCAACCATAAAATTATTTTCGTGGCTACTTCATAACTGTAGTGTTGCTACTGTTATGAATCGTAATGTAAATATCTGATAGGCAGGATGGTCTTAGGCGACCCCTGTGAAAAAGTCGTTCGACCGCCAAAGGGGCCGCGACCCACAGGTTGAAAACCGCTGCTCTAATGGAAGGACCCACAGGGAAAATGGCCCAGAAACAAACTTGAAAAGGGAGAGTTAAATCCTTTCTATATGATGAGCCATGATGTCTATTGTTTCATATACCATTAACCATAACATAAAATACAAACCGTATCCTTTTCAAATATTTAGGGGGAAAAAAATGTCTAAACTATGACAGGCCAAACGAAATTCATTCGAAATTCAAAACACAGCTCACATGTGTTCACTTCACTTGGTAAAGCTACAAAAATATAGTGTTTAAATCATTCTTACCCACTAAACAGAAAAAGTGAGCAATATAACAGTGGCTGAGAATTCTGGTTCCTCTCATGTGACTACTGGATGCTCCTCTCTTCTCACTTGGAACATAACAACTTACCTTATAGGGTTGTTATGAGGACGAAAGGAGTTAATTTACCTAAAGCATTTCGAAGACGGCCTGGACTACATCACTAGCTAGTTGCTACCGGCTACTTACTCAGTTCTGGAGATGGACAGAGATGACGATGGTTACACAACGTTAACAACCTTAATGCCACAGAACTGGACACTTAACCACGTTAAAATGGTAAGTTTTATGTTATCTACATCACCCATTCGCTGTGAAAACGTTTTAAGTTCTCCTGCAAGAAAGTCAACTATCAGCTGCAACAGAAAACTCTACACAGGTTTAGAATTCCTATAAAAATCATCGTAATCGCCCTAACCGGTGTGGCTCAGTGGATAGAGCGCCGGCCTGCGGACTGAAGGGTCCCAGGTTCAATTCCGGTCAAGGGCATGTACCTTGGTTGCAGGCACATCCCCAGTTGGGGGTGTGCAGGAGGCAGCTGGTATTTCTCTCTCATCGATGTTTCTCTCTATTCCTCTCCCTTCCTCTCTGTACAAAAATCAATAAAATATATTTTTAAAAAATCACTGTAATCCATTAAGGGATACTGGGTCCGCACTTTTCCAAATAAATTTCAAAATAATTTGAGGTTGCTACGGTCACGCTCTGATGTTCAGATGAACTTGAATTCCTAAACAAAACTTTCCTTGTTGGAAGTTGGCAATAGCACCCTTCTTCCGATAACAAAATAAAATTAGGGCTCTAAACCTGAAACAACTTGGAAACAGATCTATAAAACCCTTTCTTTGAACACAAGCATTTTAGTGTACCTTCTACAACAGAACAGAAAGGCTTCCAGCCCTTCAAAGTGTAACCAATTACAAAAAGCAACACACAAAAAATCTTTAAATGCCTATTTTAAAATAAAACCTTGCAAAATAGCTCGAAACCACTTCTCTCAGATTACAAAATGGGCATGTGGTGAAAAGGGCCGGAGAATACCAATTTACTATACCCTATACTGACTGACAATGTTGGTTGCCTAGCAACAAGAGTCTGCAGTCTGAAACAGCACAGACCTCCTTTTCTTGATGTTCCAGGCCACAATTAACCCCATCGAGGCTGGAAAAGTATGCAAAAAGACATTTGCATAGACAACTCCCAACCTCAGAAGCCTAAGTGATATAAATTCTAAAACTCTAAAATCTCAAGCACACATTCCAGCCTATTTTCAACTTGAATTATCCATTATGCCTTCCCTCTCAATGTTCCTTTTATGTACTAGCAAAAAAAAAAAACAAAACACAAAACTGCTATGCGATTTTTGGACACATTTCTTTCAAAAGCATCATCTGCAAGAGTTGTGTGTTTTTTTTTTAAACAATCCTACGTCACAGCATAACACATCTTTCGTTTCCTAATTTCAAAAAGAAGTAATCTGATCCTTTCTGAAAATCAAGCACTATAATTTCCTAACAATTAAAATTTTCTCCCACTTAAAATTTATTTAAACTATTTTTACGGGCTGCCTATATAGGTGACTAGTAACATTTCACAAAACTTTTTTTTGTCTTTAATAAACATCTACTTCATCTAAAGAACAATAACAACAACAAAAAACACATTTTCAGTGATTCTTGAATAGCTTTAAATACTTTTATTGTTCGAAGGGTTTCCTCCTTCCTTTCGAGAAAGTGAACTGGCTGCCCAGCCCCACCTACGTAATAGATTAACTACAGAGAAAACCCATTCACAATGGTGGTTTCTCAACCCTTTGGAAGGCGAGAAGGCCCCTTTAAATTCATTCATTTCTCCTTTTAACATATGTTGTTGGAGAAAATGTGATTTAAATGCACTTCGAATTTACTCGCTTTTAAATTAATCTGTACATCACCATAACAGCAGCTCCCTATATACTTGACGTATACAACATAGGAAGGCTGGCATCTCTGGATTAAAGACAAAGGGTGGTGAACATCAGGGTTCAAGTACTCGTTCATAAGCCAGTCCCACAGCTGACCCCAGAGCCCACACATGGGAAGTGAGTCCACCAGGAAAGTTCACATCACGGAAAGACACAGGGG
The DNA here is from genome assembly GCA_035771395.1 of Myotis vivesi. Lineage (NCBI taxonomy): Eukaryota > Metazoa > Chordata > Mammalia > Chiroptera > Vespertilionidae > Myotis > Myotis vivesi. The sequence continues at coordinate 5,496,670 of JAWPEG010038709.1, read as the reverse complement.
GAAAGCACTTACAGGTATGCAAGTGAGACCATGCTGGGGTCAGGTCCGCGTTCCATCACTCACTAGCCTCGTATTCTCCAGCAGCAAGGGCATTCATTAATGAGGATACCTACCCTGCAGAGTAGCTGTAAGGGTTAGAAGAATAATGTGTAGAAGTATGTAGCACATTAAGTCTCATGCATGCACCTGTCATTCCAAGCCCTATACCAGGGGTGGGCAACCCCTGGCACGCGTGCCAAACATGGCACGCCAGTAACTTTTGCTGGCACGCGAAACCCTCTCTTATAATCTCCCATTTACAATTGTGAATCTTTGTTCTCAGTGATGAATTTTGTTAAGTCTCGTCATAGGAGTATCGCCTGACGGATGAAAGGAGTAGCTCGTGCATATCTCTGAAGGTCACGAAATATAAACCTGATGTGAAATTTCTGTCATCAGTGATGCGGCAGCAAAAGTCCCACTGATATCAAACGGAGTCATAAAGTTTTCTGTCGGGCCATCAGTGTACATGTATACATTAAAAAATAAATGTATTTTTCATCATCATATACTGTGTTTTTGTCGCTCGAATGGATTTTATTATTTCTTCAAGGTTCTTCACATACGGACACCTTAAGAGATATCAAGTAGGCGTAACATCTTCTCAAAAAATCAGGGTTGGCACGCAGAAGAATTTTGAGTCAAGAGATTTCGCTGGTTTTGGCACGCACTCACAAAAAGGTTGCCCACCCCTGCCCTATACAATCCAGCCCAAATCTGCATTTCCCATTACTTCCTGTACCAACTCTGAGAGGACAGCTTGAGACAGTACTGAATATCACCTCAAGGGCGGAAAATGAAATTTGAGAAGCGGGAATTGAAAGGTAGAACAATTAGAGGCCATATAAAGTCATCAGAGCAAGGTCTCCGGGGTGACACAGGGCTTGATTTGAACCTCAGCTGTCATTTACCAACTGTGTGATCAGCCGAGTGGCGTAAGCATTCTAAGCATCGCCTTCCCCCACTGTAACGTAGCAATGGTGGCACCAACCCTCACAGCTTGTTCTAATTCACGAAATGAAACAACTCACATGAAGCCCTTAGCAATTTGCCTGGCCTGTCTTTACATGAGCAACCAGCAATGGCTATCGTTTATCAAACTATCTACTTACTTTATTTACCTAAGTAGAGAATATTAAAAGTTGTCCTAGCCCTAGCCGGTTTGGCTCAGTGGATAGAGCGTTGGCCTGCGGACTCAAGGGTCCCAGGTTCGATTCCGGTCAAGGGCATGTATCTTGGTTGCGGGCACATCTCCAGTAGGGAGTGTGCAGAATGCAGCTGATCAATGTTTCTCTCTCATCGATGTTTCTAACTCTCTATCCCTCTCCCTTCCTCTCTGTAAAAAATCAATAAAATATATATAAAAAAAGGTGTCCTATGTAATTGGCTAGCCCACTCGGTATGTACCCAGTGTGAGCAAAGGTTAGTTACTCAAAGATTAGTCTCAGAGATGCTGCAATCTATAGCCAGGGACTCATGCCCTGTGCCAGGCATATGTTGGATCTTCACGGGGACTGGGCCCTTCGGATCAGTGAAAAAAATTGATCAGCTCTTTGGGACACAAAAGTTCATCATGAAAATATCTTTAAAAACAATGAAATACAATTTCTTCTAAAGTTGTTTTTTTTCATTTCACTTATGTTAAAATTCACAAATTGTTGTTTTTTTTATCTTCAAGTAACTTAACACTGAGCTTTTTATCAACTGACTTTTCAGGGTACATTTTCTTTTCTGAAACACTGTTTATAAACTGCAGCTGGGTTACCAGGTTAACATCTAAGTAAACAAACAGGTATAAGTCTTTTGTAATAAAAGCAGGAAACAGCACCACATTTTTTTTTTTCATTTAAACATAAACCATTTAAATGTTTTAAATACACTGACCATTCATCCTAGTAGTCACTGTTAGGGGAAAAGGCGAAGGGTGAGCTTCTAGCATCTAGTGTTCAGAGGCCAGAGATACTAAACATCCCACAAGGCACAGGACCAACCCCCCAACACAGAATTATCTGGCCCCAAGTTTCAACAGTGCCAGCCAGGGTTGAGAAACCCAGATGTAGAGGTAGGCATTCATATCCCAGGAAAAAAATACACTACTGTAAACTCTCTTTCAAAAGAACTAGGGATACCCAGCTCTCCCAGCACCATTTGTTGAAAATATGATCCTTTCCCCTATTGAATGAATGGTCGTGGTACCCTTCTCAAAAATCAAGTGGCCTGCCCTAGCCTGGCGGGTCCCAGGTTCGATTCCGGTCAAGGGCACATGCCCAGGTTGCAGGCTCGATCCCCAGTAGGGGGGCGTGCAGGAGGCAGCCGATCAGTGATTCTCTGTCATCATTGATGTTTCCCTCTCTCTCTCCCTCTGAAATCAATAAAAATATATTTTAAAATATATATATATATATATCTAAAAAAAAAAAAAATGTTCTTGCCCTGGCAAGTATGGCTCAGTTGGTGGAGCGTTGTCCCATATACCAGAAGGTGGCAGGTTCGATTCCTGGTCAGGACACATACCCAGGATATGGGTTCCTTCCCTGGTTGAGGAGCGTGCAGGAGGCAATCGATCAATCTCACATCGATGTTTCTCTCTCTCTCTCTCTCTCTCTCTCTCTCTCTCTCTCTCTCTCTCTCCCTCCCTCCCTCCCTCCCTCCCTCAAAATTAGTAAAATGTAAGAGAAAATGTGCTTGTGTTCACACACAAGTCTGATACTTGCAGCTGAAAACATCCTAACACATAACCAGTTAATACTTGGAGAAGGTAACAAAGATGAGATAACAGGAGGTCAAAAGAAAATAATCTCAATATCTACGCAAAGGCCCTGGGCTTTACTAACGAAGCCCTGACCCTTTGGGCAAAAAAATGCCTTTCTATGGGATCATACTGGAACAGTCCATCGCACCAGGAAAGATAGTCTCATGCCATCTTGCAATTTTTTAAGAAAAATTATGGGGGGAAAAAAAGCAACCAACACTTGACTCATTCTTCTGCCATTCTAAGAATTGAACACATAGTTGCAACCCTCACATGAATGTTTTCATAATTTTGTTTCTTTTTTCAAGATTAAACCATTTTTTCCCCCAAATAAAGCCTTTTCTCCGTGCCCCTGCTATCTTTGAAATGTTGCTCCTATTCTAGGTCAGTGCATTCTACACAGGCTTTGTTCTTTAAACTAATTATTTTAAGAAAATAAAGGAACTTTCTAGGATGAAATCATAAAGAAAAATAAATTATTTGCTCATCTATCAACATTTAGAAAATTCAAATACACACCTCAGTTCATAACAGTTAACCATTAGAGAGGCCCTGGAGCCTACTGGTTAAAAGCATGGGCCCAGGGCCCTGGCCCGTTTGGCTCAGTGGATAGAGCATCGGCCTGCGGACTGAAGGGCCCTGAGTTCGATTCCGGTCAAGGGCATGTACCTTGGTTGCGGGTACAAGGAGGTGTGCAGGAGGCAGCTGATCAATGTTTCTCTCTCATCGATGTTTCTAACTCTATCCTTCTTCTCCCTTCCTCTCTGTAAAAAGTCAATAAAATATATTTTTAAAAAAAGATATACTAAATGAAACAGCAAATAAAGTTTTGGAAAAAAAAGTTACAAACAGTCATTTCCCTTACTAGATGTTTAAAAAATTATAAAGTTAGAGTAATTAAAAGAGTGAGGTACTAGCCTAGAATTAGATAACGGAATAGTCCAGTAACAGAACTAAGTGTGGGAATTCAGTATACAGTGAATGTTGCATTTCCAGTCAATGGAAAGGGATGGATTACTGAACAAATGATGCTGACACATGACCATTTGACATTTAAATACTAACCTCCCATCTTATATTAAAACTAGAGGCCCAATGCACAAAATTCATGCAAGGAGCTGGGCCCTCGCAGCCCCGGCTTCATACAGAAGGTCGACCAGAAGGATGTCCGGAAGGTCGTTCAGCTGTCCGGTCTAATTAGCATATTACGCTTTTTTTATTATTATAGATACATGTCAAATGGCTTAAGTTTAAATAAACATAAATGAAACCATAAAAGTAACAGAAGAAAACGTAAGTGAACACATGTATCATTTTAGGTTGGAAAAAGCATGACAAAGACAGAGCTGTAAAGATACAGATGGACAGATCTGATACGAAATTTTAAAATTTCTATGCCAAAACAAACAACCCAAATACAAGTGACAAGTTTAGAAGGGAAGGCGGCAGATTTTACATCATGCCCCCAATGAATCACACCTCCTGATACATCCTTGTGTGGTCTCCTCCCCACACTGACCACGTGACTTACTTTAAAGGGACAGGGCGCAGACAGAGGTTGGATAGAGCTTGTGCGGTGGGACATGATCTCATCATGGTAGGCTGCTATCACTACGTGACAGACAGACAGACAGACAGACCACATGTAGCCACCCAAGGTGAGACCAGCAGAAGAACTGCCCAACCAACCCATTCACGTGTTAACTAGGCTTTGAGATGGTTTGTTAGACCACAATGGATAACTGAGACAACAGATCTGCATTCCCTTCGTAAATAGATTAAAAATCATGACGAGAAAAACTAACATCCCTGAGTGAGAAAACAGGCCAAACACGTGAACAGGCGATGGACACGCAAATAGCGATGGCCAATAACCACATGAAGAAACGTTCGACTCTACTCGTAATCAAAGAAATACCAATTAAAACAATGAGATAACACCTTGGGGCTATCAGACTGGCAGAGATTAAAAAGGCTGATGATCGTGCCCTGGGCTGGCCAGAACGTGGGGGCACTGGCGCCCTCTCACCTCTTGCTGCTAATTTGGTAATGTGTATCGAAAATGGATAAAATTCGCTTCGGTCTGGTCATTTCCCTTATTATTCACTCAGCTACTTATTATGGACTCACCGGAGCCTGTGCTGGGAAGTAGGAATTCAGCCCGAGCAGGCAGGACCTCAATCATTTTGGTTTGATGATGAATTAGGGCTTTATGCAAAGAGCACCTCAATGCCATGAAGGCTTTAGCAAGGGAGTAACAATATCGGATTTCCGCCTGAAGATCATCCTAGCTCAGCGGTTCTCAACCTGTGGGTCGCGACCATTGGAAAATACATATATAATTACATCTTGTTTTTGTGATTCATCACTATGCTTTAATTATGATCAATTTGTAACAATGAAATCGGGGGTCACCACAACATGAGGAATTGTATTAAAGGGTCGCGGCATTAGGAAGGTTGAGAACCACTGTCCTAGCTGACGCACGGCAAATGGAGGACTAGAATGGAAAAGAGGAGTGACATTGACTGTTCAGGTGAGAGTAGCGGCGGTGAGAGAGTGAGAAGCAAATGGAGGCTGTCCTGCCTGAACCTGCTGATGAGTACGAGAAAGGAAAACAGAAATACTACTTGATTTTTCCTCCTAGGAATTGGTCCTAAAACGTAAGTGCATGTGCAGATGTAAAATGTTCGATATGTGTGCAAAGACATGTATCCAAAGATGTTCATAGTAGTGTTTTTTATAACAAAAATATTGGGGGGAAATCTCAAAGTCTATGGCTACAATATCCAAAGCATGGTGAAAATACTGTGCAGCTACTTATAGTAAATACTCCGCAGATCAGTATTTAGTGGTAAGATTTACAAGGAAAGGGGCCAGTGACAAAATAATACAGTAAAATTTCACCTTTACATAGTATGATCTCAGTTGTGTTTTTTTTTAAATATATTTTATTGATTTTTTACAGAGAGGAAGGGAGAGGGACAGAGAGTTAGAAACATGGATGAGATAGAAACATCGACCAGCCGCCTCCTGCACACCTCCTACCAGGGATGTGCCCGCAACCAATGCACATGCCCTTGACCGGAATCGAACCCGGGACCCTTTAGTCCACAGGCTGACACTCTATCCACTGAGCCAAACCGGTTTGGCTGATCTCAGTTTTATTGAAAACACACGCATACACACATACAAGCACATTTATGGCTGCACCGATGCATTATAAAAATGTAGAAAGCTACACATCAAAATATCAAAATTCTAGATGTTTTGATTTAAGATCCTTATACTGGTACGTTCCATACTTTCTAAAAGCTATGCAAAACCTGTACTGCTTTATAGTGGAAGGGAAAAAAGTAATAAAAAAATAAATAAAAAATAGAAAACACTGATCAGACATTTGGACAACAGTAACTGGTTTTCTTAAAACACTGCAAATACAACGATTAAGAGACCACACAGAAATACACATAACTTCAAGTGTTATGTGTGACAACCTGGAATTCATAGATCTTCAATTACTGAAAACTGAACAGTGCTTGCCATTCTAGTCCCACAGGAGGTGAGAATTTGGGAATGGAGAGAAAGGGACAGCTCAGGATTGCAGAATAAAGGAGACTCTCAAAGGTAACCCATAGTTAATCATTATTTAAAAACCTGCTCCAAGAAAGATCCCTCCACCGTAAAACAAGCAACCTGGACTCCGTGGAGATCTGACCTAAAGAGCCATTCATTTTATGTCCCTTGTGTTCTGGGCTTCTTTATGAAGCCGGTTCCCTACCAGGTTGACACAAAAAAATGCAGATACCAAAAACAGGCAGGAGGAGGCTGAGGGCCTGGGAAGCAAAGTGAGAGGTTGCCTTTATCTCCTCAGATGTGCTATTTGCCAAGACGGAGCCTTCCAGAAGGCCGTGAACCAGTGGGCACGTGGCTCGGTCCAGTTGCAAATGGCCTACTTCCCTCCCCCTAGGCGACTTCACTCCCCAAAGACAAAACTTCCTTGGTGTTTGAGATGACTGATTCTCGCCGCCCAGACTCAAGTTTTCTGAAGATTCTGCCGGATGTGCCTCGTGGATGTTTATCCGTGACTTTAGGCATCTTTTACTCAGAACAGGGCCTCCCAGAGAGAGACGTCTGCCACCTTCACATGAAGATAAGGCTCCAAATGTTCAGGCCTCTCAAGGGCAGCACGAACAAGGTCTCCACTCCATGCTCACTGCCCCCTGCCTGGCTCCCCCCACAGAAAACCCCAGTGCTTCTGCCTTCAGGCTCTCTTCTTTAGGAAACATGAAGATGTTCATTTCAAATGTGAATCCAAAGTAAGAAAAACGCCAGAAACAATGCAAAGCGTATGACACCCTCTTCTGATCCTCTGCAGTAGAGGTTCTCAACCTTCCTAATGCCGCGACCCTTTAATACAGTTCCTCGTGTTGTGGTGACCCCCAATTTCATGGTTACAAATTGAACATCATTAAAGCATAGCGATGAATCACAAAAAACAAGATGTAATTATAGATGTGTTTTCCGATGGTCTGAGGCGACCCCTGTGAAAGGGTCGTTCGACTCCCCAAGGGGTCGCGACCCACAGGTTGAGAACCGCTAGTCTACTGTCTAGTTTGTAAGTGCAAATAATAGTCCAAGGATAAGGGAGTGGGCGCTGAGATATAATCCCCAGGCCATAAAATTCACTCTTGCAAAGTATAAAATTCAGTGGTTTTTAGTGTATTTGCAAGGTTGGGCAACCATCACCACTGTGAAATTCCAGAACATTTTCATCAGCCCAGAAAGAAACCCCATACGTATCCCTAACATTCACTTCCCGTCCCTCCTACGCTCTCCCCAGCCCCTGGCAACCACTAAGCCACTGTCTGTCTTTACAGATTTGCCTATTCTGGGCATTTCCTATCAATGGAATCGTTCAACACGGGGCCTTTTGTGTCTGACTTCCTCCGCTTAGCATGTTTCCATTCGTGTTGTGGCATGAATCAGTACTTGAGTCCTTTGATGGTCCAACAAGTATTCCACTCGGAAGAGACCACAATCTGATTCTCCACGGATCGGTCAATAGACATTGGGGTCATCGCCACTTTGGGGCTATTCTGAGTAATGCTGCCACCACATCTGTGAACAAATGATTGTGTGGACATGTATTTGCATTTGTCCTGGATCCATACCTGGGACTGGGATTGCTGAGTCATGTAGTAACTCTATGTTTAGGTTCCTGTGTGTGTTAATATATTTTTATTGATGTCAGAGAGAAAGGGAGAGGGAGAGAGAGATAGAAACAACAACGATGAGAGAAAATCATTGACTGGCTGCCTCCTGCACGCCCCACACTGGGGATAGAGGCCACAACCTGGGCATGTGCCCTTGGCAGGAATCGAACCTGGGACCCTTCAGTCCGCAGGCCGACGTTCTATCCACTGAGCCAAACCGGCCAGGGCTATATGCTTACGTTTCTGAGGAACTGTCAAGCTGTTTCTAAAGCAGCTGTACCATTTACAAAGTTCTTTACATTCTTAACACAAACTTAAGAGATGTCAGACTTTCATAGAAATAGGGGATTATTCTTATCAATCCCATTTTTATGTGCCAAGTGTTATGCCAGGGTTGAATATAATTTCTGATTTAATTTTCCCAACAACTCCGTAACGCAAGAGTTATAACCATTTTTAGAGAAGAAATTCCAATCTTAAAAACTATAGCCTACTCAAAACATCACTTCGCTAGGAGATGTCAGAATAGGGTTCAAACGCAGGTTGACTTCAAAGCCTGAACTCTTTCCCCTCCATCATGCAGCCTCTACTCCGCCGAGCCCTCCACACACCGCTTCCCGCCGACAACATCCTCTTGGAAAAGCGACACGCTAATGAAACTTATTGGGACCGTTCTAAAATAGAAGCTTCCCAACGTACAGCTCTTTCTAGAAAATACAGGAGAGCTCTAGCGTAATCCGCCCCCTCGTTTATCTACAGATCCCCTAAGCGTTATCCAGATTAGCTTCTTCCAGCGAAGCTGTCTGCACTGACACACACACAAAAAAAAATCTGGGGATCTTCCGCTATGGACTAAAATGTGTCCCCCACCCTCGTTCATATGTTAAAGCCCTATTCCCCCAAATGCCCCAAATGACTTCATCTGGAGATAGAGCTTTTAGGAGGTAATTAAGGTTAAATGAGGTCATAAGGGTGGGATGTTAATCTGGTAGGATTGCTGACTTTGTAAGAAGAGGTCTGTTTCTTTTCTCTCTCTCTCTCTCTCTCTCTCTCTCTCTCTCTCTCTCTCTCTCTCTCCCTTGCGCCCCCCCCCCAATCATTCTGGCACTGTCACCTCAGACTTCCAGCCCCCATACCTTTGAAAACCTAAGTTTCTGTGGTGTAAGCCCCCCAGTCTATCCTATCTTGCTATGGCGCCCCAAGTTAACTCATTCATACAGCTTCCTTCCTGAGTATCACACACCAATCAATTTAACAATCAGAGCGGCTTTATTTATAATTGAAAAAAAAAATGGGGAGGGGGTGAGGGGGAGAAGAATTGGTATTTGAAGGACTCGATAAGATTCCAAAGGCAGGCATGAACATGGAGTAGAAATAAGCTAAACCAACAGACACGCACAACACTTCCTGCTCAAAAATAGTTGCAAGTCCCATGATTCAAAAGACCAAAAAACACGGAGCGATGGCCCTTCTATTCCTTTGGGGTTTCAGGAGAAAAGTCAAGGAAACATGGACTCCCTCTAAGGGGCTTTGGAGTGACATAAACCCGACTGGCAGTCTTTCTGGCCGCTCCTGCGCTTGTTGGAGCGAGAAACAAACTCTCCATCTATTCCCTGTGGCCAGGGTGCTGTTCTGTGCGTCTGCTTGAACTAAGTCACTTCGACATGTACTAAATGCTCAACACGATCTTACACCCCGGAGTACAGCACCCAGAAGAGCTGTAGGACACTGCAGGTGCCCCTGAAATGGTGGTGACGACCGTCAGGGGACCAATTCTGGAAAAGAACAAGCCAGTCAGGGTCAGAAGTTTACATGAACACCCGACTATTTGCCAAATATTTTGTTGGGACCGTGAATATAAAAATGCAGTCCCCACCCTCCAAGAGCTTACGAGGAAGAGGGACAGATGGGTGCAGGGGATTCTAAAACGATGTAATAAATATGATACAGAGCATAGAGGAACGAACACTCAGCCATAGCTGGGAGGGAGATGAACCAGGGGTGACTTCCCAAGTCTGACAAGGGCTTCCCTGCCGGGAGCCGGTCCATCCTTGCTGCTTGACACAGTCACTGCAGAGAAGAAACATCTGCACAGCATATGTTTCAAGGGACCTGGCATATATGGCATACTGTTCTTAATATGTTTGCTCCCCTTCTTGGCGCTATGTGTTTTAACCAAGGTCACCTCTCTAAGAAAGGTTGTTTCCCCAGGTAGGAATTTTTCCCTGAAGTTAGGGAGGGAATAAAACCCCTTAACTAAGTGCCAGGCGGGTACTTAATCACTTTAACTAAGAACAATCACGCTTAAGCTGCATAATCTTTACTCCCTGGAATGGAGATAAGAAACAACGCCCTAACTTTTGGAATAGAAATTGACAGGATTAAAATCAACTGGTATAAATACAGATGTAACAAGAGACAAAACCTAGAGAGAGAACCTAGAGACAGGACTTGGCTGGAGATCCTACACAGAACCTAGAGACAGGACTTGGCTGGAGAACCTATACAGAACCTAGAAACAGAACCTAGCGAGAGAACCTGGCTGAAGAACCTAAAGACAGAACCTAGTGAGAGAACATGGCAAAAGATCCTGGACAGAACCTTGCTATAGAACTTGGCTGGGGAACCTAGACAGAACATGGCAGGAGAACCTGGATAGAACCTGGCTGGAGAACCTTGCTACAGAACCTGGTGACAGAACCTGGCTAAAGAACCTAAACAGAACCTGGCTAAAGAACCGGGCCAGAACCTGGCTAGAGAACCTATCGAGAGAAAATGGCTACAGAATCTGGCGGGAGAACCTTGCTATGCTGATCAACTGACGTAGCCTCCATGTCATTCCTTCTTCACCGACTCCGTCCACACCTTTGGGGACCCCTGGACCCGCTGGGGTTGGACCCCAGCACTTCCCTTCTTGCTTTCTATTCTTCTTAAACCCTTCTTTGGGGAAGCACCCACTGAGTGTACAGCCTCAGCTGGGATTCTCTCTCCTTAACTTTCCCTTCCACTCCATTCCATCTGTCGATTTCAAAGATAGGGAAGTGGGGTGGGGGTGGGGGGAGAGCAGCTTTAAGTTGGCAAGGGAAGAGTTTAAGTACCATTTCTCTCCCCACAACCACATAAAAATTGAGATCACATTTTTTCCAAATACTTCCTACGCTCATGATAAATACTGGGTGTCCCACGAGTTGTACAATCCCCTCAAATTTAAGCTGGGTATAGGGTAAGGACCCAAAACCATCAGCCACACCAGCCAAATGGGGCCTGTCTGGGTATTTTGCCAATTCCAAATAGAGTGGTTCTCAACCTTCCTAATGCCGCGACCCTTTCATGCAGTTCCTCATGTTGTGGTGACCCCCGATTTCATTGTTACAAATTGAACATCATTAAAGCATAGTGATTCATCACAAAAACAATATGTAATTATAGAAGTGTTTTTCCGATGGTCTTAGGCGACCCCTGTGAAAGGGCCGTTCGACCCCCAAAGGAGTCTCAACTCACAGGTTGAGAACCGCTGAAACAGACTAAGGGGGTCTCCAAAGCCTTAAATAATGAATGGCCTTCGGTCCATTTTCTCCACTAATGCACACGCATTCGAGATGTACTCACTTACTAAAGGCCTACAATGCGAAACAATGCATACCTACAAGGCAATGAGGGTCTCCATTTTAATACCCATTTGGCTCCTGCCCCTAAAATAAACCTGTGTGGGCAAGTCACACACCCGACAGCTACAAGGACAAGTGAAGACCCACGGGAAGACCAGCTCGACTGTTTGCATCCTTTCAGGGCCAGCTCACTTGACACAACTATCCTACAAAATAACAGTATCATCTCCATTTCTACCCGATGGCTCAAGCAACGAGTCAGCATAGGAAACCTGGGTCTTCCGGGCCTGGCTTATACCAACCACTCTGAAGTGTCTACGACATTCGTCACCACCGTAAACGAAGGTAACAAAATCCCAAGAAGAATCTCAAAGACTAAAAATACCCAAGGAAGGAAACGGTAATGATCTATTTCCTCGACTATAAAATAAGAAGGCTGAGCCGGGCCGGCCTGGCTCAGTGGTTGAGCGTCCACCTGTGAACCAGGAGGTCACAGTTCGATTCCGGGTTAGGGCACATGCTCCAGTTGTGGGCTCGATCCCCAGTAGGGGGCGTGCAGGAGGCAGCCGATCTATGATTCTCTCTCATTGATGTTTCTCTCTTTCTCTCTCCCTTCCTCTCTGAAATCAATAAATACATATAATAAAATAAAGTAAGAAAACTGGACTAGATGACAGATAATTAAGTAGCATTCCAGGGAACATTCTCCAGTGCCCCTGGGACCCACATCGCATCAAACATTACTCACTAATCATGGCCCGAGCTTCCCCACCAAGCCCAGAAATGCATCTACCAGGATGTCTGCGCGAACAAGGCAGCCACTATCAACTGGAGTCAGGAAGCAAATTGTCACCTACGCCCGTTCTTGAACTACCTGAAGGCCAGAAAGGTGAAGCCAACTACCCACAAATTTTAGATAATTCAGCCTCAAAATAAGAAGAGTAATACAATGGTATAGCACAAGAATCCAAAGCACCTTCTCTTCTAATATTACCATTTGACTCTCGCTACCCAGTAAAGAATTATCCCCGTTTTCACATATTTTAAACGATGAAGCAGTGAAATGATGAGATGAGCTCAAGGTCATGCGGCAAGCAAATGGCCTGGATGAATCCTCACAACCCTATGCCTTTGGACGTGAGACTGTCACCGAGCAGGGAGTGAAATACTAGGCCAGTGGTCGGCAAACTCATCAGTCAACAGAGCCAAATATCAACAGTACGACGATTGAAATTTCTTTTGAGAGCTGAATTTTTTAAACTTAAACTATATAGGTAGGTACATTGTTATGAACCTAATTAGGGTCCTCCTAAGGCTTAGGAAGAGCCACACTCAAGGGGCTAAAGAGCCGCATGTGGCTCGAGAGCCGAAGTTTGCCGACCACTTAATATGGACCCAAAAATAATGTCAAACCAAGATCACCTGAGTTCCTCTTAGCCACACGCAACTACGTTAGATCAGACAAGCTCCTCTTTCTATTTGAAAAACACACGCAAGCAAACAAACAGAAAAACTTGAGTAACTAACCACTTCGTAGAAAAAATGCAATTATTTAAAAGGCATACACCAAAAAGTGGGATGTTACCCTAAAAATACCAGTTTGGAGGATCTCAACCGTTTCACTGTCTTGCATGCAAAATGCACTGTCTCATTTTTCAAATTCTCATCTATCTTTAAGCAAAGCATTGAGAAGTAATTCTACGCGCTGCTTTTAACGCGTGTAGAATGCCTTGAAGACTGTTTCAGGAACATAGAGTGTTTTATTCACTTCCCTTCTGTACAGGGATTAATCAATGGCATTGCATCGCAGTGGGCATGCTATTCCTAAAATTAAAATCGTCTCAGAGATCTGATCCCAAATACTTAAACAGTAACAGAGTCATCATCTCCTCTCTTCCGAATCCTGACCAGCCCGAGTGGAAATTCCTGCCTAGGCACTCCTATTTCTGGGTGGCCTTTAAAACATCAGAACGACTCCTTAATATAACTAAAATAGACCCGATTTAATCGTATAGCAGTTATGTCCTACGGCATCCTGGAGACTAAGTCAAATATTAATATAACCCGAAAAGCCCACGGCTCCAAAATATCCCAAAGCTTTCTGACAACCAGCACAAGAGCCTTTTAACCCCCGAATCAGACCAGCCTACCTTCCCAGATACCGGAGAAAAGGTGTGCACGCGTCACACAGCCACCTACCGAATAATCCAATGCCTTCCAGAGTGAAAAGCCGATCCCCCCTCCTGCTTGTAAATTATTCAGAATTAGCCTACAAAGAATTAGTGCGGGCTGTGTGAGCCAACTTCTCAGGCCCGTGGACCGTGTTCTAGCTACATGTATGCTACTGGAAAGCATCAGCGCGAACCCTCCCTCTCTACATTCAATCAGGAAAAGAGCAGAAAAAGAGCTTTAAAAAAGTACAAGTTACTTTTTACGAGAAAAGGCACTTTTAAGTGAAGACATCATTAACCTGCGACGGATTGACAAGGATCTATGATAGAGATCGTACACTTCACGGACTAGTCTAAACTGTGACTTTTTTTTTTTTTTTGAATCAGAAAACTTGACAATCATTTTCTTTACAAATATCCCTGTTTCACTGTTTTACGTTGCTCAGTGCTGAGATAAGTTTACCCAAAATTTGGGGAAAAAAAAACAGTGGCTTCTGATCTACAAGACCCTGACAGCATTACATTTTTAAAGGAGAAATGAACAATGTGGAGTAAGGCATAACATTGCATCTATTTACTGTAGTTTGAGTTTTCAATGACATTAGTAACTTAATTTAAAAAAAAAAAAACAAAACAACTAATGGCTCAAGTTTTCCAAGCTGTATTTTACAAAGATTATTATTTTTGGGGGGGGGTTTGTATGTCATAATCCCATTTTAAAACTGATCCATTACATGTGAAAATAACTCGTGTGGAATCCCGGAGGAGAAAGAAGTCACTTAGAGACACACAGAATTTAACAATTTTTAACGCCACGCAATCAAGACCTATAACTTGGAACCAGAGAAAAACATTAATTCAAATTAACAGTAAACTGAAATACACGGCTATAGACACACACACAAAAAATGTATTTTAAAAAAATGGGACAAAAAAAAACAAAAACAAACAACAAAAACAAAAAACTAAAGTTAGCGGGGAAGCTACTTAATTTGAGAAAGAATTCCAATGACATGACATTTTTTCGCAGGAGCAAAGGAACTGGTAGGGTCTATCATTCAAATTTCCTTGCATTACATTATAAAGCCCTTGGCAACTGTTGGCCATGAATCTTTAACACAAAGGAGACTCAAATCCAAATGAAACTGGTAAGACTATCTCTCCCAGGACACAGAAATGGAGGAACTGACTTGATCCACAATTGTGGAGCCCAAAGGGAGGGCCTACAGGGCAGGATGATAACGCAGAATGGATCGGCCTCCAGGCTACCCACCCAGTCCCGTTGCTCACCAAGCCGAGCACCAATCCGATAAGGGAAGGTTATGGGCACACAACAGGCTTAGGAATGGCTGGGGGGGGGGGGGGGAGTCCCTCCAATGAATGACACCCCACCCCACGGTTTATTCCCTAAGAAACAATTGGAGAAACAAAAAAAAAAACAAAAAAAAAAGAAAAATGTCACACCATATGTTTCCTCGTAGCCATTAAACAGGTCGATTACGACGGTGCGTTCAGCCCTGGTCTTTGGGGATGAGCACGTTTAGCCTGTTGTATTGATTACAGAGGAGGGGGGGGGAGCGCAGCTGCTGCATTGCAACAAGGGCTGCCACGGAGGCCGGAGAGGGGAGGGCTTTTGCAAACCAACCCCTCCCCGCCCCCACTCACCCCCCCCCCCCGAACCAACTAACTTCTCCCGGTCTTCCATAAACCTCAGACATTCCTCCCCTCCCCTCCCCTCCCCATCGGGAGATGCCCCCTCTCAGCCCGCCTTCCCCTCCAGCTCTCGGAGCGCTTCCTACCCGCAGCGATTTCAGGTCCCTGCAACTTTTCCTCCTTTTTCCATTCAACCCCGGAGTCGCGTCCTGAGAGCGCGCGGGGAGGGGGCAGCTCCGAGGGGAACCCCTGCGCCAGCGCCGCGCGCCCCGCTCCCTGGACCCTCCCCGGCGCCCAGGTGGGGCTGGCCCGGGAGGGGGGGGAGCGGGGCGCAAACTGAACGCAGGCTGGGGAGCCCTGGTGCCTGGGGAGCATCGAGGGGGGAATGGGGGACCCTCGAGGGGACATGGGGGACCCCGCACAGAGATCCTCCCGTCCGTCCGCCTCCCCGCCCCCCCCAACCCCCCATGAGGGGCTGGGGAGGGTTAGGAGGGAGAAAGAGAAACGAGAAGGGACAAAGGAGGAGGGAGCGCAGCCCGGAGAGCCGGGAGCCGCGCGGGGAGGGGAGGGAAGGCGGGTCCGAGGACGGCGGCTCCGCTGCACAATGGCCCCCCCGCCCGCGCCCGGCGCCCCTCACCTCATGGTGCCGGCGCCCGGGCTTCCCCAGCCGCCGGGAGACGCGGGAGGCGTCGAGCCCGGGGTCCGGCCTCCAGGGGCGGGACGCAGCGGAGAGACGGGGCCGAGCGGCCGCGGGGCTACACCATCTCCGCGCACAAAGCGCGGCGCCGGCCGGAGCGCAGGGAGGCGCGGGCGAGGGGGCGGGAGGCCGAGCGCCCCGCGGTCCCGCGGCCGCCGCAGCGCCCCCCTCCTCTTCCTCCTCCTCCTCCTCCGCCTCCGGGAGCTTCCTCGGCCGCCCTCGCAGGGGTGCCCGCCGGGGCCGCCGCTCCCCAGGCCCGCGCCCGCCGCCCAGGCCGTGAGCACCGGCAGCTGCGGCCGCCGCGGGGGGAGAGTCGGGATCGCCGTCGCCCGGAGCCCGGGGAGGCGGGGCGCGCGGAGGAGCACGCAGGCGCCGCCCTCCCCCTCCTTCCCGGGGCGAGGGGGCGGCGCGGGGGGCGGGGAGGGGGGCCGGGCGCTCCCCACCCGCCGGCGGCCGGGGCCTCCGCGGGCTGCGGGGGGCGGGAGGGGCGGGAGGGGCGGGAGCGAGCCGGGCCCCGTCGGGTGGTCAGGCTCTTTGTTGCTGCCCCACCTCGCCCCCTCTAGCCCCCAGGGATTGGGGCTGTCCCCCCCTCCCTCCGCCGAGGGTTCCTCGCCCGGGGTTGTCCTTGGCCGTGGGCCCCCTCCCCGCCGCCTCGCGCTCCCCTGCAACTGGGGGAGCTCCCGGGCCCCCCTCCCTGTGGCCGGGGAGCAGAGATCGGGGCGCCGGGACCCCTGGGCACCCGCGTGGGGAGCCGGGATGCGTGACTGGGCACCCGGCCGGGGACTCCGGGGCCGGGGCCCGGTGCTCAGCTCGCCCTGGCGCCAACTCCGGGGGCCGGGGCGTCCCGGCCAGCCCCGCCGCGCCGCGGTTCCCCGCCATGCCTCCGGGGTGGGGAGGGGGTGCACATGGAAACTGGGGTCATCATTGTTCGCTCCGCTGCGGTTCTGCCCGAGGAATCCTTGCGCTCGCCGCGGGAGCGAGCCGGGAGGCGCGCTTTGGAGAGGGATGACTTCATCCCCGCACCGGCGCGGGGGAGACGCAGCCCGCGAAACCCCCTTCCCTCGTCATGAGCGAAAAGGGAATTCCTGCCGGGGGCGGGGAGGGAGGTGAGCCTACGACAGCGTTCCCTTCCCCGCCATTCACATTCTCTCTTGAAATCACCTCCTTGAAAAGCTATAAGGAGACGGCAAATGCTGGCCAAGCCAATTCATCTCAAGTCCAATGGCGCGGGTGGAGGGGGTCGTCCAGGAAGCCAGGAGGCACCGTTGTGGGTGGTTTCCAATGTCCAAAAGCAAATCCAATCATCAAATAAAAATGCCCGCCGGACGGACGGACGGACTGCAGGCCTCTCTCGTGATCCTGATAAAGGAAGGGACTGCGTTTTCTAAAAAAAATAAAAAAAATTTTAAAAAATGATGACTTCGGATGGAAAAGGGCTGGCTTCCTATTCCTGGAGGATCTCATCCAAAATGGAGGAGCTACCAGGACTCCCGGAGATCCATGCACAAGTTTCGGTGCTTTATTTATTTTAATCTATTTTATTGATTTTTACCGAGAGGAAGGGAGAGGGATAGAGAGTTAGAAACATCAATGAGAGAGAAACATCGCTCAGCTGCCTCCTGCACACTCCCTACTGGGGAGGAGCCCGCAACCAAGGTACATGCCCTTGACTGGAATCGAACCTGGGACCCTTCAGTCCGCAGGCCCACGCTCTATCCATTGAGCCAAACCGGTCAGGGCTCGGTGCTTTATTTTAAGATGGAGGTAGGTACAGGTCAAATTATAGTTATGACAGATGAGATCATGAATACTTGCAAAAGGAGAATGAGCAAGTGTCAGAGTCATACGTGGTCAATGCCTGACTTGTCTATAATAGAACGGTGTGGCCCAGTTTTAACTATAAAAAGCTTTTCCTGCTTTTTCAGACTCAATGGTGAGTTATTCTCTTTTTGGAACCAACCCACAGCCGTCCAACCAACAGCCCCATAGAAGCCGTGACCTGGAGCCCTGGCACGGAACCAGGGTGGCCTCTGCTTACACAGGGTGTACTTAGAGAACGCTAATTTCCGCCCACATTGCTAATTACCGCTCACCATCACCAAGTGTTTTTTATTCCAGGAGCTCCAAGCACTGGGGAGAAAACACACTTGCCAAGCAAATGCCCTGGTTGCCACCTTACAAGTAGAGGCAGGGAAATAGAGTCAAGAACTGGGTGAGTTAGTGCAAGGCATGATGAAACATCATCTATAACAGCGGTTCTCAGCCTGTGGGTCGCGACCCCTTTGGGGCTCGAACAACCCTTTCACAGGGGTCGCCTAAGACCATCGGAAAACACATCTATAATGACATATTGTTTTTGTGATTCATCACTATGCTTTAATTATGTTCAATTTATAACAATGAAATTGGGGGTCACCACAACATGAGGAACTGTATTAAAGGGTCGTGGCATTAGGAAGGTTGAGAACCACTGATCTATAATAATAAAAGCGTAATATGCTCATTAGACCGGATGTCCTTCCAGAGGACCTTCCAGACTAAGCCGGGGCAGGGAAGCCTGGGTCCCGGGTGCCAGTGGCTGGAGGGAAGCCCAGGTTCCGAGTGCCAGTGGGAAGCCGGTGCCAGCAGCTTGGGGAAGGGAGGCCTACTCTTTTTTTTTTTTTTTTAATGTAATTTTCTTTTTTTTTTGTAAATATATTTTATTGATTTTTTACAGAGAGGAAGGGAGAGAGAAAGTTAGAAACATCGATGAGAGAGAAACATCAACCAGCTGCCTCTTGCACACCCCCTGCTGGGGATGTGCCCGCAACCAAGGTACATGCCCTTGACCGGAATCGAACCTGGGACCTTTCAGTCCACAGGCTGACACTCTATCCACTGAGCCAAACCGGTTAGGGCAGGAGGCCTACTCTTGCATGCATTTCGTGCACCAGGCCTCTAGTGACTAGTATAAGGTTCATTTTCTAATTGTTTAATTAGAACACATGCACCCAAAATCCTCTTCTCCACATGAACCAAAGAACATTTGCTGCGGAGGCTTTTTTTTCTTGGAAAAGTAATAATAAGACATATGGAACCATCTTGGAAAAGTATTCCGAAGACATAGCCAACCACAAAGAATTCTCACCCATTTGCCTTAGACCATTCATAGCAATACAGTGAATCCAGCAAAGCTTATGTTTCAGGGAAAAGTCTTAGAAGGGGGCCAAAAGGGGTGGAGATTTTGCTGTAATGACTCCAGCGATCTCCAGCCAGAGACAAGAGGATAAAAATTCCTAACAGATGACTCCATAACCTACTTCTCATTTGTGAAAGTTAATCTATCCTGCGCTAAATAAGTGATCTATCACATCATCTTTACCCTAACAGCACATGTTCCAGTGGTACGGGTACCAAATTAAGCAATCCACGTGGAAAAGGCTGTTCTTCTCTTCTATGTTTATTAAAAAAGGTACCGGCCAAGAATTTTGGCTGCCTCCAGCCATTTCCATCCTTCTGCATGGCCGCCCGCCAGCTCACAAGTTGGTCATACCATTGCCCTTGGATTTAGATATTGCCACGGGTGGCCTGGCCTCCACCGGTGCCTTCTGTAAGAAGGGCAGCGTGTGCGCCTGTGACAAAATGTTACCGCTCCTCGTTCATATTTGGTTTAACAATCAATGCGGTTCAAGAGTTGAGCTGGAGCGAAAGGAATCACAGACTTATTCACAAAGGAAACGTTGTGGAATGTGTTAACCATCTAGAATAAAAGAATTTTAGAGGTGGAAGGAATCTGAAGCCCAGCCCACTCATTGTTCAGGAAAGGCCCACGGAGGTTAAGTAAATTACCCAAGTCACCCAGCGCCACTGTGGCAGAACTGGAACTTGAACCAGAATTTCCAATTATTGGTCCATTGCTCTTTCTGCCACCTCATACTACCTTCCTGTGGCATAAGTGAGCGTGGATGAAGGCAGTAAAAAATGGAAGCGGATTCTCTTCTCATAAACCCAGTTTCATAACGAGCTGGGATTGGGTTGACTTGTTGAAAATCATTTGAATTTTCGTCTCATAAGAGTGGCCCAGTCTGAAGCCCTCCTGTATGCACCCGGATGTTTGAAAGGGGGAGGAATGAATAAATACATGAGTGAATGAATGACTGCTCTAATCTAAGATGAACAGGAAACTATTCATGAAAAGAAATAGACTCTCACCCAGGTCAGCGTGGCTTAGTAGTTGAATATTGACCTATGAACCAGGAGGTCACGGTTCGATTCCCGGTCAGGGCACATGCCCGGGTTGTGGGCTCGATCCCCAGTGTGGGGCGTGCAGGAGGCAGCCGATCCATGATTCTCTCTCATCATTGATATTTCTATCTCTCTCTCTCCCTTCCTCTCTGAAATCAATTTTAAAAAATTCATTTAAAAAAAAAAAGGAAATAAACTCTCTTCTTAACACTTAAGTATATGGGCCTCAATTTTCCCCCATAGAACAACACCCAACTTAACATCCTGATAGGAAGACTGCACCATGCCCTAGATCACTGGTCTGCAAACTGCAGCTCGCGAGCCACATGCGGTATCACAAAATACCGACTTCTGCACATGGGCCACGAAGTTTTAATCACACTGTACGTGTGTGCCCGCACGTGGTATTTTGTGGAAGAGCCACACTCAAGGGGCCAAAGAGCCACATGTGGCTCGAGAGCCGCAGTTTGCGGACCACTGCCCTAGATCAGTGGTTCTCAACCTTCTGGCCCTTTACATACAGTTCCTCATGTTGTGACCCAACCATAACATTATTTTCGTTGCTATTTCATAACTGTAATGTTCCTACTGTTATGAATCGTAATGTAAATATCTGATATGCAGGATGGTCTTAGGCGACCCCTGTGAAAGGGGGCGCGACCCACAGGTTGAGAACCGCTGCCCTAGATGTATACAGCCATTGCAAGTTGGCCTACACGTCCTTTAGCAGCATGCACCCCGGCGTAGGATGAAATAAAACATGCCTGTGTTGAAGTGGGTTTTGCTTCAGGAGTGTTGTCAGTCTGGCTCTGAGGGTTCTCTCAGAACATGCCTTGTTTAAATTCGTCTGAGAGCCTCGGCGTTGGCTTGGCCTCCATTTATGGGCATGAGGAGGATGGATGACTAATGGTGCTCAGCAGCCAGAACATCATTGCAAAGGATTGTAGATGTAGACACAGTCTCCCATCACCCAGAAAAAGGGTTCCCCCTTGAAAAAGCAGGCGTTACCTAAGGATGGGGGAGGGAGAGAGAAGACAGTTTGGAGTGAATGTGATTGTACATGTCCTACATATATGTAACCGTATTCTGTTTTCTTTGTTGGCCATGAGTATAATTTTGTCTCTCAAGAATGGGGAAAAAAGCCGAAACCGGTTTGACTCAGTGGATAGAGCGTCGGCCTGTGGACTGAGAGGTCCCAGGTTCGATTCCGGTCAAGGGCATGTACCTGGGTTGCGGGCACATCCCCAGTGGGAGATGTGCAGGAGGCAGCTGATCGATGTTTCTCTCTCATCGATGTTTCTAACTCTCTATCTCTCTCCCTTCCTCTCTGTAAAAAATTAATAAAATATATTTAAAAAAAAAAAAAAAGAATGGGGAAAAAAGCCCTAACCGGTTTGGCTCCGTGGATACAGCATCAGCCTGCGGACTCAAGGGTCCCAGGTTCGATTCTGGTCAAGGGCAAGTACCTTGGTTGCAGGCACATCCCCAGTAGGGGGTATGCAGGAGGCAGCTGATCAATGTTTCTCTCTCATCGATGTTTCTAACTCTCTATCCCTTTCCCTTTCTCTCTGTAAAAAATCAATAAAATATATTTTTTAAAAAAAGAATGGGAAAAAAAATAATGCAAACGTGATATTCCATTAGGATTCAAGATATTTTTATTCTTCATTGCCCAGCGTTAGCTGCCCGTCTACAATCTCCATTCTAGAATATTCTCAGGAGACAGGGACAATAGCGGAAACGATCTGCTTCTCTGCCATTTCCTTTTTTCTTTCCTTTGTCATTTTTCTCCCTTCCACATTAGGATTTATCCTGTTAATTTCATTTCCTCTTCCCCAGGGACCCTTGTCTTCGAGCTACTCTGCTTAGATATTGCAGAAGATCCCTAAGGCCCGCACAGGATTGGAGTAACATGAATTGATAGAGGCTATATATTCTCTAAGATGCAAAGCACTGTTTCCACAAGATTCAGCTAGGGCTGCCAGAAAAAGGATATGAAGAATAAGGCAGGTGGGCTTCATTTCGAGAAAACAATCAAATCCTGCTGCTTGAGAAATTAGATTGAAAAGAAGAATTGCCATAATCTGATGCTGAACTCTTATCCCTTATACAATCTAGCTGGTAGCCTGGGAAGCGTAATTGGTGGTTGCCCTCTTTCTTGCATTGAATTGATTTATTTATCCCATTTACTGAGAATACCAGTCAATTACCTTATGGACGTTATGATCAGGTGACAGCTGACCTTGGAGTATTTCCTCAAGGGAGGTCAGGAGAAAAGTTAATTTGTAGTTAAAGATAATTTTTTCGCCCAGCCTGTGTGGCTCAGTGGTTGAGTGTCAACCTATGAACCAGAAGGTCATGGTTCAATTCCTGGTCAGGGCATAGGCCCTGGTTGCAGGCTTGATCCCCAGTGTGGAATCTGCAGGAGGCAGCCAATCAATGATTCTCTTTCATCATTGATGTTTCTCTCTCTCTCTCTCTCACTCCCCCCCCTCTCTCTTTCTCTCCCCCTTCCCCTCTGAAATCAATAAAAATATTTTTAAAGGTAACTTTTTCCAGGTAGTCACAGTAGAGAAGAAAGATTTATCACTAGGATGTATCCTGAACAAGCTGTCTGAAATTAATTCATACTGCTCAGCACTGTACCTTTTGTCGCTTTTACCCCACCTTTCAGGTAAATTTCAAAGCTCATTAAAAATCCCAATTATCTTTCTCTTTGAAACTCTTGCTAAGCGTGCTGACATGACCAACTTCTCGTTTGAACAAGTACCTTTGAATCTACATTCTCTGGGTTTAATGTCAAAATTCAATCTCTAGTCAAGTCTTAGTAAAGTTGAAGGGAAAGTAGCAGTTACCAGAAAAATTAATCTCCTTATGTGTCAACACTTTCATTCGGCCTCCATTGTAATAACCTTCACTCATTTATCATTCATTCCAATTTATGGCGAAGTAAAAATGATGATATTGAGTGACTAAATATGCTAATTAGTCGTAAATGAATTGAAATGAACATCAAAAGTTAAGGCAATTAAGGGCAGAATTTAATCTCATTCCCAACTCCTCTCTGTATAGTACTCATACCTCCTTCGATGGAAACCAACATACACAGGCTTGGCATTTGAGAAAATTGTGTCCTTTGAGTTACAGGGATGTAAGAGACGAATGTAGCTGACCAGCTAGCCAATAATGATCTCTGCTAACCTGCTAAGCACGTACATACATTAACTCCGTTAATCCTCACCACGATCCTAGAAGTGGGTACCATCGTGGTCAGTCATCCTTACTGTACATGGAGCTCATGAAGGTCACGCACAGAAAGGTTAAGACACTTGCTCATGCCGAAACCGGTTTGGCTCAGTGGATAGAGCGTCGGCCTTCGGACTGAAGGGTCCCAGGTTCGATTCCGGTCAAGGGCATGTACCTGGGTTGCGGGCACGTCTCCAGTGGCGGCTGGTCGATGTTTCTCTCTCATCGATGTTTCTAGCTCTCTGTCTCTCTCCCTTCCTCTCTATAAAAAATCAATAAAATATATTTAAAAAAAAAAAGACACTTGCTCAGAGCCACACAGCTAATAAACAAGAAAGGCAGCAAGACCAGTTCCACAAGTCACACTCACCCTCTGCACCAGGTGGCCTCTTTTATTTCACTTTACTTCCTCTGATTAAAAAAAAAAGAGAAGAGAGAGAAAGAAAAGCCCTGGCTGATGTGGCTCGCTTGGTTAGTTGGAACATCACCAAAATGGTGGTGGGTCCCATTCCCAGATTCCCAGTCAGGGAGGTTGATATCTCTCTCTCTCTCTCTCTCTCTCTCTCTCTCTCTCTCTCTCTCTCCCTTTCTCCCCCTCCCTCCCTCCTTCTTTCCCTCCCTTCCTCTCTCTGAAATCAATTTTCAAAAAGCTTTTATAAAGAAAGGAAAGAAAGAAAGAGAGAGAGAGAGAGAAAGGAAGGAAAGAAGCAAAAGTAAAAAAGACTCAAGGTCCACTTGGGAAATGGAACGAGCATAGTTAGAAACAAAATAAACAGAGAGCTCTCAAGTCACTTAACCCCAGAGTCTGCACAGGTGGCCCAGGAGAGCTGTATAAATACACGCTCCCTCAGGCAGAGATGTGTATCTTCAGGGCCAGTGTCCCTTGTGCTGTGTGGGAACTCAATAAATGACTTCAAGTCTGTTTTTAACTGCTGTTCTCGAGACGTGTGACATTCCTTTCTTAACATTCTAGTGAGTACCAGAGAGACTAGATAATGCCCTACCCCCAGGTGACTCCATTGTTATCTTGAGCTTTGGTTGTTTGCAAAACCACGGAGCATAAAAGTCTTAGTCTTAGGCGCTGGCCAGGGGACTCAGTTTGGTAGGGCGTTGACCTGCTACAAATAGGATTGCTGGTTTGATCTCCTGCAGTGGTTCTCAACCTTCCTCATGCCGCGACCCTTTAATTCAGTTCCTCGTGTTGTGGTGACCCCCAATTTCATTGTTACAAATTGAACATCATTAAAGCATAGTGATGAATCACAAAAACAAGATGTCATTATATATGTGTTTTCCAATGGTCTTAGGCGACTCCTGTGAAAGGGTCGTTCGACCTCCAAAAAGGTCGCGACCCACAGGTTGAGAACCGCTGTGTTAGGGCATATATAAGACTCAACCAATGAAAGCATAAGTGGAACAATAAGTCGATGTTCCTCTCTCTCCCTCTCTCTCTCTCTTTCTCTCTCTTGCATTTTCCCCCTCCCTCCCTCCCTCTCTCTCTAAAATCAATAAATAGATTTAAAAAATATTTTTAATTAAGTCTTAGTCTAGGATGAAACTTACCAAAGTCTTTGGAAAAGAGTCATCTACTTTTTGATTTATGGTATTGTGAA
The DNA here is from genome assembly GCA_035771395.1 of Myotis vivesi. Classification (NCBI taxonomy): domain Eukaryota; kingdom Metazoa; phylum Chordata; class Mammalia; order Chiroptera; family Vespertilionidae; genus Myotis; species Myotis vivesi. The sequence continues at coordinate 5,471,451 of JAWPEG010038709.1, read as the reverse complement.
AGATTATTTTAGGATTTAAGTACTCATTGAAATTTTTCTCACCGATGCATATAACTATAATATTTCAGGGAAAGACCTGAATAAAACCATCTTATCTTAGCTTCTCATCCAGACTTTCTTGTATAACTCAGGTGGCATTTTATATGTCAAGTATCTGATAATTAATACTTCCTGTTGTGTGTGCGTGTCTTTTGTAATGTTGCCTGCACTCAGCATCTCATTGTACTTGATTTTATTCAGTGTCTCTCACTGGGGAATGACATTTCCTTGCAAAACTTCAGTCTGGTCTTTTCCTTCTTATTCTTTCTTTTCTCTCCTGTTACTAATAAGATGGTGATACTGATGGGCTTTATTTGAGTTATTTATATCTTCAGGCCTCTGTTGAATATCAAGTTGGGCTTGGCATTCTTTTCCTATTGAATGATGCCCAAATTAAGTTAAGGAACAATTTGTAAGAAAGCTGGTCTGTGGTTCTTCATATTCTCTTGGTATCCCCAGCCCGGGACAGTCTGTTTAATTTTGAGAGTTGATGTCTTGAGCCAAGTTCATAGTTTATGTCAAGGTTGACTCAATAGGTGCGTTCCAGAATAGCTCTTTTCTAAGACTGGATGGTGGGTGCCAGTAAGGAAGGGAGAATTCAAGCCATCTAGGTGGTAAGCACAAATGCATAAAAGTTATTGAAAAGGGGCAATTTGACTTCTTGGTTAACTCTTGCTCATTTGGCATCATTCCACAGAATACAGTTAATCCTCTCCTGACAATGGGATTTCTAGTGAGAGGATGTATAGTAACAAGGAGCCCTGTTTCTAAATCTAACCTCCTACTCCCACCATTACCATCAACCTATCAAAAAAGACCCTAGCTGGGTCTTTTTTGTTAAGATTCTGTTTTCTGTTTGCAAATGATGGAAACCCAATTTAAAGTAGCTTAAGCAAAAAAGAAAAAGGGGGGGGGGGGTTATCTGTATATTTAAAGGATGATCTTCAGGGCTAGCTAGATCCAGGGGTGGTTCAGACAACGTCACCATCTCCATCTCATAGTTCTCCTTATCTTTGCCTTTGTGTTGGACTTATCGTATGTTGACATATTCTCTCCTACTATGCAGAGTTCCAGTTTCACATTCTACAAGCACTGTGTGTGTTCCCAACACTGGACAGTCCTAGAACCAGCTTGAGTCACATGACCATCCTGAACCAATCACTATGGCCAGATTGGTAAAGAGGTGACCTAATTGGCCAGGACCAAGTCATGGGCCAATCTTATACTCCAGATTTTTTACAAAAATGGCCATAATAAATGCCCTTTCAATATCCATGCCTTTAGAGTTGGATTCTCCCACACTGAGCTTGGTCATGGGGCTCCTTTTGGCCAATGAGACAATAGCAAATGTGACACAAGCATAGACTTCGTAAAGGCTTGTGCATTTGGCCTGCCCTTGCTTGCTGCTCAGTGATCTGAGAAGGTGGCAAGAAGGAAACTTACAGCTCAAGACACGTAGGTCTCAATGGAAGTAGGCATCTGGATCAGGAAGAAGGAAAATTCAGAGGAAAGGGAAGGGGGTAGGGAAGCCCTTTACAGATATCGGAGTGCAGTGGTCTTGAAGGGGTCCTGGAAACCAACTAGATTGCATATCTATCTATCTATCTATCTATCTGGCTAATATGCAAAGTGCCCCCTCGGGAGTTCGATCGCTCACTCTGACGTGCGCTGACCACCAGGGGGCAGTGTGGAACATGGCGGGTGACCAGTGGTGCTGAGGGAGCAAGGGAAGGAGAAGGCAGGGAGGCAGGGGGGAGGAAGGGACCTGATCGGCCCTGATCACTGGCCAGGCCTAGGGACCCTACCAGTGCACGAATTTCGTGCACTGGGCCTCTGGTAGATGTATATGCCCTCACTGGAGGACCCCTCAATTTTTATTTTCATTAGGGTCCCAAACCACCTTCTGCTGCTCTGGAAAGGTTGATTGTTTTGTGGTCCTCGCCAGAGGACAAGAGAACTATATTAATTACTCTTTTTTTTTTTTTCTTTAAAGGCTGTAATGGACAGAAAGCCAGCTTGAACTAAGGAAATGATTTCTCCTGTAATGAAACCTCAGGATAGGCAGGGGTGACCGGCATCTCAAACAGTTAAGACGCTTTCCCTGTCTTGCACGTTTACCTCTGAGTGTATTTAGCTTCGCTTTCTCAGATTGGCTTCTTCACAAAACTGTAACCACAGCTGCCAGTAGATCCTGGCTCACCTCTTTCCTTGGCCACCAGAGAGGGACACGCTCTATCTTAATAAACTGTAGGTGGGGAAGATAGAAGCTCTGCTGGCTCTTGGGTCCCGTGACTTGACTCAAACACTGGCCAGGGGATGAAGGACTTGAGTTGACCTCACTTGGGTCTCATGCCCAGTCTGAGAACCCTCATACTCCAGAGGGAGGGAAGATGGGCTCCTCAAAAGAAGAGAGTGAGCATGGCCAGCCTGGCTCAGTGGTTGAGCGTCGACCTATGAACCAGGAGGTCACGGTTCGATTCCCGGTCAGGGCACATGCCCGGGTTGCGGGCTCCATCCCCAGTATAGGGTGTGCAGGAGGCAGCTGATCAATGATTCTCTCTCATCATGGATGTTTTTTATCTCCCTCTCCCTTCCTCTCTGAAATGAATTTTTTTTTTTAAATGTGTGTGTGTTTTAAAGAAGGGAGTGAATTTTCCCTGAAGATAGAGATAAAACAGTTCCAAATTCTTCTGGCTTCCTTGAAAGTTTTGCTGCTTCCCAGTGGATCATTCCTTTAAGAAGTAAGATGATAAAGAATAGAGAAAAGTCTCCTGGTTGAACTCAACAGTGATGGGCTAATTCAATGCAGCATCCAAGCTGTCAGAGGAGGAAGAAAATCCCTAATTTGGACAAAAACAGAAAACTATGAAGACGTCTAGGAAGACTATTAATTGTTATGTGACTCCATGAGCAGCCTTTGCTTCGGGGTTAACTGACAGTTAACAGTGGTTTTGTGATGCTTCGGCATGGTCAGACCTCTGGGCGCAGGCCGTGTGTCTTTTCCTGGCGCTATTAATAAATGTTGGCAGAGTGCTGGTGCTCCTTCTGAAATGCTTGGGAAGGGTATTGTCTCTGCTGTCGCTTGGTGTCTTGGGTCTTACAGATGATGTACCACTTACTAAATTTGAGATCTAAATTGTGGATTTGGCCCCGACTATTGCCAGCTCACACATGCCATAATACTGGGAAGAAATGAAGAAGCTATCCATTTCTCACTTTTCCCCAGGGTGATCATGTGGAAAAGAAATTTATGGGTCAAAAGTATGATACTCCGCATTATTTAAAAATGGTATTTGTCATATCCCACTGGGGGAAACAATTATTTATCATATATTTTTAATTTGATATACTTGCGTAAACAACTTTTTTAAGATTATAAAGACTACAAGTTACAAATTAAGTAATAATTATTAGATTGCTTGAAGTGTGACTATGCAGCTAAATAGCAGGCTATATTCCTGAATATTCTCATTCTTCTTCCTTTTGTCTTCCCTCAGAGTGGAAAAGAGGAAAAAGCGTGACATATCTATAATAATAAAAACATAATATGCTAATTAGACTGGACAGCCAAACGACCTTCCGGACACCCTTCCGGACGAGCTTCCGGACAAAGCCAGGGCTGCGAGGGCTGAGCCCCTTGCATGAATTTCGTGCATCGGGCCTCTAGTAGAAACATAAAGATACAAACTTATGGGAAAATGCAAAAATGTGCTCTTGCTACTATATTGTAGATTTAGATGGAAAATGATGCAACTCCTCATTATCACAACTGCTAACAAAGTTAGTTGAGGCAACTTGAATGGATGGATAAAATGAGGTATATACATAGAATGGAATATTATTCAGCCTTAAAAAGGGAGGACATTCAGACACATACTTCAACATGAACTTTGAAGGTAGAACATTAAGTGAAAGAAGCCAGTCACAAAATATTATATATATTTTACCACAATAAAAAAAAAAAGTAACATCTGTTAGTGAAAAGTTTAGGGACCCCCCCGCTAGTGACACTTTTTTCCAAAAGGTCTATCTCACCACCAGTTCACATTCTCTGACCAGAGTGTTAAAAGTCAAGAACAAGTGCTTACTGCTTCTCTGGAATATCCTGTTCTGTTCCCCTGATTACAGGACTGGCTTAGCCAGTAAATTACACCTTTATTTCTCACTCACAAATCAACAGGAATTATGAGCGGAGCAGTAGGATATGGGCATCCAGTGAGAGTATAATGGCGTTGGTAACCTGAACCCCCGCGCATACGCTTAGCGAGTCGGGAAACTGCTCGCTACTTTTTTTCACTCCTTGTAAAACGTCCACGTTTTCAAACTTCTCAGGTGTCCTTGAACTCTTTTTGGAAAGTACGATACACTTTACGACAGACCCGTCTCTAACTTCATTTGTCCTCAAAGGCAAATACCATGGATGAAACCCCCCCCCCAACCCCAAAACACTGTTATATGAACCACCTAGCAGTGTATACACAGGGCCGCATAACGAGACATGGAGACAAATACTCGACTTCTTTATAATGTTTGTCCAACACTCCCAACCTGTCTGAAGGAGAGACTGCCCTGCTCAGTGGAATGACTTTTTAACAATGAACCATTCATTTCCTTGTGATTGCACCACAAGGAGAGAATTACCAGGTCGTCAAAGTCGCTTTTTAAAAGCAAGAAATTCCTCTCTGGGGAGTGAGGAAGGCTGGGAACAGGGAAGGGGGGAAGGAAATTGGATCTAGATTCATTCAACCGGGGCCACCCGGGGCCTAACAGCTAGTTCTAAACTGAGGTCCTGTCCCTGAGTTATAAACTGGTGGCCCTATTCCCACCTTTAAAAAGTGGTCATCTCAGCCCAGCTGGTGTGGCTCAGTGGCTGAGCATCAACCCATGAACCAGGAGGTCACGGTTTGATTCTGGGACAGGGCACATGCCCGTGTTGCGGGCTCGAGCGATCCCCAGTAGGGGGTGTGCAGAAGGCAGCTGATCAATGATTCTCTCTCATCGTTGATGTTTCTAGCTAGATCTCTGATCACTTCTTCTCTGAAATCAATGGGGGGAAAAAAGTTAAAATAAATGGTCATCTCACAGAACAGCGCTTACACTAATGGAGACTCTATATGACCAGCACAGCAGAAGGAGCAAAAGCTGAGTGGGCCCAGTGACTGTCCGCCCTCTGTCCTGAAGCCAAGGTGGACACAGGAGCAGAGGTGGCGAAGGAGGTGAGACCATCTACTCTCGCCAGTGGTCGGCAAACTCATTAATCAACAGAGCCAAATGTCAACACTACAACGATTGAAATTTCTTTTGAGAGCCAAATTTTTTCAACTTAAACTATATAGGTAGGTACCTTGTTATGAACTTAATTAGGGTACTCCTAAGGCTTAGGAAGAGCCACACTCAAGGGGCCAAAGAGCTGCATGTGGCTCGCAAGCCGCAGTTTGCCGACCACTGGGTTAGGCCCCAAAACTCTTTTGGAACTCTGTCTCAAAGTCCTTGCCTTGCCGGTGGCCCTAGTGATTCTCCAGCTCCCCACCCGGTATTCCTAGCTCCCCAGCTCCTCCCACAATTGCCTAACACATCCTATAGTCCTTATAGTGGTTCCTATCCGCCAGGGTTCCATCGGGGAAGGAGAACCACTATAGGTAGGTAACGCCTCTGTTCTGTTCCTAGCATCCTGGGAAGAGCCCTGATAGGGCCCCAGGAGATCTAGAAATTGTGGTCATGGTTCCACTGCTAACACTGTGTCCTTGGCCAAGTTGCTCACCTCTCTGCACTGAAGGTCCTTAAGAAGTGACTCATCTCCCCCTACAAGGCCCACCAGGATATGACCATCTTGACCGATGGTCCTCAGGCCTCCAGGCTGAAAGACCCGCCTTAAACCAGTCTTCAAACTCAGTCAATTCCCACTTTGCCTTGTCCCCTCTGAGACGCTACCAAAGCCCTTTGGAGGGGCTGTTCTACCTCCTGCAGCAGCGATAGACAGCTTTGTCCTATCAACAGGCTGTGCTAGTTAGGGATCCAGCGACGGACATGCTACCGTGCACGCCACATTAGAAGCTTCACTGATAATCACTAGTCTCTCTAAGGCAGCGGTTCTCAACCTGTGGGTCTCGGCAACCCCTTTGGCGGTCGAACGACCCTTTCACAGGGGTCGCCTAAGACCATCCTGCAGATCAGATATTTACATGACGATTCATCACAGTAGCAACATGACAGTGATGAAGTAGCCACGAAAATAATTTTATGGTTGGGTCACCACATGAGGAACTGTATTTAAAGGGCTAGGAGGTTGAGAACCACTTTTCTAAGGGATGAAAACATACTATGTTACTTAGCGATCTAGTATTTTACAATTTATAAGACGCTTTTTCCCGTGTGCCAGCTCGGGGGGCCCGTTTACCACTAGGAGAGGGAAGGAGGGTAAATGTTGGTTTCATGACCATTTCACTCGTGAGAACTCAAGCCCAAAAAGGGGGAAGTGATTAATATCCTGTATAATAAAGAGCTAATATGCTAATTAGACCGAACAGCAGAACGACCATCCAGACCACCTTCCAGACGACACCGAGGCTGCGAGGTCCTAGCCCCTTGCATGAATTTCTTGCGCCGGGCCTCTAGTACTATAATAAATGTAATTTACATGGACAATAAAAATCCCAATGACATCACAACCTACACACACATAGGAGCGCACACATAAATAAAATAATGTATGAGACACATCTTATCCTTCCTATAGACAATGTCCTTTAGTTTTTCTACTCTATTGTATTCTATTTTTGTTTGCTAAAAATGTTGGTGAGAGGAGGGGGGAGGGATGGGAGATATCTATAATACTATCAACAATAAAAAATATATTAAAAAAATACAAATAAATGTTGGTTGTGTACCAAATTGGTTTCATGACTCACTAACAGATCCATGTTTGAATAAAACCTGATCCATAATCTATAATACATACTGAGAAGTGTAGTCACTAAGTCCTAGTTACAGGCACATTCACCTTTTTTTTTTTAGTTTTTTTTTTGTTTTGTTTTTTATATTTTATTGATTTTTTTACAGAGAGGAAGGGAGAGAGATAGAGAGTTAGAAACATCGATGAGAGAGAAACATCGATCAGTCGCCTCCTGCACATCTCCTACTGGGGATGTGCCGCAACCCAGGTACATGCCCTTGACCGGAATCGAACCCGGGACCTTTCAGTCCGCAGGCCGACGCTCTATCCACTGAGCCAAACCGGTTTCGGCCAGGCACATTCAACCTTACAACAAAATGCCAACTTGTTTTTTTCAAAGTTATCGTACCATTTTACACTCTTTCCAGGCATGTGAAAGAATTCCTGTTTTACACCCTCTCCCACACTTGGAATTGCCAGAAGTCTTCATTCTTGCTCATCCGGTAGGTGTCGAATGGCATCTCACTGCGGTCTGCATCGGCAATTCCCTGAGGAAGAACGCCTCGCCTATCTTTTCTATTATTTATTCGTCTCCTCTGTGAGATGTGTATTCAGATGGTTTGCCCATATTCCTGCTGGGTTTTTTTTTTATTTCTTTATTGATTTAAGTTATTACATATGTGTCCTTATACCCACTCCTGCTGGGTTTTTAAACAAGGCACCCGTTGAACAATCTGCATCGCGGTCTATGATTCCACTGTAAGGCAGTCTGAGTCCACCATGCCTGTACAGAAATGAGCAGGAGTGTCTCCTGATCTTGGCTGCTTGTCTGTTCTTGTGCCACTGTTCAGATTCCTGATTTCCTCCCAAAGTCACTGCCCTCCTCCTCGGGCTCCCTCTACGATTTCCCTCCCCTCACTAACTAGTAGACCCAGCTTTCTGTCTGATCCCCCTCCTTGGCGTCTTTCCTCTCTTTGCCCAGTCTTGGCACAGCATAGAAGCGGAGAGCGGGCAGGAACCCTTCGGTGTCAGCCCATAAGAAGCCAAGACAAACAGGACAGATCTCTTGAGAGTACAAACTTGCAGCATCCAGGAATCAATGAGGGGCCAGCCAAAGGCTTGGTATCTGCAAAAGACCACAACTCCACTGCAGACACTGGGAGCCAGTGAGATGTGTAGTCATATCTTCATTATTATTATTATTATTATTATTATTATTGACTTCAGAGAGGAAGGGAGAGGGAGAGAGAGATAGAAACATCAATGATGAGAGAGAATCATGGATCGGCTGCCTCCTGCACATCCCACACTGAGGATCGAGCCCGCAACCTGGGCATGTGCCCTTGACCAGGAATCGAACCCAGGATCCTTCAGTCCACAGGCCGATGCTCTATTCACTGAGCCAAACCAGCCAGGGCATGAGATGCATAGTCCTATCTTTTGCCCATTTTACAAATGAATGACTGCAGGGAAAGGACAGAATTCTCGGGAGAGGGCCCAGGCTCCACCGTTCATACATTCTTCCTGTCAACACCTTTCTGGTTGGAAATAAAGAAGAAAGCTGCACTTGAGTTTCACTCTGGTGCTTGGTAAGATCAAGCAGGAGTCTCACTTCCTTTCATTGCCTTCTATATTTCTTTCCCTTCTCCCCTTCTTTCCCTCCTCCCTCTTTCTTTTTTCTTTCCTTTTTTTTTTTTTTTAAATTCACATCACTTAACAGACAAGGGTCACAGCTAAAAATACATCCTTACCTTCCTGGGCTACCTGTGATCTCTTTCCTGTATCCTTAGGTCTCCAGAGTCAACACTCCAGACACGCGGGCCTGGACACGCACACGTGCAAAATAAAACCTCCGTGGACGAGCAGCTTCCGGGAGCTGCAGTATTGCTATGGCCTGGGGGCTGGACTTTTCCGGGGGCTGCTCCCCCCAACTGCTGCTGTCTTTCCACATCCCCTTTCATCCCGCATCCTGACCAGATGTGTAGCCAAGCAGTGACATTCACACCTCTCTGGGGAGGTAGGTTTAGTAACACTGTTTTTATTTTTTTTAAATATATTTTTATTTATTTTGGAGAGGGAGAGAGAGAGAGAGAGAGAGAGAGAGAGAGAGAGAGAGAGAGAAACATCAATGATGAGAGAGAATCATCCATCAGCTGCCTCCTGCACGCCCCCAACTGGGGATCGAGCCCGCAACCTGGGCAGGTGCCCTGACTGGGAATCGAAAGGTGACCTCCTGGTTCATAGGTTGATGCTCAACCACTGAGCCACACCAGCTGGGCACTAACTCTGTTTTGAACAGCAGGAAACAGAGACCCAACCAAATGATGCCAGTGATTGAGTGACTGGGGAAGTTTCCAGCCAAGTTAGAAGTAAAATATATTTGGTGGGGGGGAAAAGAAAAAAAAAAATACAGGAATGCATACTTTTATCTGTTTGTTTGTTTTTTTTTTCAAAGATGACCAACAGACAGAGGGTTAAATAAATTCGGTGGTGACAGCTCGGGACAGAACATATCGGGAATGAATAACAGAAAAACAGGACCCTCACTACCCTTCATAACTCCGGCAAATTTGTGGCTTCGGGTTAACCAAGTCTGGAATTCCAGAACTCAAGTTTCCCAAGTGTGGCAGGCCAGGGGAATGTCTGTTGGTTGGACGGGAAACCTTCAATGTCAGCATTCAGGTTCAACTGCACTCAACATGTCACCCAACATGTGAGTAGCTTTTTCTCCATGCGGAGGTCTCTTCCTTGGGACCCTTTATCCTGGTCCAGTCTCCTCTGCTTATAGCCCAAGTGATTCAGTTTCCTCTCCTTCTCTCTCTCTCTCTCTTTCTCTCTCTCCCTCTCCTCCTTCTCCCTCACCCTTCGCTGAGCCTGGATAGAACAGAAGAGGAAGAATCTGTATCCACGGGGACCAAATGGGGCCACCAGCTGGAGAAAGCGGACGGTGTATTCCTAATCAGCTCCCGGGGCTGGACACTAAAGACACTGGGCACCTCAGGCTGGAAGGACTGTAAGGCAGTGACCCCATCGTGCACTTGTCACTTGACCCATAGGCTGCCCTGAGTCCCCAGTTGGCTGTGTTAAAATGCTCCACCTCCCCAGTGAGCTGGGAGTACCCTCAAGGGCAGGGACTCCCTTCCGTTCCTTCTGCAGCTTCCACGGTGCACCCTGTCGATTATCCTGTCCATCGGGGTTCAATCGGGGAAGGAGAACCGCTATAAGGACTATAGGACGCGTTAGGCAATTGTGGGAGGAGCTGGGGAGCTAGGAATACCGGGTGGGGAGCTGGAGAATCAGTCACGAACCAGCCCTCCCGAAGCGCGGGTATGAATGAACCAGAAAAGTGGGCCAAGGGATCAGGGCAGCCAGGCATGTCCATGGTGGGCCTGGGGTCGCTGCTGGTCAGCGAACTAGCTGTCAGAAAGAATCGCTGGAGAGAGTAGAGTGGCTGTTGCCAGGGGCTGGTGGGGGAGAGGGACACAGGGAGATCAGTCAAAGGGTACAGAGTCTCATTATTCAAGATGAATGAATCCTGGACATCACCTGGACAGCACAGCGCCTGTAGTGACCGATACTATATTTACACCTAGAAATTTGCGAAGAGGGTAGACCTTAGTGTTTTTATCACACACGCAAAACAATAATAATAATAACATAATAATAAAGAGGGCAGGAGGGAACTTTTGGAGGTGCTGAATATGTTTGTGGCATAGATTACGGTGATGGTTTCACTGGTATATAGTCATCTCCAAACTCATCAAGTTGTAGACAGTCAATATGTGCAGCTTTTTGTATGTCATCATACCTCAATAAGGTGGTGGAAGAAAGAAAGAGAGAGAGAGAGAGAGAGAGAGAGAGAGAGAGAGAGAGAGAGAGAGATGTGAAAGAGCAAGGACAAGCTGGACTTCGCCTGTATCTGCCTGTGACCACATCCAACCACAGGGCCTCACAGAGGAGTGTCTGTGGCTTTACTTCTACTTTCCAAATCTTGCCCCAATTTCGCTACCAACTCTAACTCTAATTATACAGAGAAGGGATGCTGGGAAACACACTTCCAGCTAAACCCAGTTGACACAATACAGCACAAGATCATCACAGGTAGGTAACGCCTCTGTTCTGTTCCTAGCATCCTGGGAAGAGCCCTGATAGGGCCCCAGGAGATCTAGAAACTGCAGTCGTGGTTCCACCACTAACACTGTGTCCTTGCTAAGTTGCTCACCTCTCTGCACTGAAGGTCCTTAAGAAGTGACACATCTCCCCCTACAAGGCCCACGCAGAGGTGAGGGCGTGGAAATGTTACCAGTGTGATTTGGTGACCTCCATCCACAGGTTCCAGAAGATACTGGGTTATGCAACATTTTTTCCTCTTGGATTTTGCTGGGGTGCATTTAAAGTATGTCTATTTAGAGCTGTCTCCTGGCTAGCGCATGGCTTTGAAAATCAGAAATTCCAGCTCCTCTCTCTCTCTCTAACTCTAATCTCGGTGTGCTATAAAATGTGGAGCAAGCCATTAAACCATTTTCTGTCAACGTTTACTCACGGACAGAAAAGAAATAATAACTATCCAACAACAGTCATGGCCCACTAGCTAAGTCCCTTAAAAAAAAAAAAAAAGAGGCCCAGCATTTAGCTCGGAGCCATGTTTTATAAGCATTCCAGGGCTGGCTCTGTTATCTCCTTCTTGAGACAATAGATAAGATGAGGCCAGGGGTGACTTATTTAATCTGCACCTGCCCCATTTCCCTTCAAGCTGAAGTTATAGGGTTTGCTTCCTTTCCTGGAACACAGAAAAAACACTTCGGTCCTGGTCCAATCGAACCACATCTGCAGAGCCATTAGGAGGGACCTGCCTTGCTCTGTCCATTGGAAGTGGCGACAGGGTCGAAGAAAGACAAAGGGGATGAACCCAGGCCAGGGTGGAGGGAGCAGGGTCTGCCCCAAGCACATGCTCGCTCTCGCTCTCTCTCTCTCTCTCTCTCTCTGGATCAATCGTTTCCTACAGAGGAGTGGTGAACAATACATGCCTTCCTAGGTCTAAGTGCTTTATTTATTTTTTAAAAATATACCTTTATTGATTTCAGAGAGGAAGGGACAGGGAAAGAGAGATAGAAACATCAATGATGAGAGAGAATCATTGATTGGATACCTCCTGCACACCCCACACTGGGGATTGAGCCCACAACCCAGGCATGTGCCCTTGGCAGGAATCGAACCTGGGACCCTTCAGTCCGCAGGCCGATGCTCTATCCACTGAGCCAAACCAGCTAGGGTGAGGTCTAAGTACTTTAGCATCTGCCTTTGGTACTTATTATCTGGGCATTTGACATTTCAGCTTTTTCTCTCCCTTTCTACCGTATGTGTCAACTAGAACCCACAAACGCATGAAAACATGTGCCATCGGGACATAAAGTAACGTCGCTTCTTGCCTTTACAGGTGACAGAGATGGCAACTTAGTCTGTAGGGGCATGATCGAAGGAAATCAGATTTGAAACCTGGATGTCCAGTCAACAGTAAGTTCCTATATCTGCGCTGTTTATCCTCCGCTTCCCACAGTTAACCCTGAGTGTCTTTATAAAGTAAAGCCTCCTATTGCACCATCCACATACTCTCCACCACCCCCTACCCCCCCACCCCCACCCCCACCCCGTCTCTGGGACCCAGAGGCCTCCTTCCAGTCAGCGAGTTGGCTGATGGACAATAAGTGAGCTCTGAAGATGAATATAGAGTCAACGATGAACAGATTTGAAGACTTTCAAAGGCCGGCATAAAAATAGCCGTGCAAATATTTCAGGACGAGAATAGTTGGTTCCGTCGACGTCCTTTATGAGTCTCCGCGCTTTCTCAGCTGGAAAAGACTTTCCTGTGACTTACAGCCTTTGAGTCCCGGGTCAGATTTCTGATGTTTATATAGTCACCCGAAACCCGGGATAAATAGGGATGCAGTTACGCAACTTTTCACAGGCCCCGAGCTTGGAATAATCTAAAAAGAAAGCCCAGCGCTCCACTGGGGGCCGTTGGAAAAGCCCCCGTTTGCAACGTGACTTGGACGTCAGAAAGGAAGGAGGGAGCCCCACTGGGTCCCATATGTTTGCCGGCTTCAGCTTCGGGGGGGTGGGGATGGCGAGGCCAGAGGCAGAGCTGCCACGCGGGTCTTTATTGAAAACCCGACAGTCTGGTAACGTGCAGGGAGAGCATCGTTTTCACTTGTCAGCTGCTGCCCGAGGGCCGCCAGCGTGATAAATGAACGATGGGCTCTTCTTACACTAAAAAATTCAGTGCATATGCTCCTGGCCGGTTCTCTGCTCCCGACCTGTCTTTTGGTCATTGTGGAAGTACATATGTTCCCCAAGCCAGAAAGAGAGAGAAAGAGAGAATGAATTACAGCTTTTAAGAGAGAATTGAGGCCCACAACTTTGAGATTTCCGTCTTCAGGGACGTGATATAAAGAAACATATTTGAAACCTGGATTCGGGGTCACCTAGAAAAGTACTTGGCGTCAGTGAGGTGGGGGAGACGGAGGAAAAGAAGAATCGAAATGGGGGGGGGGGTTGTTCCTGTTCATATGCCCCCAAGTGCCCATGTGGAACTGAGATAGTTTGAGAAATTGTGTGAACGATGGAGGGTGAGCAAAGGCTACTCCTAGGCACGTATGCATTGCAAGGTGCCGGAATTTGGGGTGAAGGGTCTATGTGTGTGTTAGGTGTCACCGAGTTGGCTCCAACTCCTGGTGACCCTCTGAATGAGTGGTGGCCACAGTGACCCGTAGACCCAGCCTATGGCTTCTTCTATGGAGTCAATCCACCTCCTAGCTGCTCTTCCTTCTTCCCTGCTGCCTTCTATGTTGCCAGCATCATTGTCTTTCGAGCCCGAAGCAGGCCAGCTTCAGTGCTGTCCTCTTTGTCTCGGGCCCTGTTTCAGGCTTGATTTGCTCTCGACCCTCTGGTTCATCTTTCTGGGGGCCCAGGGTCTCTGCAGAGCTGCCCTCCAACACCATATTGCAGATGAACCCGTCATCTGTAAAATGATAAGAATAACTGCCGTTGCCTAGCCTGACCAGCGTGGCTCAGTGGTTGAGCATCGACCTAGGAACAAGGAGGTCACGGTTCGATTCCCGATCAAGGCACATGCCCCGGTTGCAGGCTCGATCCCCAGGCTGGGGCCTGCAGGAGGCAGCTGATCCATGATTCTCTCTCATCAGTGATGTTTCTATCTCTCTCTCTCCCTCTCCCTTCCTCTCTGAAACCAATAAAAAAATTAAAAAAAAAAACATTAAAAAATAATTGTAGTGGCCTCACCAGATTGCTGCGAGACGCAAACACAATGGAGAAGGAGCTTAGCACAATGGCAGCCGCCAAGGAAATGGCCCTATCATTGTTATTTACCCACCTGGTGACGTGCTGCCTCCCTCCCCACCCTGCACAGAACAAGTAGAAAAATCGAGGGGACAATCTTCACAGAGGAGGAGGGACGCTGACAGCGGGGGGGGGGGGGGGGGGCAGAAGTCTCTGCTGCGGGAGAGAAAACCCTGCCCTCCCTGTGCCTACGTGAGCAGAAGGCTGGTCTCCCAGGGATTGGAGACCAGCATGGCCTTTGGTCCTGGAATAGCTCAAAGCATTGCTTGAAGCTGTGCGAGCGGGGCAAGGGATGCGCAGTGAAACCTGAAATAGACAAAGGCCGGTGGCCAACAGCTGTGGCCACAGCAGCTGCTGGGACCCACGTCATGGCCCCCCGGCCCCAGCCACGGGGACCCCGACAAATGATCACGGGAGCCTCACATTTTTTATCCGTCTGGAAGCCAGTGGGAGGTGAAAGGGAGCCAGAGTCTATACCCCAACAATGGTACCCTGTCAACAGGGTCATATCCCCCGCCCTGTAATCCCTCTTCCTGCCATGGGAGCTGTGGAGTTTGAGGGGGGTAGGGAGGACTCCCCTGCTTTGGAGCTAAAGAAGGACTGTTCTTTTTCTTAAAAAATATATTTTATTGATTTTTTTACAGAGAGGAAGGGAGAGGGATAGAGAGTTAGAAACATTGATCAGCTGCCTTCTGCACACCCCCTACTGGGGATGTGCCCGCAACCAAGGTACATGCCCTTGACAGGAATCAAACCTGGGACCTTTTGGTCCACAGGCCGATGCTCTATCCACTGAGCCAAACTGGTTAGGGCAGAAGAACTATTCCTTTACCCTGCTTTCAGAAGTATGGGGGTTTTTTCTTCACTTTGAAATTCAGGTAAATTTCCCATCAAAATAGAATTGTACTCCCAGAGCCCAGATGTTACAAAAATTCAGTGATTGAAAGTGAACATATATTTAAGCCTTCAGCAGCTGTCCCAGGTCATGGAGATTTCAGCTCCATTCTCTCTTTAAAAAATAAAAATAAAATATAATATATATCTTAATTGATTTCAGAGAGGAAGGAAGAGGGAGAGAGAGAGAAAAACATCAATGATCAGAATCATGGATCGGCTGCCTCCTGCACGCCCCCTACTGGGTATCGAGCCTGCAATCTGGGCATGTGCCCTTGTCATGGAATCGAACCCGGGACCCTTTGGTCCACTAGCCAACGCTGCAACCACTGAGCAAAACAGGCTAGGGCTCAGCTCCATTCTCTTAATTTAGAGTCTCAGCCAGACCCCATCTGGGGCTTTTACCCTTATTATAAACCAAGGAGGCTTCGTTATGCATATATTTTGCCCCTGCCCCCCAATATGTCCCTGTAGAATATCCCCCCTTAGGTAGATGGCCCTGCGGGGGGGTCCTTTTGTGGGCCAGAGAGATGATGCTCTGTGTAGATCTATCTTTGCCCCCGAGAGACCAACCAGTCGCCTTCTTCTGACTTTGATCAAATGGAATTGTTTTCAGTAGAGGCTGCTTTGCTTGAAAGACAGCTTAGTAGCTTCAAGCTTGGCCTTGTAGCCACAGGGGCCCCCTGACTGCGCCTGTCTGAATTGACGCTGTCTTCTCCGCCCAGAAGACTACCTTTGAATTCACCCTGTCTGCTCACATATGTCCAAGAAGACAAATGAATTGCGTTGGTGCTGAATAGAATAACTGTAGCATGCATCTTTTTTTTTCAATCCTCACCCGAGGTTATTTTTCCATTGATTTTTAGAGAGTGCAAGAGAGAGGGAAAGACAGAGAGAAATATCAATGTGTGAGAAACACATGGATGGGTTGCCTCCTGCATGAGCCCTGACCAGGGCCCAGGGCCGGGGAGGAGCCTGCAACCAAGGTACATGCCCTTGACCGGAATCAAACCTGGGACCTTTGGATCCACAGGCCGACGTTCTATCCACTGAGCCAAACGGGCTGGGGTTAGCATGCATCATTTTGGACGGCCACTTCCTGAACTTCATCCTTGAATGGTGTCGAGACCATTTTTATTGGTTCTCAACAGAGCTCAACGGTGTGTGTGTGGGGGCGGGGGGGGGGGCGGGCAGTGGGTAGGCAACCTTGCAGGCCAGCGGTGGCCTCCTCACTCAGCCCTGTCCACTGAACAAAGGAATGGCACAGTCCAGCTTCCTGGAGCCCCGTGGGCTGAGGATGGAAAAAAATCCGGGAGCGATGTCATGCACCACAATGGTTTGGCGTCCTGTGTAATTTGCAGGCGAGATTCCTGAGCGGTGTGTCACCCACCTCCCCTGTGACCACTGTCGCCCAGTATTCCGTAACCGTCCATTCTTTGCCAGCGCCCACATGCAAAGATGGGTTTGTATTAAAAAAAAAAAAAATCAACGAGAACAGCACATTCTGAGGTCAGCATTTTCCACCTGGAGGCTCACTCGCTGCCTGCCTTCCCCTTTCGGGAGACAAAGGACACGAGGCGGCACAACCTGTCCTGTGACAGCTCCCGCGGAGCCGGGTGACAGCGTGTCAGGAGCGAGAGAAAAGCCTTTTCCCTGTGAAATGTCCAGAGATGGGAACGGCCGCGGGGGGACAGCACACTTTGATCTGGACCATCCACTTGCAGGTGGAGAGTTCTATTCTTTGCAGCTGCCAGGGGACGCGTACAGCGCCTTCCACGTCCAGAAATTTGTTTTGCTCACATAACAAGACGGCTGGGGACGGGCAGGCCAGGCCAGACATGCAAGACCCGGGTTCTCTTTTCCGTCCCACCAACCGCAGCTCGCTGGATTCGTTTCCTGTGCTGCTGCCTCATGGTGGCAAGGTGGCTGCCGCATCACCAGGACTCGCGGTGAAGGTAGGAAGAAGGGGCCAGGGCCATGCCAGCCAGACGGCCTCCTGTTATCTGCAAAGCAGGTTCTCCGAACCCTCAGCCCACTTCTGCTGTCGTCTCATTGGCCAGAACTGTGTTACAGGGGCCCTCTGGATGGGCTTGCAAAATGAGTTCTAGCTGGGAGGTCAGATGGCTCGGACAGAAGGGGGGTCCTGTCCATGTAGAAGGAGGAGTGGGTGCAGGTTATTCCTTAGGATGCTGCACAGAGGACGAGGTTGGGGGGGGGGGTTGCACATGAGAGAAAGGCCCAGAGATAGAACGTGGTTAAGAACACGCTGGCCTCTTCGGGGATGTGATGGCCTGCATTTTGTGTTCTTACTGACACAGGCATCACACGTAACCCCGACTCACTGAGAACGGTCCTAATCTTTTTGTTCACAGGTGAAAATTTCTGTGATGGATTGTTAACTGCCCAGCACAATTATTGTGGAAACTTGAATTAATGGAAAAGCAAGAGTGCTGTTTTTAAAAGTTCCATCTGACCAGCCCGGCCGGCGTGGCTCAGAGGTTGAGCATCGACCTATGAACCAGGAGGTCACGGTTCGATTCCCGGTCAGGGCACATGCCCTGGTTGCAGGCTCCATCCCCAGTAGGAGGCAGCCGATCCATGATTCTCTCTCATCGCTGATGTTCCTATCTCTCTCTCTCCCTCTCCCTTCCTATCTAAAATCAGTAACACAAAATACGTTTTAAAAAGTCAGATCTCGCCAAAACCGGTTTGGCTCGGTGGATAGAGCATCGGCCTGTGGACTGAAGGGTCCCGGGTTCGATTCCGGTCAAGGGCATATGCCTTGGTTGCGGGCACATCCCCAGTGGGAGGTGTGCAGGAGGCAGCTGGTCGATGTTTCTCTCTCATCAATGTTTCTAACTCTCTATCCTTCTCCCTTCCTCTCTGTAAAAAATCAATAAAAATATATTTTTTTTAAAAGTCAGATCTGACTATTTCACACACACACACACACACACACACACACACACACACACACCTGCTTAAACCTTTCAGGAGCTCTCCATAGCTCTTAAAAATAAAATGCAAAATCCTTGGTATGGCCCTGAGAGACCTGCAGGACAGGGTCCCTGTTTATTTCAGCAGCCTCCTACCTGTCTCTCTGCCACAGGACCTTTGCACATGCCCTTCCTTCTGCCCAAAAGCCTCTCCCCCCACTCTGGGCTTAGCACTCCCTGCTCATTCCTCAGTTCTAAGATTAAAGCTTCCCTAGAGAAGTCAGGCAAGCCTGGGGCATCCTGATAGCAACTCCGGATCGTCAAATCTTCCTTTTAGCATTCACCTAAAAACTTAATTAACTTGCAGTGAATTGTTTCAAGTCTGCTTCGGCTGCTGGAATGTTAGCTTTGCGAAGTTCCCAATGTTCTTGTTTACTGCACCTGCTTTATTGCTTGCTGTGTAGTAAGCACTTAAATATTTATCCAATGAATGGAATGAAATCATAAAAGCATGAAACTGATTTTGCTGATAATAGGCATTTGCACTACTCAAAATAGAGCCTGCGAACGGGTGCCGGTCTGGAAATTGTCTGTTGTCAATCTGCAACGTGCACAGAAATCGAATGTCAGCATTCAGATCCTCGGTAGCAATTTTAAAAGTGTTTTCACTCAATGGCTGAGAAATTTTAGGAAAGAAAAGAAAACTGGTCCTTCAATACCGATCGGTTGAGCAGCACTGCCATCGGTTAGCTTATTACAAACTGTCATTTCGCTAAATACATGCAGGCATTTCTAAGCTGCAGGAGCTCCGAAGCCATTGGCAACCGAGGTCAGAAGCTGATCAGCGGGTATGGACCACGTGTAAAAAGGGAGGCCACACCCGGCAGGTGTGGCTCAGTGGTTGAGCGTTGACCTAGGAACCAGGAGGTCACAGTTCGATTCTCAGTCAGGGCACATGACGGGGTTGCGGGCTCAATTCTAAGCAGGGGGCGTGCTGGAGGCAGCCGATCAGGGATTCCCTCTCGTCATTGATGTTTCTATCTCTCTCTCACTCTCCCTTTCTCACCAAAATCAATAAAAAATATACATATTTTTTAAAATGTAAAAAGAGGGAGACTATAGAGCCCCATATCCATCTCTGGAGTGGTCCCCTCTCTCCCTCACTTCCCAGCAAGTTATTTAACTGGGACACGTTATTGAATCCATTTGTGCCTCAGTTTTCCCATCTGTAAGTGGGGACAATAATAGGACCCACTTCACAGTGTCCTTGCGAGGGGTTAAGCAGGGCAATGACAGGCAACGCATTTTGAGACACTGTATGAGGATTTGATGTTATTATTATGACTTGCACTATAGGAGAGTCACTTTGCACAACATCAGAGCGGGTTTTGGGAAAACATGGTTTAGATTAAAAGAACACTTGGGATATAACAGCGCACCGAACAGAGATGGATATCAAAGGACGCCGAGAACAAATAGCCCTCTGGGAAGATGTGGGCTTGTGCGCGCCCGAGGCAGGCTGAGATCCGGCTCTGACCTCAGATGAAGGGAAATATTTGCACAGCAGAGCTGGCATCCTCCTGCACGGTTCCTGTGCAGGGAAACCTGCAGATCCAATAGCTGGGCCGAGGTGGGTGAGTGGGTGGGCGATGAACACATACATTTCTTTACTCTAATATTCTTCTCCAAGTCAAAGGAGGTGCCTGAAATTCTCTCTCATGAGGGCAGCATATATATATTTTTTTAGTTGAAGGCTTTAAGGCAGCGGTTCCCAATCTGTGCGTCGCGACCCCTTTGGCGGTCGAACAACCCTATCACAGGGGTCGCCTAAGACCATCCTGCATATCAGATATTTACATGACGATTCATAACAGTAGCAACATGACAGTGATGAAGAAGCAACGAAAATAATTTTATGGTTGGGTCACAACATGAGGAACTGTATTTAAAGGGCCAGAAGGTTGAGAACCACTGCTTTCAGGTAAAATTCAAGCACAACTTATAGGTCACAATATAAGCTCTTGGAAGTCATTTACACTTTAGTGTAAATTACAAATCAGAAGGGAGCTTGAGTAGGGAGCCCTTTGCTTCTGTCTTACTCTAACTGGTACTGGCTTCCTCACCCTACTCCTACCCCTGCAAAGCCTGCCCATTATATTCGGCCATCCACGGGTCCATACTGTTTCATGTGCATTATCTTTTTCTTTAAATATATTTGTATTGATTTCAGAGAGGAAGGGAGAGGGAGAGAGAGAGAGAAACATCAATGATGAGAGAGAATCATCAATTAGCTGCCTCCTATACGCCCCACACTGGGGATCGAGCCCGCAACCTGGGCACGTGCCCTTGACGGTAATCAAACCCAGGACCTTTCAGTCCACAGGCCCACACTTTATCCACTGAGCCACACCAGCCAGGGCGTATGTATTATCTTACGTGCATCTCTAAATTCAGGGACCACGTGTTACACTCTGTAGTCAGCTCTCCTCTCTCAGCACAGGGCTGCACACAGGACATTCTTGATGGATGGTGGGGACACTCATCGGATGTCTTCTACCTCTCTGTGAAGTAGGAGGTGGGGTTGGGGTGACACTGAGGGCCCAAGGGGAAGAACAGGTTCCCCTCGCGGTGAACGGTACCACAGATGAGCACCTAACAGGGTCCCATCTCCAGCCGCGGCTCGCAGCCAGGGAGCGGAGAAGAGGTGGGACACAGGACTGGGGACCGGTTCTCACTTGTCTCTCCCTGATTTCACCTTTCAGACCTCAGGGGAGTGTACAGGCCTCGGCGGAGGACTAGCTGCAGTGCCAACTTAGTTCCCGGGAGGAGGAGGCATCGCTGGCTCCCGGCCAGGGCTACTGCGTGTCGGAACAGCGGTCTCGCTGGGCTCTAGGAAAGTGCGGTGCAACGTCCGTGTCACCCTCCTCCTTCTAAGTTTCCCACTGGCTTTTGGATCGACTTTGTGATCTGCAAGGAAGTTTGCTTTTTCATGTACCGACTCTTAGTGGCATGGCAGTTTTTAGTCCCAAAGTGTTTCATTCATTTCATCATGCACTTATTCCTTCCACAAGTATTTATTGAGAGTCAGGTCGTGGCGGCCAAGACATCCATGGCCCCTGCCCTCCTAAACCAGAGCAACACGTCTGTTTGAACCAGACGAGAATGCAAGCCCCAGAGGTCAGAGGCTGGGACTATTTCGTTCACAGCTGTGTTCCTAGTGCCTGACACAGCGCCTGGCATGTAGTAGGTGCTCGATGAACCGACTGCAGGAGTGCACTTACTATGAAGCTGAAGGAGTTTAAGCTCCAGCTCCTCACTTTCAAGTGTAAGCCCCTCACTTGCACCGGCCCCTCCCACAGCTCTGGGAGGGGCCCTTCTATGTATTCTCATGGTTATATGTGTGTTTTTTAAATAAAAATTCCAAAATAAGACACTTTAACGAGTTAAGATCTCTGTCTCTCATGCAACATCCCTTCCATCAACTCCTCCTCAAGTGACAACGGGCATTTGTAGACACAGCAAGGAGGAAATTGCAATGGGAAGGCATTTCGTATGAAACCTGGGGGCATATTGATGGGGCCTGCTGCCATTTAAGTTGTATAGCTACCGCTAGCGGCCCCCCCGATAGGAACGCCTTCTAAGAATACTCCCTGTGACGAGTCACCTGGCATGTCACAGAGAAGCAGGGTCAAATGTGGTGTCACAAACATGAGTCTGTCCCAAACTCTTGGTGCTGGAAGCTTGTGGGGTGCCCGAGAAACAAGGTCTTTCTTCAAGAGGGCCTCCGAAACTGTGCGAGCTCAGGCCCCTCAAAACGCGATTCTGCCCTTGGCCAGGTGACTCGATGAATATGCGTCCTCTCAGGGTTGAGAAATAATCAGCTCCAACTTTACTTTCCTCGAGAACAAGGTCTAGGTCAAAGCTTGTTCTTCCTCCTAGGAAATGGCCCATCTTCCTAAATGATGGTCTTATGAGAACAGCTGGACCAGCCGCTCCAAAGGGCAGCTATCTTCCCATCGGATCTCCAGACGGAAATATCCATCACATTCTAATTCCCTTGAGTAATCTACACTAATAAAAGAGAAAGATGCAAATTGACCGTACCTTCGCGACGCCCACCAGCCAATCAGGAGCGAGTACGCATATTAACCCAACAAAGATGGCGGGCTAATTTGCATGCACAGGCTCCAAGCGGCCGGGGGCAGGCATTCCTCACAGGCCCAGCCGCTCCGGGCCTCTGGGCAGCATGGGAAGGCAGAAAGGCGGCTCCTGGGCTGGAAGGAAGGCCCATTTTTGCACGAATCTTCGTGCATCGGGCCTCTAGTATCCAAATAAGTAGGACCACTGCTACATTCTTTGCAACAAGTGCTTTACAAACACAATCATTACACTTGTAGATAATGACTGTCGCAGTAGATTTCAGGTGGCATTCATTCATTCTTCATTCATTCAACAAATATATTGAGCCCTTACTATGTGTCAAGCATTGGAGGTAAACCTTAAACAAGACACCGTCCCCTTCTCCAAAGAGTTTTCGGTCTAGTGGGGGGAGTGAGACGGGTAAGCCGGCGATGACAATCTCTGATTTGCACAAAGATGGGGGTGGGGATGAGCACAGGATGTTGGAGGCGCCCGGGTGGAGTACCAACCTCAGGCGAGGCAAGTCAGGGGATGCTCGTTGGAAAAGCTGAGTCGGCTTCTTGGCAAGAATGCTGTCGTGCCGGGTGGGAGGGTGAGCCGGATGAAAAGCTCCCAAAGCTGGCTGGTCATCAAAATCCCCTGGGAGAGCTTTGAGGCTCCCTGTCCCTCCACCCACCCTGGCCTGCTGACTTCGAATTTCCCGGGGTGAACCTCGGGGGTCTTTCTTTTTTTAAAAAAAATCTCCCCCGTGGGGTTTGTGATCAACCAGATTTGGTCAGGATGACTTCTGGGATTCTGTGAAGGGTCCAGAGGCCCGAGGAAGCCAGGAAGGTCCTAGGGTGGGGGCAGCGTGAGAAGGAGGGGGGGCAGAGGAGAACTTCCAGGGACAAGAACGAACGAACTCCTTCTACCTGGGCTGTTTCAAGGGAGCGCAGGCCCTTTTTAGAACAGTCGTTCAGTGTGGCTGGCAGCTCACGTGCCGGCCGGCTAACGGGCTGTGAAAGCCACTTAGCAGCGTGATAAAGGGCCTGGAGCCAGCGTGCCATGTGGGCACAGAGGAGTGTGTTCTGCTGGGAGGGAATGCAGGAGTGGGTGTGATTCAAGGTTGGAGTGCCAGCCAGGGGGTGGGGGGTGGCCCTGACCCTCAGCAGGATGGGGAGGTGGATCATAGAACACAGCTAAAGTGTTCAGGCCAAAGGGTTCTGCTCAGCCTGTACACCAGCCATCGGAAGCATCAGGAAGGGATGATCAGTAAGCCAAGAACAGCCGCCTCCAAAAAAAGGCATGACTCCTTGCTCCGTGTCCGGACAGAAACTAGCTTTCAGACCCAGAGCCCATGGGTTGAAAGGCCCGGCCCCCAGTAGGAAGTCCCCTGTAACACCATCAGGATGTATATGGCGGCTACTTCCCAAGTCTTTCCCTCAAGGGAACTGTGGCCATTAATGAGGGTAGCCATTGACTGAGAATTGGGAAGACTATTTCCAGACCCCTGTAGAGTGAGTGCAGCGGGGGGGGGGGGGGGGGGCNCCCCCCCCCCCCCCCCCCCCCCCCCCCCCCCCCCCCCCCCCCCCCCCCCCCCCCCCCCCCCCCCCCCCCCAGCGAGCAAGGGGAGGCTAACTGGGTCCCTAGCCCACCAGGTGGCCACTTCCCAGGTCCTGACGGTATATTAGCACAGGCATATCTTGGTTTCTTGATTTCCGGAATAAAAGTTGTTTAGAGAAAAGGCCTTGAAACTCCCTCTCTTGCACCATTCCTGCCCTTAGGAGCCAAGATAGTAAACCAAAAACAATAGCATCTCTGGTGGGCAATTCATACAAAGTAATTACAAATGTAATCCAGAATCCAACAGGGTCTAGGGCTGGTGGTGCCCCTCGTGACTCCATGAAGGTCACCAGTCTGCCCCTTGCAAAGTCAGACAGACCCTGGGGGGGGTCACCTTAGATAACAGACGTCTGCCAGCCCCTGGCCCACCTGCAGCCGCTGTGCCACAGGCGATATCTGTGCTGGAGCAGACAGACATACCCCCAGGCCGACGTGGCCACTGTGCCAGCGAGTGCGTTCCCGCCCCTCCCCACCACAAAGGAGATAAGAACACCTGATTCATTTGGAACCAAGGACAACATACGCATTTACAGTCTTGCTCCAGGGCTATGCTCACGTTCCAGGTCTTGGAGTCATGTGGCCCCGAGACCCGGGCTGGCTGGAAACGGGTGACATCATGCTAACTGGAACAGCTGAGCAAGAAGCGACTAGTGCATCAAAGACTCTCCTGACACGTGCATTCCAGAGCCCGGGAGCAAAGCCCTGTGAAGACGCAGACATCTGCCGTGTCAGCAGCATTTTCAGGGATCCAGTCATCTGGGGCATGCTGAGGCATCCCCCAAAGTAAAGGGCACATTGCCCAGCCCCCATGGCTCAGTGGTTGAGCATCGACCTAAGAGCCAGGAGGTCACAATTCGATTCCTGGTCAGGGCACAGGCCCGGGTTGCAAGCTCGATCGATCCCCCCAGTGTGGGGCATGCAGGAGGCAGCCGATCCCTGATTCTGTCTGTGTCATTAATGTTTCTCTCTCTCCCCCTCTCCCTTCCTCTCTGAAATTAAAAAAAAAGAGTGAAGGACACATTATGGGCTCTTGCACTTTCCACCACAAAGAAGCAAGCTTGACACCTGTTAGGCCTCTTGGAGTTCTAAAGGCAGCACATTCAAAATTTGGGGATATCCCGGCAACCCCCAGACCAGGAGTAGGAAACCCTGTCACTTTAAGCAGAACGAAGGGCCCAGACGCTCTTGCAGAGAACGTCCAGGCTGCTGGGGCCCTGTGACCCGGCAGACCCTCCGTTACTAGAGGCATCAGTGGCAGGAGAAGAAACGATGTGGGATTTATGCAGGTCCCGACGGGAGAAGTGCAAATGCAGGTCCCCAGGGCTCTGGAGCAAGGCCATGCCATCTGCAGCCGAGAATTAGATTCCTTCTAGGAGGTTCCTGGCAGGCTGTCCGGCCCTAATAGAGACAGAACACCTGACCGTGGGACATCGAAGTGACCAGCCAGCCAGGGCTGTCCATCAGGAGCCGGGTTCTGGGAGGCCCAGGGAAACAGAAGTGCAGGCGGCCCCGCCAGCAGGTGGAAATGGTCCAGCCAGGATCGAGCGCAAGCAGGGTGAAGGGCATAGTGATCTGCACGTGTCGGTAGCCCAGGCACGCCGGCCACTATCAGTGCCTCCCTTCAGCTCAGTCCTAGTGGCTCCGTATGGATCTCTGGGTAACGAACTAGTGATGGTCGGCGAACAGCAGAGCGAACATTTCAAGTGTGGTTTGTGGGGTGGGTGGGCTTGAAATGTGGGTGCTTGCTGCACCCCAGGATCCTCCAGGGGGGACCTCAAAAGACAATGGGAAAAGCAGAGATCCTCCCAATGGCCAGACCTTCAGGCGGTGACTCCGTCATCCCATTTGCGTGAAAAAAGCAGTGGCTTGGGTTTAGATGAGCAGGATTCACCGGTAGTGGTGACTGGCTGGGTGAGCAGCTGGGAGAGAGAAAGATGGGAAGATGGGGACAAGGACGTCTGTGGTGGCAGCCCTAGGATGGGCCTGTGGGCGCGGGCATGGCGTAGAGGGATCGCTCTCATTCCTGTGAGGCAGCACCCACCGAAGAAGAAGTACTGGACAACCAGGTGGGCAAAAGGGATTCAACCAGCTGAGGTCTAGCCGCCTGTGTCCCTGGCCACCCCGGTGCTGGCACAGTGGGTGTTTCATAACCAGCTTTTCTTTTTTTCGTTTTTTCTTTTTTATTTTATTTATTTTTAATTTTTAATTTTTTTTAATTTTATTTATTTATTTATTTATTTTTTGCCCTTGACCGGAATCGAACCTGGGACCCTTGAGTCCACAGGCCGACACCCTATCCACTGAGCCAAACCGGTCAGGGCTCTTTTTTTAAATATTTATTGATTTTTTTTACAGAGAGGAAGGGAGAAGGATAGAGAGTTAGAAACATCGATCATCTGCCTCCTGCACATCTCCCAACTGGGGATGTGCCCGCAACGAAGGTACATGCCCTTGACTGGAATCGAACTAGGGACCCTTCAGTCCACAGGCCGACACTCTATCCCCTGAGCCAAACCGGCCAGGGCTCCATTGCCTCTTGCCTGGGAGAAGGTGGCAGTCTCCTGGATGTGTCTTTCCGTGAAGGTTCCAAAAATCTCTCACGGCTCTGCATGGTCCACAGGGGGCTGTTTCCACTCCCGGGTAAGACACAGAGAGCACCTGGCCCTTCCAGAATCTGGCCCTCGCCTTGGTTTTCAGCTTCATCCCTGCCTCTTCTCTTCTTGCGTTCCAGATGTTTTTTGTTTGTTGTTTGTTTGTTTTTTTAATCTCCCCAGCCAATGGCCTCATTCAGCTTCTGTTCCAGTATTTCGTTCCCCCATTGTCCTCTGCTTCTCAGTCTGCTGAAGTCCTTCTCAAGCTGAAAGGCCCAATGCAAATACTAATTCTCAAAAAAAAAAAATTAATTCTCTGTAGCTTTCTCCCAGCAGAATTAATCATCCTCTCTCCTGTTCCCCCGGCATTTGGTCTATACTTCTGGGAAAGCATTCGTCATGGCACTAGTTCCCTCCTAATAGACTGAGACATGGAATATGTCTCATCCATCCTTGACTTCCTGGGGCCTAGCCCGATGCCAAGTGCTCCGTACCTATTGGTCGAATTAGATTGAGTCAAAAGAGATTCAGGCTGCCGCACTCTTATCCATTGCCCTTTATACTATCCCAAAGCAAAGGCTTGCAGAGCTCGATGGGCCTGACCATACCATAGGATGGGCTAATCCCCCAATTCCCTACCAGTCATTTCTGTCACCTGTTAAAATTACCTGTGGAAATTCATTCCTTGGGGTATTAAATTTGTTCATTTATAAATTATTTAAAACCCTGTTTTGTGTGTGTGTGTTTTAAATATTTTATTGATTTTTTACAGAGAGGAAAGGAGAGGGATAGAGAGTAAGAAACATCGATGAGAGAGAAACATCGATCAGCTGCCTCCTGCACACCCCCACTGGGGATGTGCCCGCAACCAAGGTACATGCCCTTGACCGGAATCGAACCTGGAACCTTTCAGTCCACAGGCCGATGCTCTATCCACTGAGCCAAACTGGTTAGGACTGAACCCTGTTTTTATTTGATGCATTTAAAGTCCAGTTAAACGACAGAGGATGTAAATCTAGTTACGTTACAACTATCTCTGGGAGGGCTTAATTTTTACCAGTTAACCCTACTAAAATTTTTGTGCTAGAAGGAAACTCAGAAGTTATTAGCTCCTTTCCAAAGCCACAACTAGCCTCCAGGAGCCATCTGCAGAGGGGCTGGCATTAGGTAAATGTTAATGGGCGGGTTGGAAGGTCCAGAGCAGGGGGTGAGGGGTTGGTAAGGGCTGGTCCTGTGTGAGGTACCATGACGAGAGCTACAGGACAGCCTGGGGGGCAGTGATGCCAGGGGAGGGGCTGTCCACAGGGGGAAGGAATTGTGTGGTCAGAAGAGGGTAAATCACAAAGAAAAGCTCATCCCCATGTGGTCCAACATCGTCCCTGCGTGGCGTACCGATCCCTGGTTCTGATTTCCAAACACTGGTGGCAGAAAGTTCACAGGCAATTTCCCAATTTTAATTCCCCTTCATCGTCGATAGAAACACATGCCTCGCGGCGTTTTTAAGAGGGTGGGTGGGTGTTTGATGGAATAACATGAGTGACAGGAGGGTGTCTCAGCGGCAGCGGCGTCTCAGATCGCTGGCTCAGCGTTTCCCAGCGAGGAGGCGGGTGACGAACTGCAAAATGAACCGGCTTCCAGATCACTCTACCCCGCTCTGCTGACATGCAAACACGTAACCTTCCTACAGGCAGAAGGCCCCGGCCCTGGGGGAACGAGGCCTGGGGAGCTGGTCCCTGGGCTCACCCAGCAGCGCGAAAGGGGCAGAAAAGGAAGTGGTAGCGGTCAATGGAGAGCCGCGGGGCCCTGAGGGAGGCTAAGCCAGGGACGGGACCAGCCAAGGCGATTTGGATGGGCATCCGGGTTACAGCACAAAAGCTCTCCTGGGAATTCTAGGGCCCCTGGCAGGTGGGAGCCCTGGCCTCACATTTCAGTCTAAAAGAGGCCACCACCAGCCCTAGCCGGGTTGGCTCAGTGGATAGAGCATCAGCCTTCGGACTGAAGGGTCCAGGGTTCGATTCCCAGTCAGGGCGCATGCCTGGATTGCGGATTTGATCCCCAGTGGGGGACATGTAGGAGGCAGCTGATGCATAATTCTCTCTCTTCATTGATGTTTCTCTCTCTCTCTCTCTCTCTCTCTCTCTCTCTCTCTCTCCTCTCCCTTCCTCTCTGACATCAATAAAAATGTGTTTTAAAAATAAAATGAAAGGGAACACGGATCATCCCCATTTCAGAGTCATCGCCAAGAAGACATGAGCTAACATAGGCAACATCTCAGAACAGGACCCGGCCCATCGTGGGTGCACCGTCAGCGTGAGCTGCCTTGATCTGGACCCCGGATGTGCCCCAGTTCTGAGCCTCCACCTCCCCCGCAGCCCCCACTGGAGCCACACCCCAGCGAGGACTGCTTTCAGGTGCCGGAACATGGGGTGCCCCTGGCCTCTGAGCCCGCCCCCTGCCCCCATCTCCAAGGCTCTATCGTGTGACTGTGATGTTGGTCCTGGAACAGTGCCAGGGGCCCTGCTCCAAGGCGTGCGATTTGGTTGGAAAAGTCGCTTTTCACCTCCTGTCTCCAGCCCAGAGGGAAGGCAGGAGTGGACTCTAGATTTATGCGTCTGCATTTCTCTAATGATGAAGAGCAACGGATGGAGCAGCGGCCGCCGCCAGGCACCCAGGGAGCGGACACGCTGGAGCTCACTCAGCTAAGCGACCTGCCAGGAGCCTGGGAGTCAGGAGCTCTGGCTTCTGCTACTTGGCCGCACGCTCTTCAGGCAGTGACTGCGGCCTTTTTAAAATAAGCTACCCCGAGATTATTTTTAAAAAGAGACATTAAAGAGCCCGGCCGGTGTGGCTCAGCAGTTGAGCTCGGATCTATGAACCAGGAGGCCACGGTTCAATTCCCACTCGGGGCACATGCCTGGGTGGCGGGCTCGATCCCCAGTGGGGGGCGTGCAGGAGGCAGCCCATCCATGATTCTCTCTCATCATTGTTGTTACTCTCCTTTCCCATTTGATAGCAATACAAATATGTATATTTTATTAAAAAATGGAGATACTAAAGAAAATGATTGCCAAGTTCCTCTCTAGATCAGTGATGGCGAACCTTTTGAGCTCGGCGTGTCAGCATTTGGAAAAACCCTAACTTAACTCTGGTGCCATGTCACATATAGAAACTTTTTGATATTTGCAACCATAGTAAAACAAAGACNACACAGTGAGAGGTGTATTGTGTGGAAGTGCTGTCACAGAGTGGAATTCCCTGACCTACCCTTGAGGAAGGTCCTCAGGAAAAGCTGGGGCCGCTGGGTAAGTGAGAGTCAGGCAGGTGTAAAGGGAGTCAAATGAGCAGCTTTCTTTTTTTTTTTTTAACTTATTTGTTGTTGTTATTTTTTGTTAATCCTCACCCGAGGATATTTTTCCATTGATTTTTGGGGGAGAGTGGAAGAGAGAAGGAAAGACAGAGAGAAACATTCGATGTGAGAGAAACACATCGATTGGAGGCTGCAACCAAGATACATGCCCTTGACCGGAATCGAACCCGGGACCCTTTGGTCCACAGGGTGACGCTCTAGCCACTGAGCCACACTGGCTAGGGCTGGGGAGCTTTCTGTCCCTGATACACAACCCCTTTTATTTATTTATTTATTTTTAAATATATTTTATTGATTTTTTACAGAGAGGAAGGGAGAGAGATAGAGAGTTAGAAACATCAATGAGAGAGAAACATTGATCAGCTGCCTCCTGCACATCTCCTACGGGGGATGTGCCCACAACCCAGGTACATGCCCTTGACGGGAATCGAACCTGGGACCTTTCAGTCCGCAGGCCGACGCTCTATCCACTGAGCCAAACCGGTTTCAGCCACAACCCCTTTTAATAGACTGTACTGTCTTCCCAAGCAAGCCATGACCCAGCAGCCGATTCTTGCTAAGCTGGCAATGATCTTGCAGTGATCAATACTGACAGTCACTCCAGTACTGTACCCACAGCTTACAAGGTAGTTCATTGTTCCCTCTGTTTTTTTGGTGTTTTTTTTACCAAAATCTTTATTCCCTTTTAGGGCCCAGGGCAAGGGGGACACACATGCGTGTGGATCAAGAAGTCTGATCCTATTCTGAGAGTAGATGTGGGGAAAGGTCACCGTCTGGGTGCATACCGACACATTTGCACATTCACTGCGGGCTGTTAGGCCTTGGCCTTGAAGAGAGCTGGTGCCGGGCGGGAGCGTCCCCCCGTGATCAATGGCCCTAGAGACCCAGTTTGGCTGTCACTGTCTGACCCGATAACATCAAGGCCGCTCTAGGTCTGCTGCTTCTGCCCTTAACAGAAGTTCGAAGTTTTTGTTTACATCGGAGAAGAGACTGGACTGGTTGCCAAGTAGCAGAGACCAGCTCAAACCAGCTTTCGCACAAAGGGTAAGTCATTGAGTGGGTGGGGTTTTGCTTTTACCACCAGTGGCAGAAAAGACAGTCAGGAGTGTCTTTCCATCTCTCTCTCTCTCTGGCCTGCGTCCACTTTCTTTCTTCCTTTATTTATTTTTTTAAAGTGTGGCTTTTTAAAATATATATATTTTTTTATTTCAGAGAGGAAGGGAGAGGGAAAGAGAGATAGAAACATCCATGATGAGAGAGAATCATGGATCGGCTGCCTCCTGCACACCCCCCACTGGGGGTCGAGCCTGCAACCCCCGCATGTGCCCTTGACCAGGAATCAAACCTGGGACCCTTCAGTCCACAGGCCCACGCTCTATCCACTGAGCCGAACCGGCTAGCGCTGGCCTATGTCCACCACTTTCGTTTTCTTACTCTATCATGGACTTTCTATGTGCTCCAGTCCACATGGCACACCAGTCAGATAAAAATAATAAAAAATAAACAAGAGGTCATGCCTTCGCTCCTGGGTTTTCACATATTTAAGAGATCAGCCCAGACTGAGTCTTTTAGTCCCAATGCCAGGTCCAACGGCAAACACACTGATTCACCCAGCTCGGTGCAGGAGCCCATTCTGCAATGAAAACCAAGGCCAGGGAAGCGGCGGGGGGGGGGGGGGGGGGGGGGGGGGGGGCCC
>JAWPEG010038709.1:5383701-5423567 GCA_035771395.1 Myotis vivesi | reverse complement strand
GGCGCCCCCCCCCCCCCCCCCGGACGATTTCCTTCGGGGAGACCAGGCGTCTCCATGCGACTGTCTGCGCACCACTGCCCTCCGCTGGACGCTGGGCCAAAGCGGCCCCAGACCCGCTCCCTGTTGGAACGCTTCCCTCCCCATCTGGACGCAACTACTGGGCAAACCGGTTTCTGGGCTGGCTCCCCTTACCAGGTCTGTTGCCCCTCCCCCCTGGCTGCCAGCATTGAGTCCATGAAACCTGGGAAGGCACGGGGCACAGGACTCCTAGCATCGTGGGTGCAGGCAGGCGCTCCTGGCAGGATGGTGACGATAAATATCAGAATCCACATAAGAGCCCACCCTTGTTCCGAGTCTAGAACAGCTCTGGCTCTGACAGTTTGGGGAAGACAGCCAAGAACCGCACAAAGGGGCAAAGAGCTCCAGGAAGAAGAATTCAAAAACTACCCGTCATTTCTCTGTGTTTCAACAACAAAACCTTCCTCCTCTGGGAAAAAGGTCCCTGTGGCTGAGACCTGCCCTCCCTCCCTCCTCTGTCTTCAATGACAGGGACTGGAGAATTGGCCTTATTTCCTCTGCCCGGACCTCGTTAGCTTGTAAGCACTTTGCCCCGCACAATCACTGGCCAGCGAAAGGCCTGCAACACGGAGGTCCTCAACTCCTGGCAGGCGGATCTGGTTGATGAGTGGCTAAGACGTTGCCAATGGCAATAGTGAAAGAAGTCAAAGTGGAGGCAGCACGTGCATTGCGAATACGTTGCTTCAGTTTGCTGAGGAATTGTTTCAGTTCCCCAAAATTGAACCCCGGGATGAGCCCGGGGCCAGGCAGGCATGTGGATACATGAAGCGGAAGCTCTGGGAGGAATTCTGCACGAGGCAGACACCCAGGAGTCACACGGCCTGGAGGTGGACGTGGGAACCCAGCAAGGACTGTAGAGCAAGCATGTCAAACTCGCGGCCCGCGGGCCGCATGCCGCGTTTATTTGGCCCGCGTTAGCCTTTGAGTTTGACATTAGGGAACATCTGGGAGGTGAAGAAATAGTCTGTGTTTGGATTTCGGTATTGGGCATACGGGGTATATACACTCAGTGGGTACATTTGCCAAAAATGCATCAAACTGGGCATTTAAAACCAAAACATCGTATTGCATGTAAACTATGCCTCAAAAAACGTCATTAAAGAATGACACCCTTCTAGGCTACCCCATTGCCTGGAGGACAAAGCTCTAATTTCTTATCCTGGCTTAAGTATTGATTTGGCTTCTTTCCTGGTTCTTCTTTCCCCCTTTATCCCCTTCCCCCCCACCTCGCCCCCTTCCCTAAACACCTGTCACATGAAATGCACAGCAGATCTAACATGGGCCTGGAGCTCCCTGACCCACAGCTGATCATTCTTCTCTCGTGGTCCCACTGACCCTGACATAAGGGATATCAAGTTTTCAGTGGCGTGTGATGAACACACGATGCAATGCACGGATGATGGATGATGGAGTGGTAGACTTAAAACATGTATACTTGTATTATTAACCAATGTCGCCCCAATAAATCCAATTAAAAAATAAAGAGCTTGCCCTAGCCGGTATGGCTCAGTGGATAGTGTCCACCTGCGGACTGAAGGGTCCCAGGTTCGATTCCAGCCAAGGGCACATGCTTGGGTTACAGGCTCGATCCCCAGTGGGGGGCGGGCAGGAGGCAGCCAATCAGTGATTCTCTCTCATCATTGATGTTTCTCTCTCTCTCTTCCTCTCCTTTCCTCTCTGAAATCAATAAAAATATTTAAAATAATAATAATAAAAATAAACAGCTTCCGGTTGCACTCTTGTGTTTATAACTCCCCTCTCCTTACTCGACTGTGGTGTTGTTGATGGAACCTGGGCCTTTTACCCTTGCGCACAGGGCGGCGGGACGGATGCTCCTCCAGTCCTGCAGGGGGCGCTGTGGGAGCGGCCAGCTGCCTCCCCGCTCTCGACTGCTCTGGGCCGCTCCCCCCACAAAAAAACACACGCTCGGGGCCCCGCCCCTTTGCAACAACCCTACTTCTCATTGGTCAGGGCCCGTCCAATGAAGCGAGGCGTCGGTGCGAGGTCGCAACCATCTTAGTCGGCTGGGCCCGGGTGTCGGGTGGCGGCGGCGGCGGCGGCGGCAGGTAGGAAGGTAGGTGGGCCGGGTCGCGCCACTCCGGTCCCGACCTTGCCTACCCCTCCGGTTCCGCCGCGGGCCCACGATGCCGCAGTTCCAGACCTGGGAGGAGTTCAGTCGCGCGGCCGAGAAGCTCTACCTCGCCGACCCCATGAAGGTAAGCGGCGGGCGGGCCGGTGCCTCTGGCCGCAGCCCCAGCCCCAGGTCGGGGGTCTCCCCGGCCTTCCGCCCGGCCCCGGAAGCTGCTTTGCACCGGGGAGGGGGGCCTGGGTGGAGAGAGACGGACCCCTCCACGTCCCACCGTTCCTCCTGCCTCCTCTCCGGTGAACGGCCCGGTAAGGCCTCGAAATGGGCAAGAATCGGGGTCCTTTGGGGGCCCTAAGCAGCTGCGCCGCCGGCCTTTCTCCGCCCCGAACCCCCGAGGACCTTCGTGGGTTTACGTGTCTCTAAGGGCCGGGCGCCTCCCCCGCAGCTTCACTTCCTGTTCCTGGATCTGCTGCCCATTTTTCCCTGCGCCAGGGCGTTGGGGTGCCTCGGGTCCATTAAAACGGTTATTTTATTTTATTTTTTTCTGACACCGCCGAAACGTGTTTGAAAAACCCCCAGTTTGGAGGCGTCGACGCCCCTGAGACTAGTGTTGCTTCATCAGATGGAGGGTGTGGGGGTGCTGGCTCAGCACGATGCACTTGAACGGCAAGTTTTGCAGACAGTTTTTGGGGGGGGCCTGTGGCTTCATTCAGCTCCGCCCCCCCTCCTCCTACAGAATTTAGGTCATTATTTTATTTTATTTTATTTTTTTTTTTTAAAATATATTTTATTGATTTTTTACAGAGAGGAAGGGAGAGAGATAGAGAGCTAGAAACATCGATGAGAGAGAAACACCGACCAGCTGCCTCCTGCACATCTCCCACCGGGGATGTGCCCGCAACCCAGGCACATGCCCTTGACCGGAACCGAACCCGGGACCCCTCAGTCCACAGGCCGACGCTTTATCCACTGAGCCAAACCGGTTTCGGCTATTTTATTTTTTTTTATTATTATTATTTTTTTTAATATATTTTATTGATTTTTTTTAATATTTTATTGATTTTTTACAGAGAGGAAGGGAGAGAGATAGTTAGAAACATCGATGAGAGAGAAACATCGATCAGCTGCCTCCTGCACATCTCCTACTGGGGATGTGCCCACAACCCAGGTACATGCCCTTGACCGGAATCGAACCTGGGACCCTTCAGTCCGCAGGCTGACGCTCTATCCACTGAGCCAAACCGGTTTCGGCGGTCATTATTTTAAAGGCTAAGGTTTGCCCCGACTGGCCGGTTTGGCTCAGTAGGTAGAGCGTCGGCCTGCGGACTGAAGAGTCCCGGGTTCGATTCCGGCCAAGGGCACCTGCCCGGGTTAAGGGCTCGATCCCAGGTAGGGGGCGAGCAGGAGGCAGACGATCCATGATTCTCTCTCATCATTGATGTTTCTATTTCTCCCTTCCTATCTGAAATCAATAAAAATACTTTTTAATAAATAAGTAAATAAAAAGCCANATCTAAATGCGACGCCATCCCATCTAAATGCGACGCCATCCCATCTAAATGCGACGCCATCCCATCTAAATGCGACGCCATCCCATCTAAATGCGACGCCATCCCATCTAAATGCGACGCCATCCCATCTAAATGCGACGCCATCCCATCTAAATGCGACGCCATCCCATCTAAATGCGACGCCATCCCATCTAAATGCGACGCCATCCCATCTAAATGCGACGCCATCCCATCTAAATGCGACGCCATCCCATCTAAATGCGACGTCATCCTATCTAAATGTGATGGAGCCCTGCTGTGACATAAGCGTGTCTAGAATAAGCAGGGGAGAGGATGCGACAGCTCAGAAAATGCCAGTGGCCTGAAAAAGTCTGCATTTTCATGATAGCCTTCGACTGGTTTTTTATTAATTTTTTCTTTCTTTTTTTTTTTTTTACAGGGAGGTGAGGGGATGGAGGGGAGAGTGAGTTTCAGTTTTAATTGAGTGCCTTTTATGTGATAGGCTTTTTGCATATGTTTACATGTATAATTTATGTGAGCAAGTCACCCCTTTAGGAAGATGAAGAAACCACCTTAGATGAATTAAATGGCATTCGTAGTCCAAAAGGACGCTACAGTTTGAACCCAGAACTCTAAACCCCAACTCCGTATCTCTACCTGCCAGGACTAAAGACGTAAATAAGTTCTGTCAGGCCCTCACTGGTGTTGCTCAGTGGATAGAGTGTTGGCCTGCGGACTGAAGGGTCCCGGGTTTGATTCCGGTCAAGGGCACATGCCCACGTTGTGGGCTCGATTCCCCGTGGGGTGAGCAGGAGGCAGCTGATCCATGGTTCTCTCTCATTGATGTTTCTATCTCTCTCCCTCTCCCCTCCTTTCTGAAATCAATAAAAATACATTTTAAAAAAAAGTTTTGTCTGAACTCTGAGTATGTTCTCTCTCCCCCAGCACAGTGAACCTGTAGCTGGTGCACGTCCCTTCCCCGTCCCCTCTGACGTCGCTCTAACTGGCGGTGGTGTTACTGGACCATGTGGTCGTCTGCCTGTGAGCCTCCTTCACTCTTACCCCACAACTGTCTACAAAACACAGAAATCCAGTCCTCCCGTGTTCTGCTTAAACACCAGCTCTTCGTTGATGGCTGGATCAGGGCCAGCCTTCCAGCTGCGGTCTGACCCCTCTGCAGTCTCCCTGGCTTTGTCGCCCCCCTTTCCACGGCCCTCAGCTCTGGCCTCAGGAGCACAGCACTCACTGGCTCACTCAGCCTGTGTCCTTAGCCTTTAGCCACCTTCTTCCCTAAGAGGAAAACCTCTCTTTCCAAAGCGCCTCCATGGTACCTTCCGCGTCCCCTCCCCCAGTCTGGTCACTTTCTTTCTCAGCATTTCACCTGCAGGCCTTTCTCTAGGACTTATTCATGCTCTTTTGTGCTTTGTTGGTAGAATCAAAGTTGCTGGGAGAGTAAGCATCTGAGTTGGTAACTTAAGATGCCCCCACGTTACAACATGAGCCCTCTTACAGGAATCCTCTGACCCTTTAACTCTCATTTCTCCTAATGAAGGCAGCGAGCGTTCTTTTAACTGAGACTTGAAACTTTACATAGTTGTCATACTTAGCATTTTTAAGTTTCATTTTGTTTCTGGAGAATTGACATTTGTTAAATATGTAAGACTGAATCTAACAATTCGATAAATAGAGTCAGGTAATCTAAAGACAATTAACCTAATTATTATTTATATCTACCTAAGTGCTTGCTGACTCCCTTTCCTCCCTCCCCAAGACAGACCTCCTGGGATGGGGTGACTTTTTCCCAGAAGAGCAGAGAGCAGAATGGGAAGGTCTGCAGGTTACAGCTCTAGGAGCCTTAGGATGCAGTTGGCAGAATTGTCTTGAGGCTTCTGGTACTGCACTGCAACCATTTTAAAATGATGTTCCTGTTTTAGCTTATAGATAGCACTTTTTGAAACAACTGAATAAGAATTATTTATATTGGTTAGCAAAAAACTAATACGTTATTATGAATCCATCATTTATAGAAATGTTCATGGAAATTGTAAACTCTCCTGGGAAATGTCGTCTTTTATTGAAATATGCTAATATCTAAACCAGGGGTCCTCAAACTTTTTAAATAGGGGGCCAGCTCACTGTCCCTCAGACTGTTGGAGGGCCGGACTATAGTTTAATAAAAAACTATGAACAAATTCCTATGCACACTGCACATATCTTATTTTGAAGTAAAAAAAAACAAATGTTTTTGGCGGGCCGCATGTGGCCTGCGGGCCGTAGTTTGAGGACCCCTGATCTAAACCATGTTCATGGCTACTCATTATATAATACTGAACAACAAAAAGTGTGTCGCATGGCACTTGTTATAGGAGTTACTCTAGATTTGGGGAAATTGTTGATGGAGGCTTCTTCTCAAGGCAGAATTCTGCTTTTTGGTAACAGTGCATCATGTGTCATTACCACAAACACATGATTTTGCTGAATACGTTAGCCTCCGAGCACCTCCTGAGCCATGGGGAAGGGAGAGTGCGAACTGGCTTCCAGAGGACGATTTGGACTGAACTAGCCATTTCTGCTGTGTGTGTCCCCCCACCCCCTTCTTTTCCCATCATCCCTGTGTGGCTGACGGTTGGTTTAGTTTTCCCCTTAGGTTTAATGTTGGGGCCCTGCAAACTAACCTGACAGAAGACAGATTAACAAGGGGGAAATACTACCCACGAACTGGAGTTCACGAAGAAATACGAGGAGGCAGAAATAAGAGCCTATAGACCAGCCTAACAAAGGGTGATGGAGTGCAGATCGGAGGCTAGAAAAGAAAAGGGGGTTTGGGTTCCTGGGAGGGGGTGTAACTTAACAGGAAGGTGATGGGGGTGGTAAGTAATCATTGGTGAGTGCAGTTTGCTGTGCAGATAAGAATCCTGTGTAAGGGTTTATGTCCTGCTATTAGCGAGAAAACGCAGCGCCTCTTGCCTGCGGCTCATACAGCCCTTATGCCACAGTGGCTGTTGGGAGGTGGCATGCTTGGATGCCCTTCAGTAAATGTTTTTATTGGCTGGAAATGCCACACCACCTTAAATCTCTTTACAAAATAAACTGTAGCAATAGGAATGAGCTAGAATGCTGTGTGTCTACCTCATTTCAATAAGTTTACAGTAAAGGTGACCATTAATTCTAAAGGATCATTTTAGCCAAGCTGAAGACTAAACTATTTATGAGAAAGATCTCCTGATTTCGCTGTTTCTAAATACGTATTTTTTTGTTTCAGGCACGTGTGGTTCTCAAATATAGGCATTCTGATGGGAGTTTGTGTATTAAAGTAACAGATGATTTAGTTGTAAGTATACATTTTTTTATTTGTTGCACACTTTCAGATTTGTGGGAGTTAATCATTTGTTTAAAATTACATAGGATTTATGCAGATTGCCCATTAGGACTCTTATTTTGCATTTCATTCTGAAGTCAAGAACCACATTCTAGATTAGAAGCTACTTTCATAGGCTCTTGAGGAATTGATTCAACTTCATTAAGATGGCATGCCGGGTGGAGTTTAATAATTGCTCTATTTGGACCTTAATCGAGAGGAATATAGAGGCCAGAGCTGGATATAAGGGGACAAAGGTTCTCTTATGGGCACGTGAGAAGTGAGTGATGGTATTTGAACACAAGATACAGGTTTACAGTTACACCTTTCTCCTTCCTGTCTGCTCACTCTTGTCACTTCCTCCGTCCCCTTCACTCCGTGCCTCTCCACATGCTTTCTGCACGCAGTGCTCCCTCCCCTGCAGCTGCCCCTGCAGCTGCTCCCGCCACTCCTGCCACTGCAGCTGCTCTTGGTGGAGCCCAGAGCACCTCCGTAATTCTCAAGCCCAGAAGTCTCCTCACTTCCTATCTTACTTGACCTCCTGGCTGCTTTTGATACAGAAAGCCACTCTCTTGGAAATCATTATTTTGGTGTCTGTGGCTCCATTTTATCCTGTTTTCTTTTAAAAATTTTTTTTCTTGTTCTCTGTTTCTGTTTCATTCTTTGCTAATTGCTTCGCTGATGTTTCTCCAGGACTCTGTCCTTGGTTGTCTTTTGAAACCACTTGTGGAGTAATCTGTTCAGTGATAAAATGCAGTACTGCCTGCAGCTGTTTCTCTTCAATTTTGTATATTTCACTCGCATGGTTTTCTGACTCCTGACTAGTTCTGAGCTGAGCATCCTCACCTCAGCACTCCCCACAGCCAGCCTGTTAGAACGGACACTTCACCACTTCTCCCCGGCTCCTCCTGTGTCCTGCTTTCAGTTCCACTTCATGCTTGCGGAACATGTGGTCCCTTCCTGTCCGTCATCCTCATGTCCACTGTTTCTTCAGTTGAAAAGCCTTGAACCTCTGGTACATTCTGTACACTTGTCTAGGCATTTGGGGGTTGGGGATTCGAGCTCCCTCATTTATTTCCTGTTGTGAACTCTCCATCTTCACTGTTACTCTCTAAGGTTAGGATCTTGTCATCATCACTTGCCTGGACTATTAGAACAGTCTCCTGACTCCCTGCTTCCAGTTCCCCCTTCAGTCGTCCTAGACTGCTGCTGGGGTGGTTTCAAAAATGCGAATTTGATTGTTATAACCGCCTTAAAACCTTTCGTGGCTCCTCCTCACTCAACGTACACTCCACCCTCCCCCCCCCTCCCCCCCAGCTCTTGTCTCTCCTGTGTTAATTTAAAGCTCAAGAGTTCTTCTCATCAGACCACAGCAGTATTTAACATGTTGCTTAACTGGTCGTTTCTGAGAAGCTTCTGAGAGAGTTCATGCAGTGTTTTATCCACAGCAGTGACAAACAAGTGATTGCTGGAGGCTTGGAAACGTGGATGTGATTTTCTTAGTATGACCTCCAGAGAGAAGAGAGCAGCACAGCGTTAGCAAAGATTCACACTTTTACCCAATCACACATCTGGTACATGGTTATCATCTGCTTTTGTATAGTTAACGTGTACTTTTAAAATTTCTGACAGTGTTTGGTGTACAGAACAGACCAAGCTCAAGATGTAAAGAAGATTGAGAAATTCCACAGTCAACTGATGCGACTTATGGTAGCCAAGGAATCCCGCAGTGTTGCCATGGAAACGGACTGACTGGTTTGAGATGAAGACTGCTTGCCATGCTCTTAGGAAGTAAATCTCTTTTGAATTTGAGGCAGTGTTGGGACAGAAAATCCTTACTGTAACTATTCAGAAGCCAAGAGACCATTTTTTTGTACTTTGCTTCTTATATTTACTTTAGAGAGCGAGGAATGCAAATGCTTTCAGTTAGAAAGCCTTTATTTATTTTTGGAAATGGAACAAGAAATGTGTCTGTCTTGGAAACTTTCTGCAGATTATTTGATGCTGGGAAAAATATGTAATTTCTTTCAGTAAGTTTGTAGCAATAATTTGAAAATGAGATATCAGGAAAAGCCTATTCTTCCTTAAGTTTAGTTTATTTGTCTTTAAAAAAAATTAAATGTAACTATTTTGCTGGGTTGATCATTTCTTTTGGGGCATAACATTTGTGCAGTTGAGGACCAACAAATATAAAATATGGTAACTAGAATTAACTGTGCACATACTGATTATGTACAGTATAGTGAGTCTCAATTGTATCCAAAAGTAATTAGGAAAACAAGGATGCTTTATCTTGAACTTTGCAAATTTAAACTATTTTTTCATACAAGGGATTATTAGTGCTAATAAGCTTGTTGAGCAAACTTTGAATCTAGTTTTCAGTGCTTAAAACACATGACAGAACGGTCACTGATAGAGGGAAGCCACCACATTGCAGGGCATTTGTCACAGATTTCCCACGTGGACTTGCTCAGAAGGGCTAAGGATTATGGAACTGTTATGTTATTTAACGTAACTGTTGTCATGTTAAATCTTAGCGTACCTCTACTGTACCCCTGCCCATGCCTCTAATTACTTAACCAAGGGGTTAAACACAACCACCACAACTGTTAGGTTTCCATTAAGCCAGAAGAATTTTATTTGATATTTATCTTACATCTGTAACCTGAACTTTACCAAGTAATGTAATGTTCATATGTTGATTCCTACGTTAACATATTTTTTGTTAGGAATTTGTTGTGTTGAGCAGCATTTTAACATGGAAAGTTCTACTAGCCATATGAATTTTGACATGTTTCAAAGAGGTCAGTAAATAAAATATGCGAATATATATTGTTTCTCTCGAAGTTTTTAACTTCACAAGAAATACTCGTTTCTTGACTGGCATATACTGTATTCATTTAGTCTACATTGAGCATAATGATACTGTGAGTAAATGTTGTTTGTTTTGTTTCTTGGTACTTTACATTTCTCTGAGCTGTCCAGTTTCTCCGTGGCACGGCTCTTTTCTGGGTCAAGGAAAGTAATCTAAGAGTGTAGGGTTTTTTTGAGTTTGTGGCGGTTTTTCCCCCCCATAATTAATGGGATCAGGAGTTTTTGGGGCCTTTTTCTTTCTCATTTACATCTTCCACTTGTTAGCACTACAAAGGCAACCAGGAAGGGAGGGGCTACCAGGTTATTTATCGTTATGCCCGATGTACCTGGAAACTGGCCAGAAGCTTGTAGAGAGGAACAGCCTTTGTTCTGATTTTTAAAAATAATTTATCCCAGAGAGCACATCATAGGCATTCCTCTCCGTACCAACGGCTTCTGATCGAAAGCGGGAGAGCTGTGTCCACATCTTGCCCTGCTGAGTTGGACTCTGCATCTTATTCTGTGGACTATAGATTGCGGATGTGTAGATGGTACTTCGAAATCTCCCGGTGTCTTGGGTTTCCTATCCTAAGGAGTGAGGTTGCAGTCTCACTGCAGTTACTTTACATAACAGCAGCTTCATTGAGCTATAACTCGCTATAAATTCCCCCCATAAAGTGTACAGTTCAATCGGTTTTTCGTACATTCGGAGTGTGGTGATGCGACCATGACCAGCACTGAAGTTCGGAATGGAAGTCACTGCACCAAACTGCGGGGAGAGTCCCTGTAGCCCTGCCGGGAGGGAGCGGCGAAGCTGGGCGGTCCCCCAGGTCGCCGAGGGGGGCGGGACCGGACCCGGACGTCCCAGCCGGAACGCCCCTTGGGGGGGAGAAGGGGGGGCCTGGGCGGGGTCAGTGCTTGTGCTCCCGAGATCAGCCGCGCTGGAGTCGGGGGAACCGGGAGCTGGAGGGACCGTGTGCGGGTCCCTGCCGGAGCCTGGGAACCGACGACTGACCGTAAGCGCCCGGGGCGGGGCGCGTGGTGCGCAGTTCGGGGCCCAGGGCGCTCCGGCAGCGATGGCGCGATCGCTCGGGGGTGGGGGGGGGAGGCGTGCACGGGGAGGGGCCGCGGGCTGGAGACTCTATGGGGCCGCACCCGTCGGCCCGGTACAACTTGCAGACAGACATCGGCTCCCACCGGCGTCGTGCGCCGCCTCCCCTCCCACCCCGCCGCCCGGGGGCGCAGGCGGGAAGAGGCCACAGTCCGGGCAGCGACGGCGCGGGCCCGGCGCGCTGGGCACTGCCCGGTTGTGCGGGAGATGGTGACTCCACGGTGCCTCTGGGCCCCACAGAGACATGCACGCGCGTGTCCCCGGAGGCCTCCCGTCCTGCAGTCGCGATGCGCTTTCCTGCCTCTGCACACCCCCCCCCCCCCCCCCCCCCCCCCCCCCGCCTTGTTCTCCACCCCGCTCAACCCGCCCCTGCCCTGCGCGCAGCCAGGAAACTTGGCCTTGGGGCTGTGAGAGTTCATGGAGCAGAAGCCCAGGAATGTGATGGGGGGAGGGGGGGTGGCCACGACTCCATGTCCCGCCCTGGCAGCGCGCACTGACCCAGAGGCCCTAGTTTTGACTCCCCCCCCCTTTTTTTTACTAATTTCAGAGAGGAAGGGAGAGGGAGAGAGAGAGAGAAAACCATGAGAAAGAATCACAACCTGGGCATGTGCCCTTGACTAGAATCGAACCCGGGACCCTCAGTCCGCAGGCCGATGCTCTATCCACTGAGTCACACCAGCCCGGGCGGCAGAGAGACTTTTAGAGAAAGAGCCTCTGGCCGCTGGAGGAAGTGCAGCGCCTCCCCAACCTCCTCCCGGGGCGTCCTGGTCCGTGTGCGGTGTCTAAGCCCAGCACCAGCACCCACCGATGCCCAGGCCCCTCCCCTCCACATCCGAGCCCAACATGCCCGGGCTGAGTGCTTGTTCACCGGACACCTTGACTTCCCCGCCCAGCGTCCTGGCCGGGCCCAGGCATGTGAAGGCAGGAGCTCCCAGACTCCATGCCTTCAGTCCTCAAAGACATGGAACGTAGCTGAGCTTCCAAAACATGGGAGGGCGGAATGCGGGCTGCTCGCCACTGATGAAGAAACAGCCCCAGCCTACCCACTCGGGGCTGGCATGGCACAGAGCAGCCCCGTGGCGACCTGCGGAGCCTCGGAGCTCACGCTCCAAACCCACCCCGGATAGGGCCTGGATTCCACCATCAGTGATGCATCCCTTTGAGCACTCATGTGATGATGTGGAAAGAGAACTGGCATAGAAGGCAGCCCCGGCTCATGCCCTAGCGCTGCCATTCACGCCACCCTCCCAGGGTCTCGTACGGCGAGACTGGGCTCCACTCAGTAGGGCCCTGCAGCCCTCCTGGGGGATGGCTCTGCGGTTAAGAAGTCCAGCGAGATCTGCGGGAAAGGAGTCACGTGTGTGGGCAGTGGGCAGTTTCGATGGGGCCTGGGTGGGCCCTGCAGCGTATGCCAGGTCCCCTGAGGGCAGCCTCAATAGAGTCAAAGTCTGGCCCCAGGGGGCAGGGGGGGGCAAACCTCAGACAGAAGAGGCCCAGGCTGAGGCCGAAGAGTCCCTGCCCAGCCCCCCTGGCCTGCTGGGGCCACCTGTGGGTGGGCCACCTATGGGTGCTCTTGGTCTAGGCCGGCACTTTAGGAGCAGAGGCTGTGGGGTAAGGTGGGGAGGCTGCAGCAGGCAGCAGGCACCCCAGCAGTCTCCCCCGCCCCCCAGATGGAGCCATAGCTTTGCCAGGGACACCCACCCCTGAGGAGGGAGGAGCGGTGGGCGCTC
This sequence comes from Myotis vivesi, assembly GCA_035771395.1. NCBI lineage: Eukaryota > Metazoa > Chordata > Mammalia > Chiroptera > Vespertilionidae > Myotis > Myotis vivesi. The sequence continues at coordinate 5,410,840 of JAWPEG010038709.1, read as the reverse complement.
GGAACAGCTCCCTCTCACCAGGAGGGAAGGGTGCCAGCCCACCCGGGGTTGTACCGTGACCCTTGGACCGCACGGGCCTGACCTGGGCGGGTCCACTTAACACGTGGATTGTTTTCAATAAATATATTGGGAGATTTTAATTTTTATTTTTTTTGGAGATGTGCAACAATTTGAAAAGATTCTCAGACGAATCTTTTATTTTGGAAGATGTTTTGGAGATTCGCGACAATTTGAAAACACTTGCCGGTGAAACTCTTTATATTCTTAATCACATGTTCTTCCCCTTAGTTCACGTTAGTGTGGCGATACAGTATGTAATGCATAGAACACAGAACATGTGTTAGTCGACTGTTTAACGTTAATAACGGTTCTCAACCTGTGGGTCGCGAACAATGAAAATACATCCTGCCTATCAGATATTTACATGATGATTCATAACAGTAGCTACATGACAGTGATGAAGTCGCAACGAAAATAATTTTATGGTTGGGGGTCCCCACAACATGAGGAACTGTATGAAAGGGTCGCAGCATGAGGAAGGTTGAGAACCGCTGGTTTATGTGATCAGCAAGGCTTCCGGTCAACAGTAGGTCGTTAGTAATTAAGGTTTGGGGGAGTCCAAAGTTATATGTGGATTTTCGACTGCATGGGGTGTCAGTGCCCCAACCCCCCCCACACTGTCCAAAGGTGAACGTTGTAACTCAACACACAGTTGTGCAAACCAAGTTCAAAGGGAAGCAGCCTTTTCTAGGTCTATTGACTTTCCCGTGGGGGTCAGAGTTCATCCTTTCTCTCCCTGATAGGGCTGTTTTCACTCTCCAAAGCAGGGGCCATTGAAGGCCCGAGAAACCCTTTGGTCTGGCCCTGCCAGGGCATCCGGGGTGAGTTCGTTAAATGTTTCACCACATGCTGCAGGCTCATGTTCAAGTTGATCCTTTTGTGTGGCTCCGGAATGATGTCGCAAACACCCATATGGCCGTGGGCAGAGAGAAGGTTCCCTGCCAAGGCCGGCCTCCAGCCCCCTCCGGACGGACGGCTGGGGCCTGGGGTGCAGCCTTCGTGCCCACTGGTCCCGACTCTCCGTCTTTGGTTTTCGTTGCCTGGCGGGTAGGCACTGTTCTCCTGGTCCAGGCGCAGCAAAGCCACCCGTTAGGCTGCCCCAGGCCTGAGGGGACGTGCTTGCACGAGGGGGGGAATGTTCTTCTCTTTGGGGAGTTCAGAGACTTTCCAGAAGCTTCTCTGGCGAACCCACAGAGGGCCCCAGGCCTTGTCCCCGGTCAGGAACAGAAGTGCATGCTGCCTTTAGCTCTTGGGAAGATGACCACGCAGACTGACTGCATTCAGATGTCTTCTTGGCGCCTACTTGGCAGGGTTGACTCAAGCGAACGATGTAGCGTCTCTGAGCTTTGTTTTTCAAGCTCTTTAAACCAGAAAAAAATACCCCTTGCTTCTCAGGGTCACTGTAGTCCAGGAGATGATGTGTTTACTGTCCCCAGCCCCGTGTCACAGCCCAGGGCTTCCACACGGAGCTGTGAGGCCCAGACACACACGCGTGTCCCCACCACGGGCCCACGTGGCTGGCTGTGGCCCAGCTGTGGCCCAGCTGGGAGCCAGGGAGAGCGGCGAGGAGCCAGGGCCCAGGAGCAGGAGGGCTGTGTGTCCCCGTGTGGAGTCTGAGAGCCACGCAGACTCCTCCGGAGACCAGGGCGTGGGCTCTCCACCCTCCCCCAGGGCCGCCACCTTGGGTGGCCCCGGTGGCTCAGCCTGGGACTTGCCTCTCCCTGTGGCCTGTGTGACCTTTGCCACCTTGAGTGGCGACTCTCTGGTGTGTTCCTCTTCGGATGAGAACTGGAGGCACTTGGACCTTCGGGAAACGGAGAGAAATAGTTTGGCTCCAGCGCCAAGGCCCTGTTTACAAGGGCAGCTCAGGAAGCCTGACTCTCTTGCCAGCTCTGGGGACGTGGAGCTACGTTCCCGCTTTCTGATGGTGCTGCCTGTGGCCACAGTGTCCCAGTGAGGAGGCTGGAGAGGTGGGCCCAGCCACCAGGTGGGGGAGGCGACCCGTCCTGGCCTGGTTCTGGTTCGGGGCCTCCTTCGCACAGAGGCAGGGCTGTCCCCCAGGCCATGGCGTTGTTCCGCCCGGATGGCGCATCTGCATTTTAGAGCTGCCCCAGGACCTTTGAACGCCAGGAGTACGCTGAGCCTTTTGTCACTTATTCCTTTGTGCAACCTAGACATGGCGGCAAGCATGCTAGCCCCCCATGATACTGGCAGCCTGGAACATTCCCAGGAACCCTGGTCTTTTTTTTTCTTTTTTTCCAGCCCTGGTCTTTTTAAAAAATTATTTAAGCCATAACTGGTTTGGCTCAGTGGGTGGAATGTCGGCCTGTGGACTGAAAGGTCCCAGATTTGATTCCAGTCAAGGGCATGTACCTTGGTTGTCAGCACATCCCCAGTGGGAGGTGTGCAGGAGGCAGCTGATCGATGTTTCTCTCTAGTCGATGTTTCTAACTCTCTATCCCTCTCCCTTCTTCTCTGTAAAAAATCAATAAAATATATTTTTAAAAATTATTTTCATTGATTTCAGAGAAGAAGGGAGAGAGAGAGAAACATCCATGATGAGAGAGACTCATGGATCAGCTGCCTCCTGCACGCTCCCTACTGGGNGGTCTTTTTTTTTCTTTTTTTCCAGCCCTGGTCTTTTTAAAAAATTATTTAAGCCATAACTGGTTTGGCTCAGTGGGTGGAATGTCGGCCTGTGGACTGAAAGGTCCCAGATTTGATTCCAGTCAAGGGCATGTACCTTGGTTGTCAGCACATCCCCAGTGGGAGGTGTGCAGGAGGCAGCTGATCGATGTTTCTCTCTAGTCGATGTTTCTAACTCTCTATCCCTCTCCCTTCTTCTCTGTAAAAAATCAATAAAATATATTTTTAAAAATTATTTTCATTGATTTCAGAGAAGAAGGGAGAGAGAGAGAAACATCCATGATGAGAGAGACTCATGGATCAGCTGCCTCCTGCACGCTCCCTACTGGGAATGGAGCCCACAACCCGGGCATGTGCCCTGACCGAGAATCAAAAGTTGACCTTCTGGTTCCTAGGTCAACACTCAACCACTGAGCCACGCCGGCCGGGCTGCCTGGTCTCTAGGGCTGTTCCTCTTGCAGCACCGGCCCTTTCACTATCTCCCAGGCCAGAAGGTGGCTCTGAGCCAGGGCCCATCCTGTTGCACACAATTGAGAAAGGAGCCCTGTTGAGGACCAGCCGGCCTGGGGAGAGGAGGGAGGGCAGAGCGCAGTGGATGGGTGGAAAGGAATCCGATAGGCATCTTCTATGGCCACTCCTATTATCTCTGACACAGGAGTCCTCTACTCAGGGAATTGCCAGGTACTGAACTGCCACAGGACGGCCTGTGTTTTCCTCGTAGGCGGTGAACTGTGTTCCACTTGGGCTGTGTTCCCCGGTAATTCAGGACCAGTGGAAACCTTGACAGCTCTTATTTTAATTGGCAGAACATGAGCTGGACCAGGACTTCGCATGACACTCCCCGGGATGATCACGCGAACCCTGCTGGGTGGGGACAGTCTGTGTCCCTCTTGCGTTACACAACTTAAAGCTGGAAGGTGTGAATGGGGGGCCCCAGCTCAGGGGCATTTAACATCTGTGGGGGGCTCGGCCGGCGTGGCTCAGTGGTTAAGCATTGACCTATGAACCAGGAGGTCATGGTTCGATTCCTGGTCAGGGCACATGCCTGGGTTGCAGGCTCGATCCCCAGTGTGGGGTGTGCAGGAGGCAGCTGATCGATTCTCTTTCATCATTGATGTTTCTATCCCTCTCTCCCTCTCCCTTCCTCTCTGGCATCAATAATAAAAATAAAATACATTGTTAAAAGTATGGTATATACATAAAATAGTAACAGGGTCATTTACCATTATCACGTATTAGGCACCGTCCATAATTCCATGAGCTGTATTTTTATTTATTTATTTTTTTTTATTAAATCTTTATTGTTCAGATTATTACATTTGTTCCTCTTTTTTCCCATGAGCTGTATTTTTATAGTGCGGTCAGAGCAGTAGGATTGTTTATATTGGCATCACCACTAACAGGTGAGTCATGACTGCGCTGTGAGGACACTAGGTGATAGGGATTTCTCAGCTCCGTTGTAATCTTTTTTTTTTTAAATATATTTTATTGATTTTAGAGAGGAAAGGAGCAGGGGAGAGAGAAACATCAATGATGAGAGAGAATCATTGGTTGGCTGCCTCCTGCACGCCCCCCACTGGGGATCCAGCCTGCAACCCAGGCATGTGCCCTTGGCCAGAATCGAACCCAGGACCCCTCAGTACGCAGGCCGACGCTCTATCCACTGAGCCAAACCAGCTAGGGCTCCATTGTAATCTTACGGGATCACGGTCTTTCTTGTGGTCCGTCTTACGCGGCACCTGACTGAATGTACATATGATGTATCGATCACTAGAAAGTATTATTAGTTCATCTGTTTGTCTCAGTGGAGCATGAACCTGCTGCAGGTACAGGGCTGTATCTCATTCCCTGGGTCACAGTCATGCGCAGTATTTGCTGAACCACCCTCTGGCCCAAGACCAAATTTATACTTGCTTTGCTAAGGCACGGGTCCAACTCTCTTATTGACTTTAAAAAACAAAAGACTCCCTGATACTCCACAGACCAAGTTCGAATAACAGGAAAAGAGTGCACTGAGCTTTTACTTCTATCCATCTTAAAAGGAGTCGTATGTTTTCAACCTTGCATCTTTGCTCCAAGCATAACAGAAGTATTATGTTCCAATTATGAACACTTACATGCCTCTGAACAGTGCCAGAGAACAAAGCACCTACTCTATTTGGCCTCCTATCTTTAAAAATTTTCCCAGAAAGTAAGACCCAGAAAGACAAAAGTGAACTAATAAATTGCTTCGCTTGTATCGCTTGTCCCTTTCAAACGGTTTACATTGTGTGGGTCTCGTGAGGGTCATGGTCATCTCATTCCTCAACTAGCTTTTTCCACTGGAACGCATTCCTGATTTTCCCCCCACGTTTCAGAACCGCATGCCCAGAACATGACCTCCCTGCAGAACTGGGGGGATTAAACTGTATTTGATCTCATTTCTTATCGGAGTAGCCAGTTATTTCTCATCACGTTTCTCCCTGAAGTTTAGCCTCTTATAACAAACTAGAGGCTCAGTGCACAAAAATTTGTTCACTGGCGGGGGTGGGGGGGGTCCCTCAGCCCAGCCTGCACCCTCTTGCAATCTGGGACCCCTCGGGGAATGTCTGCCTGCTGGCTTAGGCCCGCTCCCCATGGGCCTAAGCCAGCAGTCAGACATTCCTCTCACAGTCCAGGAGCCCTGACTCCTTACCACCCATCTGCTCACATGCTCGCTGCTCCTTAGCGCTGCCTCAGAGGCGGGAGAGGCTCCTGCTACCGCAGCTGCACTCGCCCACCGGCTTCTGGCTGAGCGGCACTCCCCCTGTGGAAGCGCACTGACCACCAGGGGGCAGCTCCTGTGTTGAGCGTCTGCCCCCTGGTGGTCACAATGTGTCATAGCGACCAGTCGTCCATCGTTTGGTCAGTTTGCATATTACCCTTTTATTATATAAGATGACCACTGTCCTCCAGTTTGTGTGTTTAAAAGAAATTAGGCCGCTTTACAACAAAAATGACACTTTCCTTACTAGGTAAGCTCGTCATTTTTCAGAAAGAGGATTGTGATTCCAAGAAAAAAAAAAAAAAAGAAATGCGTTCGTTCAGAAAGGCTTCCCTTCCCCTGCCCCCCAACCCCATCAGCAAAGTATGATTCTGGAAAAGTGCACGAAAGACAACAACAACAACCTCATCGGATGACGTGTTTGTGGGAGGTCAGCTCTAACGTTACAGGCCGGCATCACCAAGCAGGCACTCCCGTTTTGCATTGTGTCACTGCGGAGTTTTTCACCGTGCCTCCGAAATGCTGACACTGCGTCTCGAAGTGATTAGAACATTTTCTACCCCAGCAGGGACTGACCACACGGAAGAGATAAGAATAGCTCTCCTTGGGAATGTAGAGGCGTAGCAAACAGGATTCTGCCCCCTGACGCTGCAAATGTAATTTCCCCGGGGACGTGTCTGGGAAAAGGCTGGCAGGCAACGATGTACACACTCCTAGGTCTGGACCCAACTGAAGTGTCTCCATATGTTTACGCAGAGTCACAAGGTAGGATGTCCATTGCCCACGTCAGTCCTTGGTGAGGAAGGAGAGCAGACCCCAGGTGTCCACGCCATGCACTGCCCTACGTCCAGCCTACGAACGCACACAGACGGTGACAGGGCTCCGGGGAGTGGGCTGCATAATCTAATAGGGACAGAGTCCCTCTGGGGTGTCCCCCAGCACAGAACGACCCCGCACAGCAATAAGGGAGTAGGCGGAGCACCTGCTCTGAACCAGGCCATCTTCACAAACAGCCCGTGAGGTTGCATGTTATCCCCATTTTACAGACAAGATCATAGAGGCTCACACCCAGACACCTCATGATTAAAATGACGAAGTTTAAAGACAAAGAATTTAAAAGCAGCAAGAGAAAGACAGTTACCTCCAGGGGAGTTCCCAGGAGACGGTCAGCTGATTTCTCAAGAGAAACATCTCAGGCCAGAAGGGATTAGCAGGAAATATTCCAAGGGATGAAAAGCAAGGACCTTCCACCAAGATGACTCTCCCCAGTAAGAATATCGTTTAAAATTAAAGGAGAAATAAAGAGCTTCCCAAACAAGAAAAAGATAAAGGAGTTTGTTACCGCCGAACCAGCATTATAAGAAATGTTAAAGGGCCTGGAATCAAAGAAGAAGAAAGAAGGAAAAAGAGTGAGGAGGAGAAGCAGCAGCAGCAGCAAGAGGAAATAGTTAAAAGAATAAAATGGCAATGCATATGTACCTATCAGTCATCACTTCAAATGTAAATGGATTAAATGCTCCAATCAAATAACATAGGGGAACTGAATGGATGAGAACACAGGACCCATATATGTGCTGTCTACAAGAGACCCACCTCAGGAGGACAGACACACACAGACTCAAAGTGAAGGGATAGAAAAGCCTACCTCATACAAATGGAAAGCTTTTAAAAAGCTGGGTAGTAATACTTGTATCAGACAAAATAGATTTTAAAACAAAGGCTATCAGCAGAGAAAATGGACATTGGATTTCCACTGGGGTTCAGGAAGGGGGAGGGAAGTTCCATTTCTGTACCTCTGCGGAGTATTTCAAGGAACAACCCCCCCCCACCACCACTACCGTGACCCAATGCTCAGTTTAGGGGGGCAGCTCCTGGCAGAAGCAAACCTCAGGGCCTCAGCAAGCCCCACCCAGGGCCCTGTGGGGAGCAGAGAGCACCCTGGGGTGGGTTTCCTAGCAAGCTCCTCCCTGCCTTGGGGTTGGGTGGGAAAGGTGGGGAGAACTAGGTAATTCGCACACTATGGTAATGCCTGCTTTGTGGTCTGAGATCAGTGGCTCTACAGCACCACCCCTGAGCTAAATATCAATATTCTTATTATCTTAATTGGGGTGCAAAAGAAGGGGCTTTAAATTTTCTCCTGGGGAGCTGAGGGGTGTAGAAGAGAGTATAGGGGAGATAGATGGTGAAGGAAGGAGACGTGACTTAGGTGGTGAACATACAATGCAATATACAGATGGTATATTATACATCGTACACCTAAAACCTACATAATCTTATTAACCAATGTCACCCCAATCAATTTAATTTTTAAAAAAAGAAACACTAACATGAAAACAATCTCCTTGAATCTGTTACGTTGCCTGGATGGTGCTGGAGTGGGCCATTGTTACACCCCTCGTCCCGGGTTTCCTGTGTTTGTTTGTTTGTTTATTTAAATATATTTTGACAGAGTTCAGAGAGGAAGGGAGAGGGAGATAGAAACATCAACGATGAGAGAGAATCATCGACCGGCTGCCTCCTGCACAACCCGCCATTGGAGATCGAGCCTCCAACATGGGCATGTGCCCCGACCGGGAATGGGACTGTGACCTCCTGGTTCATAGGTGGAAGCTCAACCACTGAGCCACACTGGCTGGGCTGATTTCCTGTATCATTCTTCTCACATTCTCCCTGGGCATGGGGTTCCGTTTGCTGCCTGAAGACCAGGGGAGAGCACCACACTGCACACCCTTCAGATCGGCTGAGGTGGCAGGACCATGCAATGGTAAAAAGACCTCGGCAAGTGAGGCCAGCCCTACCTCCCCGGCAGCGTCGAGCTCCACCGCTGAGCATCCCTGCTTCTTCCCGAGGTGGTGATCAGAGGTCGGTCGAGGCGGCGGCTCCCACGTGGACAGGGGCAAGCGCTGGGCTCATCCTGCCCAGAAAGAGAAAGTTGATCACTAATCCCAGAGGGAAATGGCAGCGGAGCTCCCGTCTCTCTGTGCTGACGTCAGGCCAGGAGGGTGGCTTGCCAAGCTCACCTCGGACGCTGAAGAAGTGGACCCTTCTAGATGGTTCCTTCTGATTTCAGCCCCCTCGACAACACTGCAAAATTTGTCTGATTCGCTTCCACAGTGCGGGCTGCACAGATCTTGGAGGGGTGCCTGGCCGTGCCAGGGATGGTGCTGGGCCCTGGGGTCAGGGCAGCGACCAGGACAGACAAGCTCCAGACGGCTATGGTGCCACCCGCCTGCCCGGGGAACCTTGTCCACCTGCTCCTGTTGCCGGGGCAGCTCTGCTCTCTGCCTTCCATCCCCTCCCGCACGCTCCCCGCAGGGCCTGAGCCCCACCCAGCCTTCAGCTATCAGGAGGGCTAGGGCTGGCCCTGCTCCATCTTCTCAAAGGGAGGATTGCCTGGCCCTGGCCAGTGTGGCTCAGTGGATAGAGCGTCAGCCTGTGGACCGAAAGGTCCCGGGTTTGATTCCGGTCAAGGGCACATGCCCAGGTTGCAGGCTTGATCCCCAATAGGGGGCATGCAGGAGGCAGCTGATCCATGATTACCTCTCATCATTGATGTTTCTATCTCCCTCTCCCTTCCTCTCTGAAATCAATAAAAATATATTTTTTTAAAAAAAGAAAAAAAAGGTAGGATTTCCTGGCAGGGACAGAGGGTCTCTCGAGAAATGGAAGGAGCTGTTGTAAGTTGTCTTTTCTGAATTCCTTGAAACAGAAGGGACTTCTCCCCAGCTGCCCCTCGCCTTGTGTAATCCCAGCTGACACACAGGCTGGGCACTGTTGAGCGTGGGGTTGAAGGATGAAGGCCGTGGCTGTCTGCAGCGGGAGGGGGGTGTGGGGAGGGCCCATGCTGACACACCACCAGCCACATCCCATCTCCGGCTGGGATGGCAGAGGCCTGCTCTCTGGTGGCTGAGACTCATCGCATGAAGGGAAAGAAGCCTTGAGCCCCTTCAGAGCTTCTCAGCCAAAAGGGGGAGATGGCGGTGGGCGCGCTGGGTACCGGTCCCAGCACAAATGCTCGGCTGAGCAGATTCTCAGATGTACGCCCTCGACCTGAGAGATGGGGTGGCAATCAACATGTGGGTGTCACGGGCTGTGGTTCAGAGGCGGGCGCTGGGCAGGGAGGGGCTGGGTGGGAGTGGCTTGGGGACTTGGGGTGAGAGGGGAGAATCGGAGGGTTCCAGGGACTGAGTATGGGAACTAGGAGGTTAGCAGGGTCACGGTCAGAAATAGGGCTCTGGATTGGGTGCAGGAAGCAGGAAGCGGGGGGGAGCCAACCCCAGGGGTTCCCTTCCAGCAAGTCCCATTTCTGTACCCCTGTTCCCGGAACAGCCCCAGTGGCCCCATGCTCAGACTAGAGGGGCAGCTCTTGGCAGGAGCAAACGGGGCCTCAGCAAGCCCCCTCCCTCCCCACCCCCCTTCCCAGGGTCCTGTGGGGAATGACGGCACCTAGGCTGGGTCTCCTAGCAGTTCCCCCCCTGCGTGGGCTTGGGTGGGAGGTCAGGAGGACGGCGTCTCCGCCAGGGCTCCGGCCAGGCCGGTGGTCTCGGGGGGCTGACGGTCTTCCCCCTCTTCCCCCTCTGCAGGCATCATGTGGCTGGAAATTCTCCTCGCCTCGGCTCTGGGCCTCGTCATCTACTGGTTCTTCTCCGGGGACAAGGAGGACACTCTGCCACTTGGAGATGGGTGGTGGGGGCCCGGGGCCAGGCCCACAGCCCCAGAGGATGAGAGCATCCGCCCTTTCAAGGTGGAAACGTCGGACGAGGAGCTCAATGTAAGGCCCCTCTTCCTGGGCAGGGCTGAGCAGAGGGAGGCAGGAAGTGCCCCCACATTTGCCTGAGACTGGGGAGGGGCCGGGAGGGGGGAAGGGCTGCTCCTCAGAGTGCCCAGGTGGGAGAGGGGGTGCCCACCGGAACCAGTTTCGAGTCTCACCTCCTTTGTGGCCCATCTGGAACCTGGGGAGGAGCTTATAGGAGAAAGCGAGTGGGTTGTCTGTCTTCGGGCCCTGGGCAGAGAGCAGGCCACGGGGCCATCCAGTGCTGAAGCACAGAGAACCTCCTGGCGGGGCCAGCGCTGGTTAAGCACCTACTGTGTGCCAGCCACTCACGGTCCCCCCCAGTCCCTGCAGTCCTCCTGCCCGGTGAGGTCTTTGTTCTCAACTGCAGAAACTGAAACTCAGAGAGGGAAAGCAGCTCATCCAGGTGAGGGAGATGGCGTGCAGGATTCGGCCCGAGCTCTGCCTGGCTGTAAGGCCTCGTCGTCCTCACGGGGCCGGAGGCAGGAAGGACGTGGCCAGCGGGGTGGGCTGACCCAGAGGCTGGCTCCAGCAGCCCCACAAGGGTGGGTGGGCCCTGGGATGTCCCATTTTTGCTGTTCTTCTGTGGGATGGGAGCACCTACTGTGTGCAGGCGCTATGCTGGGTGCTCGGAAGGCAGGCAGGTTCTTCCCTCACCTAGCTCAGCGTTCAGTTGTTCTGGAAAGAAATGCACAGGGAGAAAAGTTAACTGAAAGGTTAGAAGGGATAAACGGCGTCAGACGTACCGAGGAAAACGTCGCGAGAGTTCGGAGAAAGGCGGGGTTGTTGAAAAGCAGAAACTGGCCGCCCCCAGGAGAACCAGGTGTGGCTCCTTGCAGCACCTGATGAGGCCTCACTGTTTAGAACAGAGGCTGAGCCCTGGGGAGCGCTCCTTTAGAGGGTTCTTAGACGCGGATCCTAACTTTCCAAAATCTGTTTGGGGGTGACCCCAATGCTTGGGGGGGATGACACTCCAGAAAGACTCCATCAGCTAAACTAACTTCCCCAGCCAGAGCTGCTGTCTTGGTCCGATGTACGCCCATCGGACTTGAGCCCTCTTTTATCCCAGCTCAGTTATAATATATTAATTATTTGGTGCTGTACTCCCAGTGGGTGAATCACAGCTCATGGACAAACCCCTCCTGCCACCTGATTTTATACAGCCCCCATGCTAAGAATAGTTATCTTTTTTTAAAGATGCTTTTTCTCATTTTATTTTTTTAAATGTGTTTTTATTGATTTCAAAGAGGACCGGAGAGGGAGAGAGAAACATCAATGATGGGAGAGAATCATGGATCGGCTGCCTCCTGCACGCCCCCTACTGGGGATTGAGCCCGCAACCCAGGCATGTGCCCTGACCGGGAATTGAACCGTGACCTCCTGGTTCATAGGTGGACGCTCAATCACTGAGCCACACCAGCCAGGCAGTGTTTATATCTTTAAATGGTTGGAAAAAATCAAAAGAGGAAGAATGTTTCATGACATGAAAATTATATGACGGGTTCAGGTCCACACACACAGTTTTGCTGGGACACGGCCACACTCACTCCTCCATGTACCGTCGTCCATGGTGCTTGGAGGACAGAGCGGAGGTGTGCCCGGTCAAAAGCTTAAAATACCGGCTACCTGGCCCTCTACCCAACAAGTTGGCCAGCTCCTGCACGCAGAAGCCTAGATCGACTAAAGATGCGTATTATTCATACATTTAAACCAGTGGTTCTCAACCTTCTGGCCCTTTAAATACAGTTCCTCATGTGGTGACCCAACCATAACATTATTTTCGTGGCTACTTCATCACGGTCATGTTGCTATTGTTATGAATCGTCATGTAAATACCTGATATGCAGGATGGTCTTAGGCGACCCCTGTGAAAGGGTCGTTCGACCGCCAAAGGGGTCGCGACCCACAGGTTGAGAACCGCTGATTTAAACACTGAAAGATGAGAAATAAACCTCAAGTCAAAAGCAAGGAACATGGGCCCTCACCGGTGTGGCTCCGTGGTTGAGTGTCAACCCACAAACCAAGAGGTCACCGGTTCAGTTCCTGGTCAGGACACAGCTCTCTAACCTGCTCCCTTCCTCTCGCTCTAAAAAAACCAATGAAAACATATATATTTTAGCCGTAGCTGGTTTGGCTCAGTGGATAGAGCGTTGGCCTGTGGTCCGAAGGTCCCGGGTTCGATTCCTGGTCAAGGGCACATGCCCGGGTTGCAGGCTCGATCCCCAGTGAGGGGCGTGCAGGAGGCAGCCGATCAGTGATTCTCTCTCATCATTGATGTTTCTATCTCTCTCCCTCTCTCTTCCTCTCTGAAATCAATAAAAATATATTTAAAAGACAAAAAAACATCTATTTTAAAAAGTAAAGAGTACGAGCTTTAGGAACAGCCACTGTGATGTGAAACGCAGAGGTTTCTTCTGGGTTAAACCCGACGCCCAGAGCGAAAGGCCAGGCCTCTGCACCCTCTGGCTTTGCCGCCGCAGGAGCGTAGGGTTTGATCTTTTGCTCTGTCCTCCGGAAACGTACCTCCTCTGTGTTCTGCCCACCCACCCCTCGCTCCTCGGGGCCCTGCACGCTGCTCCAGGATTTGTACCGAAGGATCGAGAAGGTCCGCTTAACCCCGCCGCTGGAGAACAGCCGCTTCCACTATGGCTTCAACTCCAGCTACTTGAAGAAAGTCCTCTCCTACTGGCGGGACGGATTCGACTGGAGGAAGCAGGTGGCCGTTCTCAACAGATACCCTCACTTCAAGACCAAGATCGAAGGTATGTTTCCAAAATATGCCAGTGGGGGGGCAGCGGGGGGTGCGCCGTCACGGGCATGGCCTTCGCAGACGCTGGACGTGACTCAGACAAAGCTGGGGAGACCCAGGACCCAGGGATCGGTCATTGAGATGTTATTTAAAAGTTACAAGATGCAGACAGAACGCAAAATCCCAGCAAAGGCAACAGTGGGAGCCCAGGTTCCCATGCTGTCCGCCCAGCCTGGGGCTGGTCCAAGGCTGCCCTCCTCCCCCTCTGTACGCTGCTGTCCTCCCTCGTGTTCTGACCTCCTCAAGGTCCTCCCAGCCCTGCACTGACCCCTGTGCTCCAGGCTGCTCAAGGCTCAACCCCCACCCCCGTGTTCTGTCCTTGTCCCCACCCACCTCACCATTTCACCCTCCCTGGTCTGTGGTGAGCCTCTGGCTCTCGCCCCCAAATGGCCTCCCACCCCGACCAGCCTCTACCGAGGCCTCCAGGGATGCTCAGCTCACCGCCCCAGAGCGATGGACCGAGTCACAGAGAGGCGGAAGTTCGAGGCCAGACGCAGCTGCTCAGCCGGTCCCAGCTCAGGCCCAAAGCCATGACCTCACCCCACACCCTCCCCTCGCCACCCACCAGGCCCAGCGCTGCGTCTGAGCCCAGCTTGGCTCCTCACCCAGCAGCCTGGGCCTGGAGCAGCCTGCAGGCACCACCGGCCGATAGAGAAACCAGGAGGAAATTTTGAAAATTCAAATAGTTAAAATTCAAAAAGTACAGAAGGATATGCAGTGAAAAGGAATCTTCCCAGTCCCCCCCCCCCCATATCTGCTCCCAGGGAGAGCCAGTGGACACCCAAGCATGTATGTCTATATGGGTTTTGTGCTTTTTTCCCCCTAATTTTATACCCAAATGACAATGCGATCAAACCTGAATTAAAAATAATCTCTCATCCTGCACTGTGCCTCAGAGGAGGCAAGATTCCCAACTAAAATAAACCGGAGGATGGGAGTAACTTGAGCAGCAAGAAGGGTGCCAGGATATATTGCTCAGTGGAAAAAAAAAAAAAATAAGGTTCCAAAATAGAACGCGTGTAGGGTTCTGTTTGGATTAAAAGAAGGGATGTTCTCGAAGCATTTTTTTTAAAAAGTCTGAACCATCACAGCCAAGAGGAGGCTAAGGAGTCGGGACAACTGAAGGGGATGTGCGCTGGGCGGGGTCCTGGAACTAAGGGAATCTGAGCGCCATTCCGCTGTCTGAGGCTGGTACATGCCAGTATCAGCCTTAGAGAGGGAGGACCCTGCCATAGGCCACAACATGAATGAACCTTGAGGACATGGTGAGAAGCAAAGAAGCCAGTCACAGAAGGAGAAACACTGTCTGAGTCCTTTCATAGGAGGGATGAAAAGGTCAGGCTCACAGGAGCCCAGAGGAGAATGGCGGGTGCCAGGGGCTGGGAGGCGGGGCATGGGGAGTTGCTAATTTGATATTTATAAGGTGTCAGTGATGCAGGGTGAGTCCGCTGTGCAACACCGAGTCAGATAATCGCCTTACACCCTTAAAAGTGTGTGAAGAGGCTCAGTCGTATGTCAAATGTTCTTCCTGCCATCAAATGGAAAAACATAAAAGCCGACGTACGGACTTCATTCTCCTATCAGTACGGGCTCGTGCATTGTAACGTGTGTGTGGTACTCACATAAGATGTGAACGCAGGAACACCGGGGCTGGGTACATGGAACTTCCTGTGCTATCTGTACGCTTTTTTTTTTTTAAAGAAATCTAAAATCTTAAACTTATTTTTTTAAATTTTTTGATAGACAACACAGTGTTCTCTTCAGATAGTGGGATTGCATGGGATTCCTTTTCACCTTTGAAGGGGTCTGTTTTCTGTTTTTACCCTAAGTACGCGTTACTGGTGTAACAAATTTGGTGTAACAAATTCACTACAGAACATTAGCCAGGCTGGGCCGTCAGCCCCAGCCCCGGTGGTGGAGTTCCGGGGGTGACAGCGGCCTGGCCTTGTTTGCCGTGACCCACCCCCCGGTGCTGCCCGGGCCCCTCGCTGGGGGAGGGGCTGCCCCCAAGGAACCTCTGGGAGCCGGGAATCCATCCACCTGCCCCGGTCGGACAGCGTCCCCGGTGTCCAGCACTCGACCTTAAAAAAATAATCTCCGCTTAAAAAATAAAATCATGGCCGAAACCGGTTTGGCTCAGTGGATAGAGCGTCGGCCTGCGGACTGAAAGGTCCCGGGTTCGATTCCGGTCAAGGGCATGTACCTGGGGTTGCGGGCACATCTCCAGTGGGAGATGTGCAGG
Organism: Myotis vivesi; assembly: GCA_035771395.1. Lineage (NCBI taxonomy): Eukaryota > Metazoa > Chordata > Mammalia > Chiroptera > Vespertilionidae > Myotis > Myotis vivesi. The sequence continues at coordinate 5,395,548 of JAWPEG010038709.1, read as the reverse complement.
AGGCAGCTGGTCGATGTTTCTCTCTCATCGATGTTTCTAACTCTCTATCTCTCTCCCTTCCTCTCTGTAAAAAATCAATAAAATATATTTAAAAAAAATAAAATCATGCATTTCATATACATAGAAAATATGCCACCAAGATGCATTCAATATGCACTTAACGGTGCAGAAAACTTAGAAAGCACATGTAACCCCAAAAAGAACGTGAAAACACCTGCCGTACTCCTGCTCAGAGAGAGTTGGGTTTTTTTTGGGTTTTTTACATTTTGGTACCTTATCCTCCCAGACGTTAAAACTCATACGCACGGTCCTCACCGGTTTGGCTCAGTGGATAGAGCGTCGGCCTGCGGACTCAAGGGTCCCAGGTTCGATTCTGGTCAAGGGCATGTACCTGGGTTGCCGGCACATCCCCAGTAGGGAGTGTGCAGGAGGCAGCTGGTCGGTGTTTCTCTCTCATCGATGTTTCTAACTCTCTATCCCTTCCCTTCCTCTCTGTAAAAAATCAATAAAATATATATATTTTTAAAAATTCATACGCACGCAGTAGACATAGGTGCAGACATAGGACTGTTTACGAAAACTGGGCCAGACGTCCCCCACAAAGCAACATATCATGAGCCGTGTCCTGTCGGATAAATGCACGTCTATCTACACTGTCCTTTTAAACAGCTGTCTTGCACTCCAGGGCACTGCTGAACTTCAATCTGTCCCATATCCGTGGCTAAGATACATGGGGCATTTCCCCCGATATTTAAACTATTAAACAAGTGTTTCGTGAGCCTGTCATAAGCCAGGAGGCAACAGTGCACCACCACCCTGGCCCCGGCCTCACGGAGTTCCCTGTCCTCATAGGGAGGCTGTGGAGCTGAGCGCGGGCCTGTGCAGCGGGTGCGAGTGTAAGCGCTCGGCTAGTTCTTGCTGTTACTACTATGATCTGTGTCCCGGGGTGGGGAACCGAGGTGGCAGATCCCGCTGGCTGGGCTCCCCAGCTGCAGGGCCCTGGCCCCCTGGCCCCCCCCACCCCGTGACTGTGGTGTGCCCCCCCCCAGGACTGGACATCCACTTCATCCACGTGAAGCCTCCGCAGCTGCCCGCCGGCCGCACCGCCAAGCCCTTGCTGATGGTGCACGGCTGGCCCGGCTGCTTCTACGAGTTTTACAACATCATCCCGCTCCTGACGGACCCCAAGAGCCACGGCCTGAGCGACGAGCACGTGTTCGAGGTCATCTGCCCTTCCATTCCCGGCTACGGCTTCTCCGAGGCGTCCTCCAAGAAGGGTAGGGGCCGCTGGAGGCCGGGGTGGGGGCCCCGCTCTCCTCCCAGTGGAGCCAGGCTTTCCCAGAGGCTCTCCTGGGAGGAGGAGGCAGGGAGCCAGCTGGGAGCCAGGGGAGGCAGGCACGGAGGGAGGAGGGCAAAGGAGGGCATTGTCATTGGGCAGAAGGCCCAGGCCTCTTCCCAGGGTCTGAGAGTGCGGCGGGCCTGACCGGCGTGGCTCAGTGGTTGAGCGTCGACCTATGAACCGGGAGGTCACAGTTTGATTCCCTTGATCCCCAGTGCAGTTTGGGCCCAGGGTTCCTGCTGTCCTCCTGAGCTGCTCTTGGCTAGCCTGGGGCTGGGGGTGAGGAATTTCACAGGACATGGGGGTGGCGGCTCCATGACGCTGTCTCTCCCCACCCCCCCCACCCCTTTTCCCACAACCAGGCCTGAATTCCGTGGCCACCGCCAGGATCTTCTATAAGCTGATGCTGCGGCTGGGCTTCCAGGAGTTCTATGCTCAAGGCGGGGACTGGGGGTCCCTGATCTGCACCAACATCACCCAGCTGGTGCCCAGGTGAGGGTCCTTTGGGGGGGTGTGCATGCGTGTGTGGGCACAGCACCGCCCAACTGGCCGTCCGTGCAGCTGGCAGGGTGGCTCACGCTGCCCCCCTCCCACCCCCGGGACACGGTGTGGAACCTTGGAGGGTGCTAGATGCTGAGCCCAGGGCAGGGGGGAGGGGGGAGGGCTCCCTGGCGTCCAGCCGCACCCGGGGCCCTGGGGACACCGTCCAACCAGGGTTGGTGACGCTGGGCCAGATGCCCAGGCAGAGAGACCCACTTGGACGAGGGGAAGGTCAGGGAATAGACCTTCCTAATGGACCAAATACCTAAGCAGAACTTTCTAGAGACACTGTATTTTCTCACCAACCTGCCCCTTCGCCTCCAAGGGCCACCCCAGAGGGGCGGGTGCCGAAGGGGGCTGGCCCTGGCGTCCTCTCCCTCCTCTGCCTCTCCCTTCCCCGCTTCCCCCGACACCCATCGGCCGAGCCTCACCCGGCCCCTCTCCGCCCCCAGCCACGTGAAGGGCCTGCACCTGAACATGGCCTTCGTGGTGAGAAACTTCCACACCCTGACCCTGTTCCTGGGGCCGCGTCTCCGGAAGCTGTTCGGCTACACGGAGAGGGACATGGAGCTCATGTCCCCGCTGAAGGAGAAGATGTTCTACAGCCTCATCCGGGAGAGCGGCTACATGCACATCCAGTGCACCAAGCCCGACACCGTGGGTGCGTGCCGCGAGGGGGCGCGCGCGGGGCAAGGGGCGGCGGTTTACATCCCTTCCATCCAGGAGGGCTCCCAACCAGGGGACCCCCGGCCCCCCAGGGGCCCTACTCACAGGTGACAACCTCTCTGAGGGACTCGGAGCTCTTTTGACCCTGAAACTGCAGTTTTCCATAGAAGCGAGTTGATGGATCGCCATCCGACTCCCCAACATTCCCGTTTGGCAGCTGTCATATTCCTGGTGGCTTTGACCCCTGACCCCTCCACCCCTGAGGGATGGAGAGCGGTGGGGGGAGGAAGCCTGGGAGGGGGGGCAGAGGAGGGGATGCCCCAGGGCCCAGAGGGGGGGTCCCCCTGACAGCAGGGGAGGACCCAGCAAGTTTCTGCCACCAGGTTCCTGTTAAAGCAGCGGTTCTCAACCTGTGGGTCGCGACCCCGTTGGGGGTCGAACGACCCTTTCACAGGGGTCGCCTAAGACCATCGGAAAGCCGAAACCGGTTTGGCTCAGTGGATGGAGCGTCGGCCTGCGGACTGAAGGGTCCCAGGTTCGATTCCGGTCAGGGGCATGTACCTGGGTTGCGGGCACATCTCCCAGTGGGAAATGTGCAGGAGGCAGCTGATCGGGAAAACACATCTATAATGACATATTGTTTTTTGATCAATCACTATGCTTTATTTATTTTTTTTAAAATATATTTTATTTATTCTTTACAGAGAGGAAGGGAGAGGGATAGAGAGAAACATCAATGAGAGAGAAACATCGATCAGCTGCCTCCTGCACATCTCCTACTGGGGATGTGCCCGAAACCCAGGTACATGCCCTTGACTGGAATCGAACCCGGGACCTTTCAGTCCACAGGCCGACGCTCTATCCACTGAGCCAAGCCGGTTTCGGCGATCACTATGCTTTAATGATGTTCAATTTGTAACCATGAAATTGGGGGTCACCACAACATGAGGAACTGTACTAAAGGATCGTGGCATGAGGAAGGTTGAGAACCACTGTGTTAAAGGATCGTTAGAAAAAAGACTAAAAAATTCAAAAGATCAGGCCCTACAGATGGACAATGAACACAGGTTACAGGTTTTCCTTAACTCGCTGGTTAATAAAGGAACCGGTAGCACGTATAACGGGATGACGCGCAGGTAGGCAGTTAGGGACCCTCATGTTAAGGGGCTCAGGGGTGCAGAGGTCAGAATCCACGGTCATAACCATTTACACCCCCATTTGCTTCCCTATGAACAAGAATCGCGTGTGTGACCACCTGTCTTCCACGGTTTCCAGCCCCTAAACCAGCTCTAAGGCCGGGGAGGAGGAGACCCAGAGAGTCCCATCTCCTGGGAGCGCCCGCGAGGTGCTCCCTGACTCCCACTCAGAAAGCTCCCGGGACAGTCTGGCCATTTCACAGTCCTCGATTGTTCTCAGGACGGTCCCGACCTCACCACACGCTAAGCCGCTCATGGAAATAACGGCGCTTCCTTCGTAAAAGCAGTTCTCCCCCCGGGATCACAAATGTGACCCACACTCGTGTCCGAAACATCGAAGGACAAGAAAAGCACAAAAACAGAAACGACCGTCCCCTGGCACCTCTCACCACCCCCCCAGCTCCCCTTCCCAGCCTTCAGGCGAACTCGCTAACATGGTGGCTGATGGATTCTCACACGGGGAACCCACCCATCCATGTAACCAGACAGAATGCGACCAGCCGGCCAGCCAGACACCCCTCTTCCAAGCAGTCTCCTCTTGCCCCCAGGGCAACACCTCCTGACAGATCTGTTTTGCCTGTCTTGGTACTTAAAAAAATATATATATATATTATTCATTTTTTACAGAGAGGAAGGGAGAGGGATAGAGAGTTAGAAACATCGATGAGAGAGAAACATCGATCAGCTGCCTCCTGCACACCCCCCACTGGGGATGTGCCCGCAACCCAGGTACATGCCCTTGACCGGAATCGAACCCAGGACCCTTCAGTCCCCAGGCTGATGCTCTATCCACTGAGCCAAACCTGTTAGGGCTGTCTTGGTACTTTTTTCATGAAGTGGAATTCTAGGGTCGGTGCCTCTTCTAAGTCTGGCTTCTTTGGCTAAATGTTATGTTTGGGGGACTCACCCATGCGGTAGTCCCAGCCACATGTCACACCTGCCCAGCGTTTCAGCTCGTGGGCGGGTCAATATTTAAAACTGACCCCCAGCCCTAACCGGTTTGGCTCAGTGGATAGAGCGTCAGCCTGCGGACTGAGGGGTCCCAGCTTCGATTCTGGTCAAGGGCATGTACCTTGATTGCAGGCACATCCCCAGTAGGGGGCGTGCAGGAGGCGGCTGGTCGATGTTTCTAACTCTCTATCCCTCTACCTTCCTCTCTGTAAAAAAATCAATAAAATATATTTTTAAAATAAAATAAAACTGACCCCCAATTTTGGACTTTTAGGTTGTTGCTCATATGTGTACTAATCATAGCATATTTTTTAAAAAAACACACATCACCTTTTAAAAAACAGCATTCGTGTATTGGAGCTCACAAAACCCAGAGTCCTAGACCCTTCTGTCTGAAGGAAGCTGCCCGGACGGGTAAGGGTCCCCACGAGGCAGCGGGGAGGTACTGCCCCTTCTCTCAGACATGCGGACCCCGAGGCGAGGGTTAAGGAAGTGGGGTGCGGGTGCACCCCGAGGGCCAGGGCACAGCGGGGCCCCAGGCCTGAGTCCCTCGCGCCCCTTCCCCTGCCAGGCTGCGCCCTCAATGACTCCCCCGTGGGACTGGCTGCCTACATTCTAGAGAAGTTCTCCACCTGGACCAACTCTGACTTCCGAGACCTGGAGGACGGCGGCCTGGAGAGGTGAGAGAATGCGCCCCCCACCCCCACCCCCGGTCCCAGCACCCCTTCCTCACCCATCACACTCCTCTCCATCCTCACTGCACGGAGCCCCGAGTCAGGGTCCAGCAGAGATGGGACTGGGGGAGCAGCTGCTTCAGGGACCCGGATTTCCTCAAAGGCAGGAGGGCAGAGGCTGTGGGTGGCACTGAGTGAGGGGTGGGACCCTCCGAGGTGGCAGCTGGAATTCGAGAGCACGGGTTCCTGAGCGGACTCGGGGTCCCTGGGGCAGAAGGCTACAGGGGAGGACACGGAAGGGGTTAGTGTCATGGAGGCTGGGGGGTCCGGGGTATAGTGGGTGGTTATTCCGGAGGTGAAGGGTGGAAGCTGGTGGGGTGGGGAGAGTAGTGGGGAAAGTGGGGGCCCAGAAGACACAGTCAGTGGGCACCAGTGGATAGGGGAGGCCATGGAGAGCCCGGGGTGCGGGGGGGGGGGAGCCTGGGCGCAGGGTGGGGAGCCCAGCACCGGGAGACGGAGGGGCTTTCCAGGGGCCACAGACCACGTGCTCCGATACTGAGAGCCAAGATTTGTCTCCTCCTGGAGTGGGGGGCCCTGCGGCTGGGGGGCCGGCCTGCTCTGCGGTCCCAGCCTGGAGAACAAAAGGGGTGTCTCGTGCTGAGTGGGGACCTCTGGGGGCCCATGGCTCCCTCCTGGGGCGACCCAGTTTGGCAGGAGGCACGTGAGCAAGCTGGGGGCCGGCGTGGCTCAGTGGTTAAGCGTCGACCTAGGAACCAGGAGGCCAGGGTTCATTCCCGGTCAGGGCACATGCCCGGGTTGCAGGCTCCATCCCCAGTTGGGGCATGTAGGAGGCAGCCAATCCATGATTCTCTCTCATCACTGATGTTTCTCTCTCTCTCCCTCCCCTTCTCCCTTCCTCTTTAAAATCAATTAAAATATATTTAACAAAACAAAAAAAAAGCCCAGATCTTCTGGTTCTGCCCTCCTGCTCCTGGGGCCAGACTGTGCAGGCCCTGGGCTCTGAGGGATGCCAGGAGGTGGGGTTTGCCGAGGGCCTGGCAGGGGCACTGCCATCTGAGGATGGAGCAGGGCGGCCTGTACTGAGGACACAGGAGTGGGCACCGCCTCTGAGCAGAGGTGCAGCGTCCTGCCGCAGACCCCTGGGCCCCCGGTGGTGACCAGCTCAGGGAGGGACCTCCTGGGTGGAAACTCGGGGGACGAGGAGGGGGGAAGGGACTGGCTGAGACCACCCAGGAAGACGGTGAGAACCAGCCAGCCGGCCTCCCAGGTGGTGGGCACTCGGCACTCATTCCCTGCCATCGTGGTAGCCGGTGACGCTGGCCGGCCTGTGGCACGGGGACCCACCCCCACGGTGCAGGGAGGTCTGAGGAAGGAAGCCGGACGGGCACGGGGCCTGGCCTGGCCGGTGCTCGCGGCCGAGAGGGGCAGCTCTTGTTTGTGGTCCTTCCCAGGAAGTTCTCCCTGGACGACCTGCTGACCATCATCATGATCTACTGGACCACGGGCACCATCACCTCCTCCCAGCGCTTCTACAAGGAGAACATGGGCCACAGCTTCCTGAGCGACCGGCACCAGCGGTGAGTCCGCCTCTGGGGGAGGGGGGGGCCTCCCAGGCAGGGAGCAGAGGCAGGGCCTGCTCTTGAACTCAGAAAAGGACAAGACAGCCTGGCCTGCGGGGCACTGGGCGTGGAGGGTGAGGGCTGGGGTGTCCTGAGAAATCCCTCTGCCTTTAGAATCAGCGCCCAGAGGGAGCCCGGGGCCAGGTTGCTGGGACGTCCGCGTCACCCTTTCCTAATCTCATCAGAGGACCCTGGTGACAGCAAAGGGAGGGAGGGGGTCAAGGTGGGAAGTGAGGCTGTCCCACCCCACCCTCCAGCCTGGGCAGCCCTTCCAGAAAAGAGGGTTCTTAATGGATTGGAACCGAGGGGGGTGACTTATGACACCCCCATGAGACCCCGCTCGGGGGGGACAGGCTGCCGGCCGAGCCTACCCCTCAGTGGGACCCTTGTCCCGACCAGGATGAAGGTCCACGTGCCCACGGGCTTCGCTGCCTTCCCTTGTGAGTTAATGCACGTCCCAGAGAAGTGGGTGAGGGTCAAGTACCCGAAGCTTGTCTCCTACTCCTACATGGCCCGTGGCGGCCACTTCGCCGCCTTCGAGGAGCCGGAGCTGCTGGCCCAGGACATCTGCAAGTTTGTGGGGCGGGTGGAGCGGCAGTGACCTTGGGGCAGCCCCTGCCCTGGGGGTGCTCCCTCGTAGACACCTGTCCCTTTCCTGCAAGCACCCTCCCCCCCACCCCCTGCCCAGCACCTGCTCCCTTCCGGAGGCGGCCCCCCGACCCCTCTTTTCCGAGGAATGGGTTTGCTTCGGGCCCCTGCCCACCTGGAACCCCACGCGCATCGCCTCCCCCACGCACACGCCCCTGCACGCGTGAAGCAGCACGGCTTTGAGAATAAATGATTTTACTTCTAAGAGTGGCTGGAACCAAGAGACCGGCACGTGCCCCGACCCCACTCGGGGTTCCCCTTCCAGCAGAGCTGGCAGGGTTGCAGCCTGGGCTGGGGAGGGGGTCCCATCCACCCTGGCCGGGAGGGCAGGGCACCTTCAGGGGCACAGGACTCCCTCCATCCCTTCCGGGTGCCCGGGCAGCTCGGAGGGGAGGCCAAGGGGCTGAGTGGCGGTTGGGGGCAGGTCCACACAGGTGCCCCAGATCCCACCTGGTGACTTGGCCAGGCCCACCTCTGGGGATGCAGACGGCCTCCTTGGCTCTGCCCACCACCTGCGCCCACCTGTGACTCTGGCGCCTCCTGGAGGCAGTAGGGAGGTGCTGTCTCCAGCAAATGCCCCGAATTATCTCTCAGCCCCGGGATCCCTCGGGGAGAAAAAAAGGCAGGGACTACCCATCCTTGCTGCCTCGGCCACAGTCCTCCCCTGGCTCCCAGGAGGCCCTGAGCACGCCTCCCCCACCCCCCACTAGGAGGGAGCAGACAGGAGGCGGCGAGGACTGGAGACCCAGCCCATGCACCGGCCCTGAAGAGGCACAGGGCTGACCTCACCACCTGGCTGAACGGGCACTTTATTAGGGTTCGCACTGTCCCTGGCTGCTGCGCTGACCCTGGCCCAGCCACGGCGTCGCTGGCAACATGATACAGAAACAGAGAACCCAGCGGGGTGCAGACGTGAGTGCGCAGCTCCCCGCAGCTCACGCCGGGGGCAGGGCCGGGTGCCCTGCTGGCTACAGAGGGGGGGCCGGAATGGCCCCGGGCCACCTTCGTGACCCCATCTCAGGCTCTTTGGTTATCCGCGGGCGTACGTGTGCCCAGACAGGGGCGGTAGTATGTGCTCAGAGGGAGGTCTTCCACTGTCCTCTCCCTGTTACCTGAGAGTCACCACAACCAGTGGCCCTGGAGGGACACTGTTCCAACATGTGATCTCACTACAAGGCACGGGGACCTCATCCAGCGACGGGCAATGAGCAGGACCCCAGACCCCCCAGCAAGGGTCGGGGTTGCACCAGTCCCACCCCAAACCCCTCAGCCAAGGGCTGGAGCCCCTTCCCGGCTGGTCTTCGGAGCAGGGAGGGCTTTGAAACGTGGACGGAAGTCCTGGACTTGCTCGGGGTCCATGTCAAGCTACATCTCCACCTGCGTCTCCTCACCTCCCGGCTCCGAGCCTGGCCCGGCCCAGCCCCGCAGCTCTCCCGCCCTCAGGCCTCCTGGTAGGCGGCCACCACGCTGTCCGCGGGGCTCTGGGCTGGGCCCGGGCCCGGGATGGTCCCGCTGATATTGTGGACGGCGCCGTAGGTCTGCTGCAGCTGCGGGGACAGAGCCGTTCTCTCGGAGGCCAGGCCGTTCAGGATCCGGGGTACATAGGGCTGCCGACAAAGAAGGGTGTTAGCGCTCGGCTGGGGCGGGCGTGGGATGCTGTACCCCGTTCCTCCCCCACTGTAGCCTCTCCTCCCAGCAGGAGGGGACGCAGTGCTCCTGAGGGACACATAAAGGAGTAACATCTAGCCCTCGCCGGTTTGGCTCAGTGGTTAGAGCGTCGGGCTGTGGACTGAGGGGTCCCGGGTTCGATTCCGGTCCAGGGCACAGGCCCGGGTTGCGGGCACATCCCCAGTGGGGGGCGTGCAGGAGGCAGCCGACCCATGATTCTCTCTCATCGTCAATGTTTCTCTTTCTCTCCCTCTCCTCTCCTCTATGACAGCGGTTCTCAACCTCCTGGCCCTTTAAATACAGTTCCTCATGTGGTGACCCAACCATAAAATGATTTTCGTGGCTACTTCATCACTGTCATGTTGCTACTGTTACGAATCGTCATGTAAATATCTGATCTGCAGGATGGTCTTAGGCGACCCCTGTGAGAGGGGCGTTCGACCGCCAAAGGGGTCGCGACCCACAGGTTGAGAACCGCTGCTCTATGAACTCAATAATAAAAAAAAAAGAAATAAGATTAATTTATTAATTTAGGACATCAGGACCCAAAATATGCCAACTGCAGAGTTTCTGAGCAGCAGAGCCAAACAGAAAATGCGGTCAATTGCTTGGTTCTCACGATCACCCAGAAAGCAGCACATATGCCTGCTTATTCCTCGGAATTTCCTCGGAGGAAACGGCGTTTCCCAGCGCGGGGTCCCCGGGGGAGTTCCCACTTCATATTCAAAGTAACACCGCACAGAACAGGCCTAGGAGCTGCCAGGGGGACCCTGGAAAGCAAATCCTCGGCGGCTATTTCTCTTCCGGTCCCAGGCTCCCGCTGCCGACCCAGCGGCACAGCCTGCTCTGCTCCTCCCCGGACCCAGGCTGAGGACGAGGGATTTCCTGTCTCGGCCGGTATGCCCAGTGGTTAGAGCGCTGGCCCTCACACCAGAGGGTCGCAGGTTCGATTCCCGATCGAGGGTCAGGTACCTGGGTTCCCGGCTCCTTCCCTGTCCCCCACCCCCAGTCCGTTCGGTCGGGGTTCTTGCGGGAGGCAACCAATCGATGTGTCTGTCTCACATCGATGTTTCTCCTCCCCCCCTCCCCTTCTCCCTTTCCCTCTCTCTAAAAATCAATGGGAAAAATATCCTTGGGTGAGAATTAAAAGCAAAAAACAAAGAGAAATAAAAAAGGCATGAGGGCCGTCCATCATCCATCTGCCCCGCCTCCTCCCGGGTCTGGCGGGCACAGCCACAGGGGTGCCTCCGGGGCATGTGTCTCCCCAGAACCTTCGCTGGGGCCGGTCCAAAGACAGACCCTGAGAAGAGGGGCTGACACCGGGGAGGCGGCCGCTGGAAAGAACAGAGATGCGAGGGCCGCTGCCCCGCCCCGCCCCACCCCGGCCCTGTCCGTCAGACGGCAGTGGTCACAGCTCTGGGCCCCCGTGTCCCAGCCCCACTCCAGGAGCAGGCCGACCCAGAAGGAAAGGAGACCCTCTAGCCCAGCGGTTCTCAACCTGGGGGTCGCAACCCCTTTGGCGGTCGAACGACCCTTTCACAGGGGTCGCCTCAGACCATCCTGCAGATCAGATATTTACATGACGATTCATCACAGTAGCAACATGACAGTGATGAAGTAGCAACGAAAATAATTTGATGGTTGGGTCACAGCACGAGGAACTGTGTTTAAAGGGCCAGAAGGTTGAGAACCAGGGCTCTAGCCGGTGCCCGCATGCAGCAGGCGCCATGTTCACACGCTGAACACCAAGGGGAGCCGGTCTGGGCAGCGGAGGACCCACCGGGGCAGGTGCTGCTGGAACGCTGGTGATCAGCTTCACCAACCACAGGGTCTGGCGACGCAGCCTCACTCACGAAAGGCCCTGCTCTCCAGGCATTAAATATGCAGAGAAGGAAAGTGAGCAGGAAACTGACACCGAGGGGATGGGCGTCCGTCCTGGCCAAACCGATTCTCGGACGTGGGGGACGCGGCTGCACAGGCCCAGGTTAGAGCTCCAGAGGCTCCTGGGACTCCTCAAGTGACATTAATTCGGTAACCTGCCCGACACACGGGATCGAGGGGCTTCTCTCTTCACAAGATGATTGAAGCCTGCCTGCTGGGCCCCCGGGGCTGGGTCCTGGGGGAGAGCGTGACTTACCGTGTGCGGAGCGGGCACATGGGCCAGGGCCTCGCTTCCTTTGTCAGCTGCCGGCTCTTCCGTCTGCAGGAAACGGCAGAAACTTCCAATGAGAAGCAACAACGATCTTCCTGAACAAACCCCCTCCAAACAGGCGGACTATTAACACCCAGAATAACAGTGCCAGCTGGCACCAGGCTCCCAGCGACAGCCCCAGGGGGCATGGGGGGTGGGGGGGCCATGGGGCAGGGGCAGTGCAGGGGGCAGGGAAGGGGTGGGGAGGGAAGCCTCACATTGCACCCAGCTACTAAAACCTGGAAGTTGTTGATGTGTGAATGGGTGGAGGAGGGGTGGGGAGCGGACCCACATCTCGGCCCAGGTCCTGGCTGGCTGGGGGCGATGCGGGGGG
>JAWPEG010038709.1:5358257-5381851 GCA_035771395.1 Myotis vivesi | reverse complement strand
GCCATGGGCGGGGGGGGTGCTGTACATGGCACTGGGGCAGCTGTTGGACCACTTGAACCAGAACATGTCCTGGCCGCCAGTGTTCCTAGACCCTCCCCTCCTCTCCTCCCTCTCCCCTCCCTGTTCCTGATTCCAGGAGTGGAAGTGTCTGTGACTCGGGGCCCAAGGACACTGAAATCCCAGCATCACTTCGGGGAAAGAGGCTACTTTACACGCACAGGCCCCCTCCCACGCTGAGCACCCCCAGACCCCTCAACGCCCCCACTCTCCTCCTGCCCTCGGCCAACGGGTGCTCAAGGCTCTTAACCCAGGGGCATCACACCGCCTTTTATTGCAGGTTCTTCAACATGTTTTGGTTTTGCTGGTTTTTTTAAAAATATATTTTCATTGATTTCAGAGAGTAAGGGAGAGGGAGAGACAGAGAGAAACATCAGTGATGAGAGAGAATCATGGATGGGCTGCCTCCTGCACGCTCCACACTGGGGATCAAGCCCGCAACCCGGGCATGTGCCCCGACCGGGAATCAAACCGTGACCTCCTGGTTCGTAGGTCGACGCTCAATCACTGAGCCATGCCGGCCGGGCTGGTTTTGCTTTGTTTTGAAAGAGTAATCCTATACTTTAAAAACAGTACGAGAGAGCAAAACAGGGAAAACTACAACTTCCTCCTACCCCCCCCTCGCCCCCCCCCCACTCAGCTCTCACTGCCAACAGGATCCTGGGTGCTGTGTTTCCTTCTAGAGTCTTCCACCTGTCAGCCAGTTCCTGATGTTTTATTTTAGTTGCAAGACCTTGGCCTTTGAGGTTGAACTGTTCCACGTTCGAATCCTCACTCTACCCTCACCGACAGGTATCGAGTGCTTCGTCTGTGACGCCTGGCTTGTTGGATGGTGTGACCACCCGTGGGGAGTGTGAAGGTGACCGCCAGAGGGACAGCTCGCATGAGAACCTGGATCGTTACCGCCTTAGCGTGTTCAAGAATCAACCAAGAATAGAATGGTCAGCCTGGCCCATGTGGCTCAGTGGTTGAGCACCAACCTATGAACCAGGAGGTCACTGGTTCGGTTCCCATTCAGGGCACATGCCCAGGTTGCAGACTTGATCCCCAGGAGGGGGCTTGCAAGAGGCAGCCGATCCATGATTCCTTCATCACTGATGCTTCTCTCTCTCTCTCCCTCTCCCTTCTTCTCTCCAAAATCAATAAAAACATATCTTTTAAAAATAAGAGTGAATGCCCTGACTGGTTTGGCTCAGTGGATAGAGCGTCAGCCTGCGGACTGAAAGGTCCCAGGTTCGATTCTGGTCAAGGGCATGTACCCTCGTTGTGGGCACATCCCCAGTGGGAAGTGTGCAAGAGGCAGCTGATCTCATTGATGTTTCTAACTCTCTCTCTCTCTCCCTTCCTCTCTGTAAAATATCAATAAAATATATTTAAAAAAAAAATAAGAGTGAAGTGGTCAGCTGGCGGAGAAGCTCAGACCAGGATAAGCACTGAGCGAGGCCACAGTTTGGAAGGCCAGTGGGAGGAACTCATGAGAAGTGAATTAAATCTGGTGTCACCCGTGGCTCCTTGACAGCGTGTGGCTCTTGTGGCTTCAAGGGGTCCTCTGTTTGTGGGGCTCCAGAGTGCCCCGAGACGGCCGTCTTGGGGTGCTTGGTGGAGTCAGCCCCCGCCCCCCGACCCTGGACGGGCCTCAGGACCACTCACCGAATGGCGCAATGATGGGGCAGGTGAGGCTGTAGGCCATGATGACGGTGAAGACGCACAGCATCCACGCGTACATGGCTCCGAACTCGAACTCGAAGGCCTGGTTCTGGGAGGAGGAGGAGAAGGAGGAGGAGGAGAAAGAAGAGATGGTGAGATGCTGCCAGGCCTGCTCGGCCCCAAGCCCCTCAGATGGCTCCAGGTGGAGAGGGCAAACTGGGTGAGAAGGACTTTGGGAATGGGAGACGCACAGCTCCCCCACCTCTTAGGGTCCTTTCTTTAAAAATGTTTTTAATTGATTTCAGAGAAGAAGGGAGAGGAGAGATAGCAACATCAATGATGAGAATCATTGATCAGCTGCCTCCTGCACACCCCCTTCTGGGGATGGAGCCCACAACCTGGGCATGTGATGGGGAATCAAATCGTGACCTCCTGGTTCATAGGTCAATGCTCAACCATTGAGCCACACCTGCCAGGTGTGAGGTCCTTTTCCTCCCTCCACCAGCCTTCTCCAGCTTCACGCCGCGCACCCCCAGACCTCCAAGGTGTCATGTTTGTCTTAATCGTGTCTCCCCAGCCCCCGAGGGGGCAGTGATCCCTACGGACTCTGGCATCAGACACAACGTCAGCTCTGCCCGTTCTGGGGTGTGTCCTGGGCTCCCAACCTGCCTGCGGCTTAGGCTGTGCATCTGCCAGGTACGGTACCAGCAGGACCCGTCTCAGAGGGCTCTCCTTCCCTCTCAGGGTGCCCACACGGCAAAGGAGAATGAAAGAGAACCCGTGTTACCCACTTAGGGAACAATGACACACGCCCCAAACGCATTGACAACTGTGATCATCTTAAGGGCTTAGGCACATGGATGCCCCGCAATGAGCGACGTGCTGATGTTAGGTGTGTGTGTGTGTGTGTGTGATGAGACTGGTTAAAATGTGAAATCCAGCCCTCCCTGGTATGCTCAGTGGATAGAGCATCAGCCTGCGGACTGAAGGGTCCCTGGTTCAATTCCAGTCAAGGGCACATGCCCAGGTTGCGGGTTCGATCCCCAGTCGGCTGCATACAGGAAGCAGCCGATCCATGATTCTCTCATCATCGATGTTTCTCTCTTTCCCTCTCCCTTCCTCACTGAAATCAATTTAAAAAAAAATTTTTTTAATGTAAAAATCCACACTCTGTCCTCCAGCCGACGAGTCAGAGCGGACGGAGGTTTATAAAGACCTGCCGCTGGCAAGCAGGGCCTGGCCCCTCCGCCCCCACAGGCGGCCTGAGCCCCGGTGAAAGGCACTGGGCAGAGTGCCCGGCGCGCAGCAGGGCGGCTGGGGATGTGCCCGAGTGGGGACGCTCCAGGGGGAGCCCGTACGCCCGCCCCGCCAGCCGCACCTGCTTGACGTTCCTGCGGTCGGCGGCGGTCTTGGCCATGACCATGCGGAAAGTGTAGAGGATGAGGCCCGGCAGCCGCAGCAGCTCCATGCCGGTGCCGATGAAGGCCGAGGCGATGACATAGTTCACAAAGAAGGCGCCCTGGTCCGGCAGGAAGACGCACCTGGGGACCCGGGCGGGGGGTGGGGGGTGATGAGTCAGGCGAGCCGGGACCCGAGGGCCCTGGTGGGTGCGTGTGCAGCACCCACGTGTGCCAGCCGCTGTGCTAGGCGCTGGGAGGGAAACAAAGCCCCTGCTCCTGTCCTCAAGGAGCTCACATCCCAGCATGGGGGGGACCAGGAGAGGCAAGCGCCGAAGCCAGCGAAGCCAGCATCTGCTGACAGGTCACTAAGGTGAGGACTGAGAGCCGACCACTGCACTTGGCAACCGGAAGCCGCTGTCCGCCTGAACGAGAGCCGGATGGGTGTGTGTGTGTCTGTCGGAGGCTGCCAGCTCCTGAGTCAACAGCGTACCCAGCAAGAACCCATTCAAAATAATTCACCCCTTGCCAGAACCGGTTTGGCTCAGTGGATAGAGCATCGGCCTGCGGACTCAAGGGTCCCAGGTTCGATTCCGGTCAAGGGCATGTACCTTGGTTGCGGGCACATCCCCAGTGGGGGGTGTGCAGGAGGCAGCTGATGGATGGTTCTCTCTCATCGATGTTTCTGGCTCTCTATCTCTCTCCCTTCCTCTCTGTAAAAAATCAATTAAAAAAAAAATAATAATTCACCCCAGCCCTAGCTGGTGTGGCTCAGTGGATAGAGCGTCGGCCTGCGGACCGAAGGGTCCCGGGTTTGATTCTGGTCAAGGGCATGTACTTCGGTTGCAGGATCCTCCCTGGCCCGGGCCCTGGTCGGGGCATGTGCAGGAGCCAACCAATCGATGTGCTTCTCTCACATTGGTGTTTCTCTCTGTCTTTCCCTCTCTTTTCCACTCTCTTTCTAAAAAAAAAAAAAAAAAAAAAAAATCAATGGGAAAATATCCTCGGGTGAGGATTAAAAAAAAACAACTAATAATAATAATTCACCCCTTCCATGGTGATGGAAAACAAATAAAAGATAAAAAAGGAAATCGCAGCCAGCCTTCCCTATAAATATCTCTTTGGGAAAATCCATCGTGGGCCTATAAGCCTATTTCAGGACCTAAAGTCCAGTGCCATCAGGGCTGAGGTCACGTCCCAGCTCCATCTCCTAACTCGCTGGGTAGCCTTGGGCAAGTTATTCAACATCTCTGGGCCTCAGTCTTCTCATCTGTAAAATGGGGATAATGACACGACCTACTGCTAGTGGCTGTGAAGGTGAAACAAGACCAAGGATCCAGCTTTTAGTGCAGTGCCTTGTTAAGTAATAAGTATGTTTGTTAAGTGGGTGTGGTGCGAGCTGAAAATGCTAACAAGGACCCACATCAGACATGAGTTGAAAACTCTGTTCTCCTGGCAAAGATAACCCACAGTCCAGACAAGTCGCTCTGGCTGCAACGTTAATTATTACTCCCACTCCTGTTCCCTGGCACCACGGAGGCCCAGCAGCTCCTCCTCCCCAGCGGCTCAGGTCTCTGTAAATAAGTTTCAGAGACCGAATGAGGCTGTGACTAATTGAAGTCCTGGCCTAAAAAAAATGAACCACATGCTTTGCACAGAATGGGCCAGCTCCCCTGGTGTGGCCGAAGGCTCTGTCCAGCTGCCTCCCCAGCAGGAACCGGGTCGGGGAGCGGGCAAGGCCCAGTCCTGGGGTCTCTGGGAGGAAGTGGTCTGTTCTGAAACGGGGACCACCCTCCCCACAGCGCAGCCCGAGCCCCGGGGGACATTTACTCGGGACCGTGGCTCCATCACCTCCACGCACGTAGCTGATACTCACTCCAACCGGATAGAGGTGTCCGGGGACGACTTGTCAAAGAGCCAGCGGAAGAAAACGTCGAGGCTGAAAGACAAACGGATCCCGTCAGAACCGACTCCCAACGCGCCACGTGACCGCAACACGGACGTCCTTTCTCCTCTTCTTCTAAGAATAGGCCGCGTCTCCAGATCCACGTTTATCCTTTAAAATGCCGCTTGCTGCCGTGCAACACACCAGGGCCTACTGTAACAGAACCGTCCTCCCCGGAGAGAAACCACGCCAGGATCAGACCCTCCCCCTAAGTGGACAGTCGTCGTGATAAATTTGTTTTCAACGTAGAGAGATCCAATCTCCGGGAGAATCAATGGGCAGCCCAACTGCCCTCCAGGTGGGTGTGGCAGGCTTAAATGTTGTCAGGGGTACACATCCACTTCGAAACCATTTCCAGCCCAGTTGGTGTGGCTCAGCAGTTGAGCATCAGCCTATGAACCAGGAGATCATGGTTCGAGTCCCAGTCAGGGCACATGCCTGGGTTGCGGGCTCGATCCCCAGCAGGGGGCATGCAGGAGGCAGCCCATCAATGATTCTCTCTCCTCACTGATGTTTCTCTCTCTCTTCCTCTCCCTTCCTCTCTGAAATCAATAAAAAACACATTAAGCCGAAACCGGTTTGGCTCAGTGGATAGAGCGTCGGCTTGCGGACTGAAAGGTCCCAGGTTCGATTCCGGTCAAGGGCATGTACCTTGGTTGCGGGCACATCCCCAGTAGGAGGTGTGCAGGAGGCAGCTGATCGATGTTTCTCTCTCATCGATGTTTCTAACTCTCTATCTCTCTCCCTTCCTCTCTAAAAAAATCAATAAAATATGTTTAAAAAAACACATTAAATATATACAGTGAGAAACAAACATAATTATGTGTGTGTGTGTGTGTGTGTGTGTGTGTGTGTGTGTATTTTTTTTTAAAGGTTCCATTCTCCTGGGGACAGTACTCTCCAGCTACGACCCTGGTTCTGAATTGAGAGCAGGAGGTGGCCACGCGTACCTGGTGAGGCCGAGGGAGGGCAGAATCATCACCATGAAGATCAGGAATATGTAGACCTTGGTCATCATGATCCGGTTTTCCCCAGACCTGCAGGAAGTCAGAGGTGAGCATCCCAGCCCCGGGGCCCCAGGGGTCCCCAGGGAGCCGTGTGCCCGCTGCCCTAGGGCACGGGGTCGGCGTCCGCCCGGCACTCACTTGGTCCAGTGAGACTCCAGCAGCGTGGAGTAGTAGACAATGGTGGGCAGCAGGGCGGAGAAGGACCACAGGAGGAGGGTGGGGAAGAACTGGCTGATGATTGGGTCCTGGAAAACAAGGCCCACGGGGGGGAGGGGGGGCGGGGAAGCGGGGGGAGGGGGGTTGAGACCACACCTACTGGGGCTGGGGTTTAGTCCTCCTTTGCCCCCCAGAACCAACGCTGTCCCTGGTACAGGGGAGCCAGTCCACTCTGCTGGCTGAATAGACAACAACCCCTTCTGTTTGTATTTAGAGCGAAGCCAGCAATTTCACATATAATTCAAGGACAAGATTATTAAAACCTGAAATGTACAAGAATCCATCCAGGTGCTGCCACCCGACCCAAGCAGCTCTTCTCCTCCTTGCCCGCCCCCCCTCCCCGTGGCACCCGCATGCACCCGCATCCCTGGCGCATCGCTGTAGCCACTGCTCAGAGACAGTTCACATCCTGCTCTCGTCATAAGCCCCCAGTGCCCGCCACCATGTCTATGCAATTTTTTTTTTAATATATTTTATTGATTTTTTACAGAGAGGAAGGGAGAGAGATAGAGAGTTAGAAACATCGATGGGAGAGAAACATCGACCAGCTGCCTCCTGCACATCTCCCACGGGGGATGTGCCCGCAACCCAGGTACATGCCCTTGACCGGAATCGAACCCGGGACCCTTCAGTCCACAGGCTGACGCTCTATCCACCGAGCCAAACCGGTTTGGGCCAATTTTTTTTTTTAATTTGGGACTTTATCCACTGAGAAGTGGTTGCGTGTTTTTTAATATACTTTATTGAAGAGAGAGGGATAGAGAGTTAGAAACATCGATGAGAGAGAAACATCGATCAGCTGCCTCCTGCACATCTCCTACTGGGGATGTGCCCACAACCCAGGTACATGCCCTTGACCGGAATCGAACCTGGGACCTTTCAGTCCGCAGGCCGACGCTCTATCCACTGAGCCAAACCGGTTAGGGCTATGCAATTTTTAATGGGCGCTGAACATGCTCTCAGACCAAATATACTTCATTCAACTCGAGTAACACCCACTGATGAATATGTAGGTTGATTCCATATATGTAATTATATATGCACATACATTCATTATGAATACGTATGGAATACAGTTCTATATTATATATATATGTTATATATTTTATATATAATGAATATATGTACATAAAATGTCTAAATTACTAGAAGACATTGTACTCGCCGAAACCGGTTTGGCTCAGTGGATGGAGCGTCGGCCTGCGGACTGAAGGGTCCCAGGTTCGATTCCGGTCAGGGGCATGTACCTGGGTTGCGGGCACATCCCCAGTGGGAGATGTGCAGGAGGCAGCTGATCGATGTTTCTCTCTCATCGATGTTTCTGACTCTCTGTCTATCTCCCTTCCTCTCTGTAAAAAATCAATAAAATATATTAAAAAAAAAAAAGAAGACATTGTACTCAATGTGGCCATGTCTGCTTAGGGCTAAAAACATAGGCATGATCATAGACATCAATTATTCCTCGATACAAAAAATTATTTATTTTAGACCTAACCGCTTTGGCTCAGTGGATAGAGCGTCGGCCTGCGGACTCAAGGGTCCCAGGTTCGATCCCGGTCAAGGGCATGTACCTGGGTTGCGGGCACATCCCCAGTGGGGGGTGTGCAGGAGGCAGCTGATCGATGTTTCTCTCTCATCGATGTTTCTAACTCTCTATCCCTCTCCCTTCTTCTCTGTAAAAAAAATCAATAAAGTATATTTTTAATTAAAAAAAATTATTTATTTTAAAAATAGCCCAGACATGAGCTGAGTGAATGACATCCTGGTTCGCCATCCCGCACACCCCCTGGCCGCCCCCCTTCCCCACGCCCCCTCCCCACCGTGCCCTGTTGGCACCGAGCCCTCCAGAGATGGGCCTCGCAGGTGTCCACTCACATTCAGCGCGTGGATGGGTTTGGTGACGTTGAACTTGTCCATGGTGGAGATGATGATGGAGGGTGTGGTCAGAAAAAACAGCACCACGAAGAGAATAAAGTTGATGCCCAGCCACTGCAGCCACCAGCGGGGGCCCTGGACAGAGAGGTTCTTCCTGCGGAGGAGAGAGGACACGGGCCCTGGCGGCTCACCTCCCAGGGCCTGGCCACCAACCCCACCAACATGCCCCTGGCTCGGATGGGGGTCAGAAAGCCCCAGTGAGTCCAGCCAAGAGACTAGCCCAGTGATGGCGAACCTTCTGAGCTCGGCGTGTCAGCATTTTGAAAAACCCTAACTTAACTCTGGTGCCGTGTCACATGTAGAAATTTTTTGATCTTTGCAACCACAGTAAAACAAAGACGTATATTTTTGTTATTTATTTTAGATATTTAAATGCCATTGAACGAAGAAAAATCAACCAAAAAAACGAGTTCGCGTGTCACCTCTGACACGGGTGTCATAGGTTCGCCATCGCTGGACTAGCCTGAGGGCTCTGGCGTAGGGCTCATGCCGACCTGGGAGTACAGACGGGTTCTCTGCACTGACCTTCAGCCCCTGGAAGGTCAAATTTGGGGGCCTTATGAGCTCCAAGGACCTACAAGTTATTCTCCGCTAACTGTTGAACTGATATTTTAGCATAGAGAGAGATAGATACTATTACGAAAATTAATTTCAACTTTTTTTTGTTTTTTACTCTCTTAATGTGTCCCCAGGCTAACGAAGCAGGTGACCCTTGACCTCAGGCTGCACTGTCCGACACCGTAGCCACGAGACACGTGTGGCTCCTGAGCACCGGGATGCGGCCCTCACGGGCCGGGGGCTCACCAGCAGATGTCCTCGGGGTAGGCGGCGAAGGTGACCGTCCACTGGGAGATGCCGAGCTCTCTGCTGCAGGAGGACGGCTGGGGCTCCCCTTTGCACCGCAGGCCCTGGCACTTGCAGGCGTTGAAATCCTTCAGGATGCTGCGGGGGAGGCAGGCGTGTCAGGGCCCAGCACACGGGGCCGAGTCAGAATGGGAGCCTCATGGAGCAGGACCCTGGCTTTATTACTGTGGGTTTATCATGATAACTAACGCTAGGAGAGAGACAGCATGCGGGGCCCGCGATGTGGAGGGTTTTGTTTAATCCTCAGAACAAGCCTGCGAGCCGAGGATCATTATTCCGATTTTACAGAGAAGGGAACGGAGGCTCTCCAATCAGGTTCTACGCCCCATCTGTCTGGCTCCGGTTCCCATGCTGCCTGCACTGCACCCACCCACCCTGGCAACCCCCCGACCCCCCGCCGGGATCCTCCTGCCAGTGGCTTCACCCTTTGAGACTCTCGCTTCCTTCCCAGGCCCTAGAGTCGCTATCAGAACACATACAGGAGGCGGGCTCCTGTTCTGATCCAAGATTTCCCCCCTCGGACCCCACCTCCACCCTCGCCAGCTCCTCCTCTTCCCCCCTTTGTCTCCCATAAAGCGCCCATCTCTTGACCCCACCCCACCCTCCCTGCGGCTCCCAAGGCTCGGATGCCGAGGCCCCAGGCAGTGCGCTTTATGAGCCTGACTGCTGGCGGGTGGAAGTGCTTCCTGCAAACCCCCTCCCCAGGGCCAGGCTGCCTGCAGCAGTGAGCGCCCCAAGTGCCCATTTGTAGGAAGACGGGGAGCCCCTGCACAGAAGCAGGATCTGGGGTGCAGAGCGGCTCCCTGAAGGAGGGTGGCATCCATCAGAATGCTGGACACAGAGCCGACGGGCCCCTGCGGCAGCTGGTGCGAGCCCCGCCGCCGGGCAAGGCCACATCCCCCGGAGAGGGTCTCAGCGAGAGTCACCCGAGCCCCGCTGTCCCACACACACGGGCTGGGCTCCCCGAGGGGTAAGCGTGGTGACTCCCAGCCAGACGCGGGAGGCAGAGGGACACGGCAGACCCCAGCGATGTGACTCGGCGGTATCGTCTCTCCCCAGGAGGGCCAGCGGGGCATCGGGACAGGGCCCGGGAGCCCGCCCGAGAGGCCGGGACACTCACTAGATGGCCATGGACTTCTCCTGGAAGGTGACAAAGGCCATGCCCAGGGGCTGGAACTGGACTCTGGACTCCTCCTCCGTGATCCTCTCCATCAGCTGGTCCTTCATGTCCGTGTAGTAAGCGATGGCATCCTCCTGCCAGAGGCACGTCCCTGTGATGCCGTGGCCCGTGGGGATGGCAGGGACTCCTGCGCCCGCGCCCGGCCCAGGGGGAGGTGGGGTCCTCACCCGCTCACAGCCCTGCACTTCGAAGCAGCAGAACTGGCCGCAGGGCTTGGGGTTGATGAGGGCCCGCTGGCCCGTCTTCACCTGCAGGTTGGTGTAGTAGGTCAGGCTCTTCTCCGTCTTCTTCCTGCAGGTGGAGGTTGGGGAGAGGGACTGCAGACTCACAATCCGTGGCACGGGCCCTGCACCCTCCATTCAACTCTCCGTCACCCAGAACGGGGGGGCCCAGAGCTCTGAACAAGCTGGAGGCCATCAAGGAAGGAGGGGGGCTTCTCAGAGGGGGAGGGTCAGAAGGCACAGGCCCGCTCACCCGTGCACGGCTGCTTCCCTGTGCACGCACACTTGCCTGTGCACGCCTGCTCACCCGCACACACACACACCCACTTCTCCACACACACATGCACGCTTCTCCCCCACACGCATGCACGATTTCCCCCACACACGCACGCTTCACACACACACACACACGCACGCTTCCCCCCATGCATGCACGCTTCCCCCCATGCATGCACGCTTCCCCCCATGCATGCACACTTCCCCCACACACACGCGTGCGCACACACCGTACCTCTCTTTGCACAGGTAGATCAGCTTGGCCACGTTGTAGCACAGCTGGACCTCCACCACCTCGCACGTGGGATACGCGTCCCTGCGCCCAGGGCGGGCCGGAGGCAAAGGATGGCGTTGGAAAAGGAAGCCCCAGGCAGGCGGGACCCCCCCCATCTCCAAGGGCCGCAGAGCAATCTCGCTGCCCATTCCCGGGCCAGAGAGGCCTTTGTCTTCCTCTTTTAGCACCAGCAGAGCCAGCGCAAGGCAGCCTTCGATGCCCGTGTGGCAGGTCTCGGCTCCCCCCAGGGTCCCTGGGGAAGACATAAGGCGCCCACCCCCGGCGCCTGCCCCTGGGACTGGGGGGTCCCACCGGGAAGGGCTCGCTGCCCCTCGGCCCGGCCTGCTCACCGGAAGTGGCTCTCCACCGCGTCCTTCGTGGTGTGTCTGGGGAGTCCTGTGATGAACAGGGTCCGCCTCACCTGCCGGAGAAACACACGGAGAGAAGTCACCAGGACGAGCCGGGCAGGGGCCCTGGGCGCGCCTCCTGGCCTGGCAGGACCCGGAAAGGGCGCCTTCCTCCGGCTACACAGAGCATTTCCCGAGCAACGCCACGCGCTCCTTGGCACGACCGGGGACTGAGAAAGAACCCGGAGAGGGGGCGGGACTCAATAGGGCATCACAGCAGATCACAGGAGGGCCGGGCCTGCAACCGAAGTCACTGCACGGAATCGTATTCAGAATCGTAACTACGAGCTCACAGCCCACAAATCTAAGGGCTGGTTGGCCCTTAAACCCTACACCCTGAAACAATCTATTCAGAAAGCAAGTTGTTAAAGGGAATACCAGGCCCTGGCCGGTGGGGCTCGGTTGGTTGGAGCATCCATCATCCTGGGCACCAAAAGGCAGTGGGTTAGATTCCGAGTCAGGGCACATGCCTCGGCTGTGGGTTTGATCCCAGGTCGAAGGTTAGTTGTATGAGAGGCAACCAACCGGTGTTTCTCTCTCACATTCAAGTTTCTGTTTCTTTCTTTCTTTCTCTCTCTCTTTCTCTCTTCCTCTCTCTAAAAAAAATCAATAAATGCCCTAGCTGAATTGGCTCAGTAGATAGAGCATCTGCCCGGGGGCTGAAGGATCCCAGGTTCAGTTCCAGTCAAGGGCACATGCCCAGGTTGCAGGTTCAATCCCCAGCCCTGGACGGGACACGTGCAGGAGGCAACCAACCGATGCGTCTCTCTCACATTGATGTTTCTCTCTCTCGCTCCCGCCCCCCTTCTACTTTCTCTAAAAATCAGTGGAAAATCGGGTGAAGATTAACAACAACAATAATAAATCAATAAACATATCTTCAGGTGATGATTAAAAAAAAAGGACAATGCCAACTTTGAGTTCAAACATGCAAGCCGTGCTCCAGAGGACCCTCCGGACGCTCCCGGCTGTCATGCCAGGGATCAAGCAGGGGGGTGCAGTCCTCTCTGCCCCCCCCTCCCCAGCCCCTGCCCCACCCCCACCCCCCAGCCTCACTCACCAGGCTCTCATCTTTGTACTTGATGGACTGGGTGTGGTGCCGCATGAAGCCCAGGGTGAGGAACAGGTAGATGACGGCGAAGACGGTGTGCAGCCAGAGCAGGTCGTTGCTGCGGGGGACACTGCCTGCGATCAGTGGGGGGACCCCAGCCCAGGCGGGGGCGCAAGGGCTGGGCTGGGCTGCCTTATGGCCCTGAGCTGAGGGACAGCGACTTCATCACAAGAGGCTGGGCGGCCAGTCCCCCTTAGAGAAAGCCCCTCCCTGGCAAATGAACCCTCCTGGTTTCCTACAGCCCCTCAAAACAGCAGTTGCTAACGGGGTGTCTGTGCCCAGAGCCCAGCCACACGCTGGCTGCAAGGGGGCTTCAGGGCCTCAGTCCGCCCACGTAGGGCCACCTCTCGCTGACTCTGGGCTCCAGAATCCGCCCTCTCCTTGGCCTCGCCCATCGGCACCCTCAGACCCGTCCCCCCACACTTACTTGGTCTGGAGGTTTGCTATCGTCGTCCTCCCGAAACTGTACGGGTCCTTCTCTGCGGAGAAGCACAGGGACTTAGCGCCAGGGCCGCCCCGGGGGCGGGAGGGGCACCGCCAGCCTCAGTGAGTGAGTGCTGCTCGGAGGGGCCGGGGTACAGACACGTCCAGTCTTCCCAGAGTCACCCCAACAAGACTCTGCTTTAGCCCTAGCCGGTTTGGCTCAGTGGATAGAGCGTCAGCCTGCAGACTCAAGGGTCCCAGGTTCGATTCCGGTCAAGGGCATGTACCTTGGTTGCGGGCACATCCCCCGTGGGGAGTGTGCAGGAGGCAGCTGATCGATGTTTCTCTCTCATCGATGTTTCTAACTCTCTATCCCTCTCCCTTCCTCTCTGTAAAAAATCAATAATATATATATATTTAAGACTCTGCTTTAGCGCCTGATGCCCCCCCGGCAACTTCTCACCCGTCATGGGGGTCAAGTCACAACCTGCCTTCGTTTGGCTTTGAGATTTTGGTGACATTTCTCGGGAAATCGGGACCGACCCTTAGCTGTTCCCAGAAGCAGGGCTGGGAATCCCGGGGTGTAAGGAATGGGATCCTGGTGGCATTTGGGGAGCGAGCTTCCGGCGGACGCTTGGAGATAGAATTCCGGGCTCAGATTCTGACTCTGCGTGGGGCTGGGAGATGTCAAATACCCTTGGGAGCCCCTGATTCTGTAAATCTTGGGGGGTTTTTTCCTCCTCCTCCTACTTAGAACCAGAAGTGGATATTAGGCTTGGGGTGGATTCTTCTCTGGATTTTTAATCGGATGGAAAAGTCCAGAAAGCCACCCTGGGACATTCTCACATCTGAGTGTGAGCATGACTCCCCCACAGTGAGCCCCTTTCCCAAGGCCTGCTGCTCTGCGTGGCTCAGGGGTCGAGCGTCGACCTAAGAACCAGGAAGTCACGGTTGGTTCAATCCCGGTCGGGGCACATGCCCTGGTTGCGGGCTTGATTCCCAGTGGGGTGAGTGCAGGAGGCAGCCAATCCATGATTCTCTCTCATTGATGTCCCTCTCACTCTCTCTCTCCCTCTCCCTTCCTCTCTGACATCAATAAAAATATATTTTAAAAAAAGAGAGAGAATAGTTACCCAGCAAGTTGCCCGAGAGGTTGACGGGCAAGATGACGCACAGGGACAAGAAGCTGACCACCACCAGCAGGAAGATGATGTGTCTCTGGAAAGACAGGTAGTGGATGGCGTCCTCCCCGCACCACTCCAGGATCTGGTCGTCGCTGGTCAAGACACAGGCATGGGATCCCGGTGAGCAGCAGCCCCAGGCCGGCCCTCGGAGGCCCTGCACGGAGGGTCTCCTATAACCCCTCCTGGCCACCCCTCGAGGGAGCTTCTAATTTCATCTTCATTTCTTAGCACAGCAGGAAACAGAAGTATGGAAAAGCGGCATAGCCCTAGCCCAGTGATGGCGAACCTATGACACACGTGTCAGAGGTGACACGCGAACTCATTTTTTTGGCTGATTTTTCTTTGTTAAATGGCATTTTAATATCAAAAATATACATCTTTTTTATACTATGGTTGCAAAGATCAAAAAATTTCTATATGTGACACGGCACCAGAGTTAAGTTAGGGTTTTTCAAAATGCTGACACGCCAAGCTCAGAAGGTTTGCCATCACTGCCCTAGCTGGTTTGACTGAGAGGATAGAGCGTCGCCTACGGACGGAAGGATCCCAGGTTCCGTTCCGGTCAGGGGCCCATGCCTGGGTTGCGGGCTCCATCCTCAGTAGGGGGCATGCAGGAGGCAACCGATCAATGATTCTCTCTCATCATTGACATTTCTATCCCTCTAACTCCACCATTTATACACCACATATTAATTCATTTGAATTAGCCAGAGCAGGTGTCAGCCTCGGCACCTTATAGTTGGGGAAACTGAGGCCCGAAGAAAGGGACTTACCCACCATCCTGAAACTACCATATTCCATCAATTCTACGCTGTCCTTCTCCTATTTCAATGAGCATAGCTGATCACGGCTTAAGGGGCAGTGTTTTCTCATTCTTAGTGCTGTCTCAGATAATGTGCATCTTACAACAACCTGATGGCCACTGTGGCACCCAGACTCACAGCCCGGCTCCGTCCACCGCACTGGAGGTGACTGGCCAGCCCAGACCACCCGGTGCCTCTTTTAGGATTTCTCGCCACAGGCTCCAAGTTTTTTTGTTTTTTTTGTTTTTATTAGTTAAGGTACAGGCTCCAAGTTTTTTAAAAAAAATGAACACTTTTAACCCAATGAGCTGACTGTATCGAGCGATCACTAGTTCTCCACTTTTCACCAGTTTAAAGACACGTAGCACTGTCTAGAGGAGCTTCCACTCAACTAGATCCACGTTAAATACAGTGGGGCCTTGACTTACAAGTGTCCCGACTAACGAGTTTATCGAGATATGAGCCGTCTCTCGGCCGATTTTTTGCTTTGAGTTGCGAGCTAAAATTCGGGTTACGAGCCAGCTTCAGATACCCCACCGCTGTTTGGCGCAGCGGACGTCACAGTGAACGCCACGACATCAGCCCAGCATCGCGTGTCTCACTCGTTCACTTTTTGATTTGACGTACGAGTAATTTGAGTTACGAGCTCCGTCACGGAACGAATTAAACTCGTAAGTCAAGGCCCCACTGTACTGAGGAGATAGGATTCCCTCCTGAAGCGCAGCAGGAGCTTTAACTGGCTGGTGCAGGAATTGCCTGGGACTCCTTTGTCCTCAGCCCCCACGTACGGCTGTGAACATGAACTGAAGGAAGTATCTAAGAGGCCCTATCTCAAGGTCAGGCATCTGGGCCCTATCCTTCTGATTGGCCAAACACTCAAACACACACACACGCACGCACGCACGCACACGCACATGCTGTACTCACTTCAGACGGAAGATCGCAGTGAGCCAGGGGCAGCATCCCTGGAAATAAAGACATCGGGAATTAGCTTCGAGCGTGTCTGTCTTTGGGAGCAGATATAACCATCGTCTTTGACATTAATGACGAGCTAACCTTCTTCTGTATAAAAACAGCACTTTTGCCCCAAATTCAGCAAGCTACCCCTTGTCCCGAACACAACAGAGTCCGTATGCTCCCAATTGTTCCCAATATGCACTACAGGCTTGGAATTCATTCTTTCTTCCTTTCTTTTTTACAAATGGTTTCAGAGAGGAAGGGAGAGAGAGAAAAAGAGAGATAGAAACATCAGTGATGACAGAGAGTCATTGATCGGCTGCCTCCTGCACGCCCCACACTGGGGATCGAGCCCGCAACCCCGGGCACGTACCCCCTGACTGGAATCGAACCCAGAACCTTCCAGTTCACAGGCCGATGCTCTATTCGCTGAGCCAAGCCAGCTAGGATGCAAGCTTGGAATTCTTGCAAAACCCTCTCAAATTTGCCAATCCGTGGGATTGCACATGTTCCGGGGTCAAATCATGAAACTTAAATGAACAGCTGGCGAAACCTCAGGCCCGCTCTGGAGAAACTGCTGTGGGTTTCTGTTTGTTTCCAAACGGCCGAGTGAGAGGTGGGACAAGAGCTTGGAGTGGGATCTAGAGAAGGAACAGGTGTCTGCAGTTTGGATCGTCCACTGACACTCCCTGAAGCGGACGGCTGCCCAGCGTGACCTGTCTTTGTTTGAAGACAAATATTTGTTCCTCATTCACTTGACAATTACTAAACAGCTCCTACTGGGTGTCAGGTGACGGGGCACAGCGCTGGGTAAGACACGGCTGCTGCTCACATTTGGCCCAGAGACTAGCAGGCAAGTCAACAATTAACTGGCCCTGGCCGACGTGCCTCAGTTGGATGAGCGTCATCCCGTGCACTGGTAGGTCAGGGCACGTGCCTGGGTTGCAGGCTCAATCCCCGGTCGGGTGCATACGAGAAGCAGCTGATCTCACATCAATGTTTCTCTTTCTCTCTCTCTCTCTAAAAATTAATAAAAACACTTTTCTTAAAAAAAAAATAATAGCCCTAGCCGGTCTGGCTCACTGGATAGAGCGTCGGCCTGCAGACTGAAGGGTCCCAGGTTCGATTCTGGTCAAGGGCATGTACCTTGGTTGTGGGCACATTCCCAGTAGGGGGTGTGCAGGAGGCAGCTGATCGAAATTTCTAACTCTCTATCTCTCTCCCTTCCTCTCTGTAAAAAAATCAATAAAATATATATTAAAAAAGAAAAGAAAAGAAATAATAGCCCTAACCGGTTTGGCTCAGTGAATAGAGCGTCGGCTTGCAGACTGAAGGGTCCCAGGTTTGATTCCGGTCAAGGGCACGTACCTTGGTTGCGGGCACATTCCCAGTAGGGAGTGTACAGGAGGCAGCTGATCAAAATTTCTAACTCTCTATCCCTCTCCCTTCCTCTCTGTAAAAAATCAATAAAATAAATAAAAAATTTTTTAAAAAGAAAGAATAATGATCATTGACTGTCACACAAAGCCGCAAGCATGATAACAGAGACGCATGCTAGGACCCCATGGGGATTCTGTAGCCCTCTGCCTGAGAGGCAACCAAATCTCACGATCCCGGGCCACCCGGCGGCACCTCCCCCATGGTATGTTCCAAGTCCAGGTGACCGTCAGTGCAGAGAAGAGCTCTGACCTGCACCTGCCACCGGAACAGGAGCACCGCCGCCCTCTCCCCGCTGGTTCATCGCCTCCGGCCTCCCCTGCCCGCCACGCGCCCCCACCGGCCTCAGCCACCGCTGCCCCTGAGATACCAACCAGGTCACTTTCAAAATCCTGTGGCCCCTGGGAGGAAGACGATGACGACCGCTGGAATCTGGACTCGCTGGAAACACAAAAGGAAAAAAATTCAAATACTTCTTTTTAAAAATCTAAAAACGCATCCCTAGTATCTTGCTGCCTCATGGAGCTCAGGACCAAAGCTACTAGCCCTCAACGGCTGGGACGAAGCGTAACTCGCCCTGTGAGAAACACAGACACGGCGAGAGCCACTCCGAGGTGCGTCAGACAGAAAACTGTGGTGCGTGGCTGTAACGCGGGGTCAGGACACCCCTGGCTTCAGCACAAGGTCTGGTTTACTTAAAGTGACTTCCAAACGGGGCCTGTTTGCAAGGTGTTTCCCACAGAGCAGACAACACTTGGCATAAACACTGTATTTTATCATCAACTCTAAGACACCACTGGTGTTAGGGGCATCATTATGAACCACGAAGAATGAAAAAATGCTACCGATTAAACTGTAACTAGCAATGATAACAAGCTGCCTTCCGATTTCAGAGACAAGAAAAGGCCAAAATGTGCATTTTTAAAGTTGCTAAACTCTGGCATTTTAATATATTTTTATTGATTTCCGAGAGGAAGGGAAAGGGAGAGAGAGAGAAGGAGAGAGAGAGATGGAAACATCAATGATGAGAGAGAATCATGGGTCGGCTGCCTCCTGCACATCCCCTGCTGGGGATCGAGCCTGCAACCAGGGCATGTGCCCTTGACCGGAATCGAACCCGGGACCCTTCAGTCCACAGGCCAACACTCTATCCATTGAGCCAAACCAGGCAGGGCTGAACTCCAGCATGTTATATCGTGGGATTTTAGTCAAATCCCTTCTTCTGAGTAACCCGCAAGAACACCCGTGTGCTGTGAGCTGTTTGGATTTTTGCTTCTGTTTCCCTACTCCTCGCTCTGCCCTCCCACTCCTAATGGCCTAAGACCGTGGTCGGCAAACCTCAGCTCGAGAGCCACATGTGGCTCTTTGGCCCCTTGAGTGTGGCTCTTCCACAAAATACCACGTACAGGCGCGCACGTACAGTGCGATTGAAACTTCGTGGCCCATGCGCAGAAGTCGGTATTTTGTGGAAGAGCCAGTATTTTGTGGAAGAGACACACTCAAGGGGCCAAAGAGCCACATGTGGCTCGCGAGCTGCGGTTTGCCGACCACTGGCCTAAGACACAGTGGAACTTCACTTTGAACTCTCTCATTGGGCCTTCACGGTAAGCCTGCAGGGAAGAGAGCGCAGGAGGAAACCCCCCCAAAAGTTTAGGGACTTGACCAAGATCACACAGCCAGGGGTCTGGCCAGGCCCCCTGATTTCCAAGTGCTCCACTGTACTGTGGCGTTCAGCCCCTCCTCTGGGTGAATGTCCCCCAAAGCATCAGATATCCCAAAAGGCTCCCCCAATAGTCTCAGGCTCCGACACAGCTGAAACCAGGCCCCCCCCCACCTCACCCCAACACGAACATCCTGAGGCTTTTGCAAATGCCAGAGACTGTGGAGAAGGAAATGCATTTACACACACACCCCTCGCCCCTCCCACATTGCCACACGGGCAGCCTGCAGAGCGAGAGCGGAGGGTCTGCCTGGTGATGGCAGGGCAGGCGCTCGGGGGGCAGCCTGGGCCAACGTGTGCTCCCCATTCACTTCCCACTGACACGAGGACTAGGGTGGGTGGTAGCCAGTGGTGCAGATGGAGAATTCAGGTCCCCCTCTGGGGGATGTGAGCTGAGAGCCTTCCAAGCCCGGATGGAAGCGGAAGGCCTGAGTCTGTGGTGCGGAGCAGGCTCACCCGGGGTGGCTGAGTTAGGGCCATCGGCCAGCACGAAGCCAGGGGAAGGTCAGGGACGTTCGTTCAGCCACGGCCCTACCGCCCTGGGCAGCCAGCCCCATCCCTCAGCGAACTCGTTGCGGAAGATGCACTTGAAAATAGCCAAGGCGAGACAGAAAGCCGGCGTCCTCCTCCTGCTGATTTTGAAGCCCTAATTATCTGAAGGAACACCGTCTCCTCTGCAGCCCGAAGCCAGCAAGGCTCGTGGCCACAGCCGGGCCGGAGCCTGGAGGAGACCCGGGCGTGTGGGCCTCGGCTTTCTCACGAGGCTGACCTCACGGGTCTGTGCCGCGGACCGGACAGACGGCGTCTGGTACCAGCCTGGCGGATGTACCCGGTGAATGTGATGTGATTCCAGCATCGTGGGGGGGTCCCGCCTGCTGGGCTTCCCACACCCCCAGCCCATCCCAATGTCTGTCTATCTGTCTGTCTCTCTCTCTCTCTCTGTCACACACACACACACACACAGAGACAATGACATTCTAAGTAACATGACTCTTTTACCTGCCCACTTCTGACACCAGGGCAATGCGTCCGTAATCCCAGAATCTTCTCCTTATGATGGAAAACACCAATATTAAAAACTAAAAGTAGAAAAAAGAAAGAAAGCAAGTGAAAGCACATTGGATGGCTTGTAACGAGAAGAGACAGCTGTCTTAGGAGCCAAGCCCACCTGCCTCGCGTCAGGGGGCGCGAAGGTGACCCAAGCCCAGAGAGGGCACTGAGCTGCCCAGGGCTGCACAGCTCAAGGCTGTGATGCTGTGCTTGCTCTCACACACACACACACACACACACACACACACACACATACCCCAGGTCTTGTCACTTGTTCCCAAGTCACGAAGGCTGTCAGCGCTGACGCTCAGCTTGCCCAAGCGCCCCCCTAGCCAAGCCACGATATCCCAAGGACTGAGCTGGCTTGGCGGCTCCTGAGCAGGGAGGTCTGGCCCCACAGCAGCCCTGGGGAGCCGCTTAACTTTTCTTCTTCACTTTACATAGAATTTCTTTCTCTTTTTTTTTGAATCTATTTTTATTGATTTCACAGAGGATTTCACAGCCGATCAATGATTCTCTCAATCCTCATTGATGTTTCTTTTTTCTTTTCTTTTTTTAAATATATTTTTATTGATTTCAGAGAGGAAGGGAGAGGGAGAGAGAGACTGAAGCATCAATGATGAGAGAGAATCATGGACTGGCCGCCTCCTGCACACCCCGCGTACTGGGGATCGAGCCCGAATCCCGGGCATGTGCCCTTGACCGGAATTGAACCCGGGACCCTTTGGTCTGCAGGCCAACGCTCTATCCTCTATCCACTGAGCCAAACCGGCTAGGGCTCATTGATGTTTCTATCCCTCTCTCCCTCTCCCTCTGAAATCAATAAAAAAAAATATTTTTAAAAAAAGAATTAGTCCCATTTTACAGAGCAGAAGCCTGAGGCCCAGACAAGCGACATAATGTACCCAAGGCCAAAGAGCCCGTAAGTGGCAGCGCTGCTGGGATAGAAAGCCAGGTCTGGCTCCTCCCCTGAGGTCCCCCGGAAGGCCCTGGGTGGGGTTAAATAAACAAGTGACAGGGGAAAGCAGGATTCACAAAGGTCTTACCAGGAAGCAGCTGACGTCGATGAGCAGGACCACGGGGATGCCGCCGAAGGGGACGCCCTGGAGCACCGTGCTGTTTTTGGCCGAGTTGTAGCAGTAGGAGTCGTTGGGGTGTTCCCTGATGCCCAGCCGGTCCCGGGTGGACGCCGCCTTGGACTGCCACAGTTCCAGGAACGGGGAGTCGGTCATGGTGCCCATTACCCCTGAAGAACGGGACCAGGTGGGCGGTCAGAGCTCAGACTCTTCCATCGTTTGCCCGGCCAGCGCTGGCAGAGCCAACGGCGCTGTCTCCTGGCTGAGGGCGGGGGGGGGGGGGGGTCATGGGGAGNCCCCCCCGCCCCCCCCCCCCCCCCCCCCCCCCCCCCCCCCCCCCCAGGGGGAGCCAGCAGCAAGAGGCCAGGGCGAGGAGACACCAGACCCCGCGTGCTGGGCAGAGTTTACGGAAAATAGCTCCATTGTTCGAACAGTCCCAAGGGTCCGATGGAGGGGGGGATGGCTCCTGCAAGACACAGCTGGTACCCTCCCGAGTGGGGGACACAGGACGAAAGGGAAGGACAGGCGCTGCGTATCTGCCTGCTTAGGGGGGGGCCCACGGGCCTCCAGCCTCCAGGACTCCTGCTGGCAAGGTCATTCCTTCCTGGGGGAGCCCCTGGGAGCACCAGTGCAGGCCGGGGAGAGGGTGGAGGGGGGCAAATAAGGAAGAGGGGGCCCCCTAAGTATGCAACAGCTGCTGACCTTGGGAGCCACGGGGGAGGGAGCCCCCGCTCCCACTGTTCATGGATGTCAGAGATGGACCCATTCCCCACACTTGGAAACTGAGGCTCAGGGGCTTAACCACCTGCCCCAAGATCAAGGAGCCAGTCCTGGCAGACTCAGGTCTCAGACCCAGACTCCTGACTCACAGGCTCCCGCCCCAGCAGGCAGACACCCAACAGGCGGACAAACTCATTGTTAGCTCAGTGAGAGATGAAAGGCCTGGGAAGGGACGGACAGAGGCAGATGTGGGACCGGAGAAGAGAGGGGAGGAGGTGGTCCAGGGAGAGGATATGGGGAGAGTCTCAGGACTTCCACAGGGATCCCCAAGGCACCCACTGAGCCCTCCCAGCTCCACCCTCTGACCCCTGCCCCCCTGAGGACCTTGGGTCTAAGGGAAAGGACTGACATGTCCAAAGCAAACATGGACAGCTCCGGGCGGGCGGCTGGCCGCTCCCTCCCTGGCTGCTGGGAACCCCGGCGAAGCTCATGAAAAGCTCCAGTGTTCGTCCCTGACCCCGGAGGCCCAGAGCTAGAGCCCACATTCCGGCCTCCTTTCCAGGGACTGTGGCCGAGGAGCAGGAGACGTTCTCAGCATTGCTTCCTCCAGCTCCCTCTCCCCTCCCCAAAGCTGGTTAAACCAGATTCCCCAGGGCCTCGGCTCGGGCTGGTCTCTCCACCTGCCGCAGGGACCCCAAACACCCAAGGCTGGTGGCTTGTGTGCTGGGTGGGGGTGATTCCCAGTTCTGACCCCTGGACTGCTGGGCTGGGGACAATCCCACACAGAAGTGCAGGCAGGGTGTGTGTGTGGGGGAGGGTGGTTTGCGGGTGGTCAGGGGGCACCTCCCAGGATACAGAGGCACTTTCTCCCCAATAAGAGCCGGAGGGAGGGTGTGGTGCCAGAACCATGGACGGGGCAGACGCATGAGAGCTGCTCTGGGAGACAGATGGTCTTGGCTCCCCTCCGTCACACCCCGCCCAGTGGCACCAGCCCAACCACACACCCTGCCAGATGCTGGGAGGCCAGCGCCTGCCCTGCTCCTGGCCCCACACTCACCGGACACCAGGGGAGGCACGGCCTGGGGCTGAGCCCCTCGGAGAGGCCCTCAGGGGCAGCTGGCTCTGGCAAAGCCCAGCGTCCTGGGGCCGCCACTCATTTCCTGCAGGGTCTCCTGCCGCAGGGCCACGGGCACCAGCCTGTGCCACACGGGTTTTCCTAGAGGGACACAGACACCCGGCATGAGAAGCGGCCTCTCCCGGCCCAGCTCTGGCCTGGGTCCCGCGGACACTCCCGTCCCATGCGCCTGCCCCAGGGTCTCTGATCTCAAACGCTGGCATGGACCCTCTGTCCTCCCGATGGGTGCGCTCCTGCCCTGGCCTCTCCCAGAACTGGTTCTAGGCCTGCGTTCCTCTGGGCCACCCCGCTCCCCACCCCCCAACCCCCGCCTCCCCCAGCACCACAGGGGCTCCAGCCTCCCCCTCCTCTCCTGTGGCTGGAGGCCCTGCTGGGGCCAGTGGTCCGCCCTGGGCTGTGGGGCTCATCTGGCCCACACGGGTGGCTGCTGCCAGGGACAGGGCAGAACAGACAAGGAAGGCTTGAGAGTGAAATGGTAAGACAAGAACAGCCTCATAAAATGCTCACAGAGGCAACACTGTCCCTGAGGAGTGGCGGGGGGGGGGGGGGGGG
>JAWPEG010038709.1:5298398-5358248 GCA_035771395.1 Myotis vivesi | reverse complement strand
GGGGGGCGCGCCCCCCCCGCGGGGGCACTGGCGGGGCTGGGTGGTGCCGGGGGACAGCCCTCCCCAGGGCTGCTGCATGCTGAGCTTTAGGGGAGCAGAGGCCC
The DNA here is from genome assembly GCA_035771395.1 of Myotis vivesi. Classification (NCBI taxonomy): domain Eukaryota; kingdom Metazoa; phylum Chordata; class Mammalia; order Chiroptera; family Vespertilionidae; genus Myotis; species Myotis vivesi. The sequence goes on along the minus strand of JAWPEG010038709.1, from coordinate 5,358,144 downwards.
CACGGGAGGAAGCACTGTGGTTCCCCTTCTTCCTTGAGCCCCAGTCATGCCTCTCGGTCCGTTTCCTCTTGCCAAACAGGATCCCTTGATAAGAAGGGCCCGCCGGAGGTCAGCCCGCAAATACCGCCAGCCTGGGCCTGGGACGGAGCCGGTCCCGCCAGCCCCTCCGGATGACGTGCCACTGAGCACACAGCTGTGCAGGCCCTCAGTCACCGGGCCTTTCAGCTCAGCTGTAGCCTGTCCTGCCTGTCACACACACAATGGCCCCTCCAGGCGGGGCTGACGAGGTGGGGGCGGGGGGACTCAGTGGACCAAGATCAAAAGGGAGCTGGCTCAGGAGCTGAAACGCTGACCGTTCTGGGCAGGGGCCAAGCCAGCAAGTAGGCCCCGTGGTCACAGGAGCCGTGCCTGGCCGCGACCTTCGCAATATCCAGTGATCTGATATTTGTTTGACAAGTGTATGCAAATACCTAGCACTTATCCATGCCTCCTCCGCTCATTCCTAGCCAAGAGCCTGGAGGAGGAGATCCAAGAATTCCCGCTGAGCCAGGTGGGCAACAGGGGACTCGCGCCCCCAACTCCAAGTTCAGCCCATGTGCCCCGCCCCCCCAGAATCTGGTTGTGGCCCATGGGACAGAGGGCCAAGTCCAACAGCTGTTCTCAAACTTGCCAAAGAAAGCCAACCACCAAGGCTAGCCCGCTGCCCACCTGAGCTGGCCCCGGGCACGAGGCAGGAGGCGTGTGCGCGTTACTGGCTCTCACAAGAAGAGTGTTCTTGCCCCAGCCGGTTTAGCTCAGTGGATAGAGCGTCAGCTTGTGAACTGAAGGGTCCCGGGTTCGATTCCGGTCAGGGGCACATGACCAGGTTGCAGGTTCAATCCCCTGCAGGGGACATGCAGGAAGCAGACAATCAATGATTCTCTCTCATCATTGATGTTTCTATCAATCTCTTTCCCTCTTCCTTCCTCTCTGAAATCAATAAAAATATATTTTAAAAAAAAAGAGCGTTCTTAATATCACCCAATCACCACATTTTCAGGTTTGGTTACAATGACTGCAGGACTACGAGCCCTTCTGCCACGGGAGCTAAGGGAGCTGGAGCAGAAGAAGATACAAAGTAAACACAAACTTCTCAAAGTGCCACCCAACGGGACCCAGGTGCGGGGTGACTGTTTACCTCCACACACGTCAACCCTGGAGCGACAAGTACTGGCCCAGCGATGAGAGGCAGTGCAGCTGGCACTTGCAGGCACACATCGGAGACAATGCCCATAAAGCCCTTAGCCCAGGGCCCAGCCCTGTGAACACTTCAAAGCTGTTTGCTTCATATATATTTCAGAGAGGAAGTGAGAGAGAGATGGAGAGACATCAATGAGGAGAGAGAAGCATTGACCAGCAGCCTCCTGCATGACCCCTGCTGGGGATGGGGGCATGCGCCCTGACCTGGAATCGAATGGTGACCTCCTGGTTCCTAGGTGGATGCTCAACCACTGAGCCACACCGGCCGGCCGGCAAAAGCTGTTTGCTTTGACGTCCCGTCCAGCGAATGGGAAACCCGCAGGACCCCACGTAGAGCCCAGTGAACAGCCGAGAGAGACCTTTGTCCCAACTCTAAACAAACAGGGGGCCATGTGAGCGGAGAGGCAGCCTGGGCTGCTTCTCATTCACGGCAGGGCCGACCTCAGGCTCCGCCAGGTGTCGGAGGAGGGGAAAGGAGAGAAAGGCCGTGGGGCTTGTGGAGGGAGAGGGGAAAACTCTAAGGGGTGCCCCCGCCCCGGGGTCTCTCCGGAGTCCCAGTGGGTGCCCAACACCCTGCAGGGGCCGGGAGGGCCACCCTGTGCCCACTGCGCTCGGGCCTGGTGCGCATGACCTCTGGCTTCGCTCCAGGGGCTGGGACACAGCCGCACAACTTCAGGGAAGAAGGAAGCTGCGGGGTGACCCGGGCAGCCACAAGGTGGACTCCCACCCGTGAGGGCACGGCCTGCGCTGAACCATGGAGGCCACCCAGGGGCCGCGGAGCCCGTCTTCTTAGGGGAGTCCTCCGCTCTCTGCGTCCCTCCCCAGCCGCCCGCCGCCTCCACGGGACGGACGCCACCGGGACCGCAGGGAGTGGCCACCGAGGGGCAGACCGAGCCGGGGCAGCGCGGGGGACGCAGACGCCGGCCCTCCCCAGGCCCGCCGCGCGCGGTGCCAGGAGGAACAGCTCCAGGCTGCGCCCCGGTTGGGCTGGGGGGGGTCGGCTTCCCGCTGACAAACCCCCCAAGTCCGGGAGGGCTGGGGAAGGGGGAGGCGTCAGCGAAGAGCCGGACGTCGGAGAGGGAGGGCGGGGAACGCCGTCGGGCGGTCGGGAGGAGCGCGGGGCTGCGGGGCCGGGGCTCCCCCTCTGCGCCCACCTCACCACCACCCCCTGCTCGGGCCTGGGGGCTGCGGGGTGCGAGGGCCGCGCCCCGAAACCTGACACTTGCGTGGCACCCGGCGCAGAGCCAGGTCCCGCAGGTCCGAGAGGGCGCGGGCGACACCCCCCTCCCCGGCGCGGCGGCCCCCGTCCCCGTTACCTGCGGCGGGGGCGCAGCGCGCGCGGAGGAAGCCGTCCGTCCGTCCGTCCGCACCCCTGGCCCGCGCGGCGCGTCCCGAGCGCCTGAAAGTTACAAAGTGAAACTCCGGCGCCGCCGCACATGCGCAGAGCGCCGGCCACCGCTTGCCCAATTTGCAGCCGCCGCGGGGCGGGCGTCCCGGTGCCGCCACCTGCGCGCGGGCCGCGCTCCCCCCGCCGTCCTCGCCCTGCGCCCCGCCAGCTCGCGTCCCGGGGCCGAGGGGGCCGCCGCCAGGGCTGATTCCGCTGCTCAGCGCCCCCCCCACACACGGCCCCCTCCCCGCACCTCGGGGAGAGCCGGGCGCGCACAGGTGGTCGCGCCGCGCGGAGGTGGCGCCGGGGGAGCGTTCGCCTCCGTTCGTGGTCGCCCCCGTTTTGCATCGGTTTCCTAGACGGCTCCTAGGCTAGGGGGGCTCTCGGCTGCGCTCGGCACCTCCGCTCCCTGCAGTCCGCGGCCACCGGTGCCGCTGCGGAAGGCCGCGCTCCCCCGCCGCCGGGAGCGCCCCGAGGGAGGGTCCTCGGTGCAGCCGCGCGATACTGCCCGGGCCCAGGCCCCCGGGGTCACCGATCGGGCCCAGCTCGCAGAGCGCGGCCTGTCTCCCGGGCTGAGTACCAGGGTGCTTCCTGCCAACTGGACGGTGAGCTGGCCGGGGGCGCGGGGGGTGCACCCGGCAGGACGCAGGGCCCGGCTTCGTGAGGACGCGCCCACTGCGCTCCTTCTCTGGCCTGGGATTGCGCACCTGCAAGACCCGGGGGCTGGACCGCAGCTCCCTCCCAGAGCCTTCCCAGCGCTGACCCGTGAATCCGCACGCACACGTGCGCAGCTCTGCGGGTTCCCTCTGCTCATCTCTAGGTTCTCATCCTTCACTGAGATGACAAACCTCTTCTCCTTACCTCCCTAGCACCAGCCTGGGGGGGCGGGGCTCCTCCTGCTTCTCGGACAGTTCTTTCCTGTCCCATAGACCTTCCCCCCCGCCCCCCAAACCTGTTACTAACCTTTTCCCAGTTTGCGCTTGGGCTCATCCCCTGTCCCTCGGTACCTGTGCCTGCTATCTCCCCGCTCCTGCTGCTGCCAAGACCCCCACCTGACCTCCAGCGGGTTCCTGGATGGCCCCGGGACTCCCCTGGCTCCTCNACTCTGAGGAGCCAGGGGAGTCCAGGGGCCACCCCAGGAACCTGCTGGAGGTCAGGCGGGGGGCCTTGTCAGCAGGAGGCAGCAGCAGAGGAGAGATGGCAGGCCCAGGTGCGGAGGGACAGGGGCTGAGCCCAGGGCCAAGGGCAAACTGGAAAATGGTTAGTAGCTGAGGTTTGGGGCGGTGGGGGGAGGAGGAAGCCGGATGGGACAGAAAAGAACTGTCAGAGCAGGAGGAGACCCCCCCGCCCCCGCCCGCCACCTCCCATGAGCCACAGGCTGGTGCTAGGGTCCTGGGCAGGGAGGTAAGGAGAAGAGGTTTGTCATCACAATAAAGGATGAGAGCCTAGAAATGGATCAGAGGGCAGAGCCGCACACGTGTGCGTGAGGATTCACCGATTTAGTCCTGGGAAGGAGCTTGGGTCCAGCCCATTCCACAGATGGGAAAACCAAGGCTTCAGAGGTAGCCCGATGTACTGACGGCAGAGCCGGGCTGGAGTGGAACGTCTAGGTGACCGGATCCCCCCATTTCCAGCCCCAGGCCCACTGAGCCCCTCTCGCCACCCCGCCTGTTCTGTGCGGTGGCACCCCCCTCCCCCCGAGGCTTTCCTTTGAGAGAACAAAAATCAAATTAAGAAGCTGACTCTCTCTGGCTCAGCCTGGGAGGCCCTGCCCCCTTGAATCGGTAATTAGACGTGGAAGAGCCTGTCAGGGGAGGGAGGGAGCTGCTCCCAGGGCTGCTGGGGGACCAGCCTCTCCTCTCCCAGCCCAGGGGCCCCTGAAAGCTGCTGGGGGGCAGGTTGAAGGCCCCTCCTCAGATCCAGTAACAGGACCCGACCCTTTCCCATCCCTCAGGCCAGGGGCTCTGGGTCCCTGGCGGTGGCAGCTCTAGTAGATTCTAGAGGTGGACAGCACGGGCGAAGAAAGTGAACAGAACTGGCCCCTTCGGAGACGGGAGGGCTGCAGAGCGTTCACAGAGGGGCCCAGACGTGGGCGGGGGTTCTGGATCCCCTGGTCAGCGGGGTCAGTGGTAGCCAAGACCCACTATGTGCCAGGTCTGGGTGGGGCGTGAAGCAGACCGTATGCACTGATGGGAGGACACACCTGAACTCCCAGCTGGTCATGGTCCTGCAGCAGGAGCCCCAGCCCCCGCCCCCCCCCCCCCCCGAGCCCCCATGAGGGAGGCCAGGCCCCTGGTGGGATAGAAATCCAGAGTGACCCCTAGCCTTATTGGCTCAGTGGATAGAGCGCTGGACTGCGGACTAGAAGGTCCCGGGTTCGATTCCCGTCAAGGGCACATGCTCGGGTTGCAGGCTCCATCCCCAGTAGGGGGCGTGCAGGAGGCAGCCGATCCATGATACTCTCTCATCATTGATACTCTCTCCCTTCCTCTCTGAAACCAATAAAAATATATTTAAAAAAACACACAGAGTGACCTGTAGGTTTGGAGGCCTGGCTGGGAGTGGGGTGGAGCCACTCACTGAGCTGGAGCGGGTGGGGGTGGAAGGGCAGTTGGGTGCAGTTCCGGTGCCCAGTGGAGGCTCCGGTGGAGTCATCAGGAATGAATGGCCCGTGAAGCCCTGACACTGGGCAGGGCCTCTTAGGAGAGAGGCCCATGGAGAAAGCAACCCTGACACCTTGACCTCAGACCTCCAGCCTCCGGACGGTGAGAAATCAATGCCTGTTGCTTAAGCAGCCGAGCTGCTCTTCCCACACAGGTGTCCCCGAAGCTCTCATATGCAGGGCCAGGGTGCAAATCCACACCTGGACCTGCAGTCTCTGTCTGCACCTGTTCCCTTCCCCTCCTGCTCCTCCTCCCCCTCGCTTTACCCCAAGAGGAACTCCAATTGGGCAGAGAGGGGCGAGCTTGAAGCTCTGGCCACTGCCACCGCTCGCCACAGCCCCGAGCACAGTCGCGAGCTTCAGTTTCCTCGTCTGTAAAAGTGGGTTCGGGAAGGCGCACTTGACAGGGTTATGGCGTGAGGATCTGGGAAGGTGGCAAAGGCCTGGCTCTGGGCGGGATCCATGCTGGGTGCTCAGCGAATGGCAGCTGTTGCTTTTATCATCTCCCACAACCTCATCTCCTTCTCTTCTACCCAAGTCTGTTCATGGAGCCGCCACGCTGGGGCCTTGGCCGGCCTGCACACCTGCTTCCTCTCACCTGCCCCATATCGGGTGTCTGTTTGCTTCATTAGCTCAACAATCCCCCCAAGCACTGACTCACCGATAGCCACCGTGTTCTGCAGAGGAGCTTGGCTTATCGGCTGCTTATCCGCGTAAACAAATTGGTTTTTACACAATCAATTACAATATACTGGGATGTGTAGGGGGAAGGGGGTCCTTACACCGCCTCGTGGATTACCCTCCTCCACTGGCCTCTCTCCTCTGACACCCAGCTGGCTGCAAGACTGTACGCAAGGCTTCCAGAGTTTTCTTTCTTCGGCAAAACCAGGCCTGATCCCTCCCAGCTTAACCCCCTCCCGAGGCTGCGCCTGCCTTCCATCCAACAGGCCCAGTCCCCTGCACATGGTCAGCCTCACCCGGGTCTTCCTGCCTTCGGTCCCCCCCACCCCCACCCCCATTCCCCGCCCAGCCACCTCCCTGCCCGCCAGCACATACTCCCTGGGGCATGAGCCCCGCCCTCAACGCCCGGGGGTCCCTCCTGAGCCCACCCTGGCCCGTTACCACCTCTTTCTTATCTGGAAAACTCACCTTAACTCTCAAGAGCCGTCTTCCCCGGGTCTTCCTGAACCCCTCCTCTCTGCTCCCCCAAGGAGTGCCTCCATCCAAGTCCTTATCAGCCCGCAGGGTGGACTCTGCAGCAACATCTGTCAGCGCAGTCCCCCCCCAACCCCGCCCCCGGGGCAGGAGAGGCTCGTGTCTGGCACACAGGGCGGCTCCATGTTTGCGGGCCTAGTGAAGGCACCGACGGATGCACGTGAGTAGGGCTGTCAGGTGCTTCTCACACCTCATCCCGTGCGGTCCTCACGCGGCTGAGCAAGTACCAGGTTGTGCAGGAAGGCCGGCTTCTCTCTCCACCCTCCCTACCTCCCTGCCCGCCTCGACCCCTGGGCCTTCTCTTGACCTGGGCCTCCATTTCCCACGGAGGGTCCTGACACATGAGTAAATGGCATTTTATGTGCCCGTAATAAGATCTAAATAAATACATATCCATTGACAATCATCTCGGCTTTTCACCTGTCTCCCTGGACACCCGGGAATGTTGGTTTCAGGCCACAATCAGCTCCATTCAATTTAACAAGCGAGTTGTCCTCCCCCCCCCCCCGCACCCCCCCTCCGCCCCCAGCGGGGTCCTGCCAGGCGGTGGCTCTTCACACTGAGGGGCGGACGCTCTGGGAGGGATTTAGGTGGGAGGCGAGGATCTGCCACACTTAGAGAGGCCAGAAAGGCAAGGCGGCATTTCCAGGGGAGGCAATGGGGTGAGCAGAAACAGTGGGGAGCATACGGTTAGTGTATGTCTGGGGTCCAGACAGAGGGAGCGTTTTGGAGAGCTGAGGGTAATAAGATTGGAAAGAGAGCTCAATACATGAGCTCTCCATTTTACTTCATTTAAAAGATTTTGAGCCCAGCTGGTATGGCTCAGTGGTGGAGCCTCGACCCATGAACCAAAAGGTCCCTGGTCGATTCCCCATCAGGGCACATGCCTAGGTTGCGAGCTCCAACCCCACTAGGGGGCGTGCAGGAGGCAGCCCATCAATGTTTCTCTTTCATTGGTGTTTCTATCCCTCTATCCCTCTCCCTTCTTCCTCTCTCTCTAAAATCAATAAAAAGTAATTTTTTTGAGAACTCGGTCTGGAGCCAGGGATGCCTGGGGACAGGGCTCACGTGACCCAGACCAGAGCTCTGGCTCCACCCGGCCCTCCCAGCCCCCTTCTCTGAGCCCCCAGCTCCTTAGCGATGCCCATAAAATCCACGGCAGCCTCGGTCTCCACACGCCTTCCTCACTCCATCCTCCCCTCCCGCCAGACAGCCCAGCCCCTAAGCTCGCCTGATCCCAGCTCAGCCTCTCCAGTGGGGTGGGTGGGGGCTGCCATTGTCCTCATTTGCAGGTAAGTTCCTGGAGGGTAAGTAGGTCGGTAGCCCAAGGTCAAGTGGCCAGTGACAGATCTGACGCTTAAGGCCTCTTGAGCAAGACTGGCCTTACCCATCAGATGACCTACAAGACCAGGAGACTCCTCTTCCTCAGCCCTGGACGCCTGGGAGGACCCAGGTGTGGGGGCAACCAGGAGGGTGGCAGCCCACCTTGGCCTCCTGGGATGGCCGAGAGGATGGTGAGGGGCAGAGGGGAAGCGCTGTCCCCCACAAAAAAAAAGACCCCCATCGCTAACCAACGCTAAGCTGCTCTGCTTTGTGAACACACGAATCACCTGCCACAGCTGGCACGCAGGCACCCAGCTGGCACACGGGGCACCGAGCGGGGTAGGGTTTCTCCCCTGGACCCCGCACCCTGGCTGCTGTAGTCCCGCTGGTGGGCCTGCGGTCCTCACTGGTTAGCGCCTGGCGCCCTCTAGTTGTTCAGGCGAGCCTTCCCTCGGCAGCTGGCCAGTGGGGGGGGGGGGGGGCTACAGGACTAGCTTTNGCCCCCGCGCCCGGCCCCCCCCCCCCCCCCCAACAGGACTAGCTTTCCTTGGGGCCTGCTGCGCAGGGAGCCACCTGCTGCCTTCAGAGCTCATCTCCCAGACGCCTGGGAGGGAACCTGGAAGGAGGACTTGGACTCCGGAGGTTGGGGTCCCGACCCAGCTCCCCTAGTTGCTTAGCTGCTCACACACCCCACCCTCCTGCCTGCAGTGTGTGGGCTGCAGAAAGCCGGGGGTGCTGTGGCAGGGCCGCCACCCGGCTGTGGACAGCAGGGGAGTGCAGTCAGGCTCTCCAGCGCCCCTCGTTGCGTTGCTTAGCAACGGTTACCTAGGGACACGGATGAAGCCTGGTGTGTTTGTGCTCCAGCGTGGCCAATGGGGAGCCGTGGAGACATTTTTTTTAACCTTCTAACTATGGAGCTGATACCTACGTGTGGCAACCGGCAATGTAAAGTAAAATAAAGAAAAAAATCAAGTGGGAAGCCAACCGCAATCCCACTGCCCCAAAGTAACTACTGTGCACAGTGGGGACAGAGCTTTGGGGTGCTGAGAGGAGCAAGTTATGAAATGGGGACTGAGGCCAGCTCCAGGGGGAGGAGGCTGGGGAGGGGCAGGGGGGTCAGCCCCTCCCTCTCCTCGAGCTTCCTTTTCCTCTGCCTTCCAGTCTTTTCCTCATCTCTCTGCGTCCACATCTCTGTCCTCGGCCCCTGTGCAACTCAGGACAAGGCCAGGGTGTTGCTGACTAGGGTGCACGGAGGCCTCACGGGACACTTGGCACGGAGGGAGGGAGCGCTCAGCACGTGTTTATTCGAAACGCTGCGCTACCCTCCACAACAGCCTTTCTCCTAAAATGCTTGCAGGGGGCGTTCAGCTGCTTTCCCGAGGCTCAGGCGTCTGGGGAGACACTGCACAGCTCTGGACGCTCTGTCCGGAGCTGGGCACATTGGGGCCTTGGACCTCCTCCGGGATGCCAACCTCTGGCTCTGACTGCCAGCCCAGGGCCAGCCAGCCCACTGAGAAGGTGGGCGCTGGGAGGGCAGGCCCGAGGTCCAAGGAAGAGATACCAGAACTGTTTTCCAAGAGGGGACCCTTTCCCCGTCTCCCTGGAGGACTGGGGCCACAGCCACCTTCAGTCAAAGCTGGCCCCGGCCAGACTTGGGCGAAGCTTCGAGGGGAAGGGCTCGCCTGAGCCCCGTGTGCGCACCAAGGCATCAGCCGGGGCCTGGCAGTTGGGAGGTTCTCAGTAAAGGTATGTGGGTGGGTTTAGGCCTGGAAGGGGGTGGCCTCCTGTCACCTTGGGCAGCTGCCAGCAGGCCTAGTGCATTCGTGCCTCAGACAGTGCTCCCCACAGACACAGGGCCTCGAGTCCTCTAGAACGATGACTTACAACTAAGCAGAGCAAAAGCAGAAAAGGGGGGGTAATAAAAAATAAAACTTTATTAAAGCGGCTAAACTTAGCAGGACCGAATCATACTTTCTCAATACAGCAGTCTCACCCTGTGCGTTCCTGCTGCGGACAATTCCAAGCGGCTGGCGCTCATGCAAAGAGGATGCCCTTGTCGTGTGTTGCGCCCCTCACCTCCTTGACATGGCATCACACTGACGCTGTTCTGGACTACCAGTGGGGGACCACAGTGGGAATGTGCGGGGTTCACCTGGCTTCTAGCATCTACCGCCCCTGCCCAGCATCTTCCAACGAGGTCTGCTTGGTCTGAACAGATTTAAGGAGCTTTTACACAAGGATATGGACACAACCGAGCCTGCCCTCGCCCTGCCCGGCCTCTTGGACGAGGGCCCTGTCACAGAGCGGCATGGGCTACCTTAGTCCTTCTTGCCTCCCGGGGCCGGGCTTCTGGTGAGGACCTTCCCGGAACTGTAGGGGGTCAGTGTGGTCACTGTCGGGGACTCCAGCTTCACTCTGTCCAGCAGGGTCTTCTTGAGAGCGGCTGGGGAGACCTTTTCCTGGTCGGCCATGGACTGCAGCTCTCTGGAGACGGCGCCCGAGAGGGGAGGAGGAGGGAGGCATTAAACCTTGGAGCCAGAACGTGTCAAGGCTTCCCCACCCACATAACTCCCACCCTCGCTGACTGGATACCACTCCAAATAGAAGCCCTACAAACCAAATACTCCCCCACTTTCTTAAACATGCTCTTCTTTTTTCTTTTTTCGTTAATCCTCCCCCTAGGATATTTTTCCATTGATTTTTCAGAGAGTGGAAGGGAAGGGGAGAGAGAGAGAGAAACATTGATGTGACAGAGACGCATTGAGTGGTTGTCTCCTGCAAGAGCCCCAACCAGGGTCGGGGATCAAGCCTGCAACCAAAGTACATGTCCTTGACCAGAATCGAACCCGGAACCCTTCAGTCTGCAGGCTGACGCTCTATCCTCTGAGCCAAACTGGCGAGGGCTAGATGTGCTTTTTAACTAACGATGGGTTACTACCTAGATGTAGGGCACCAAGTGTATCTGTGATCATGAGGGGAGAGAGACAGTGTGGAGAGTCACAGGGCTTGAAGTCATGAACTTGAAGCTGAATCCTGTGTCCATCATTTGTTAGCCCTTTGGCATGGGGAAAACTGTCCGAGTCTCCACCTCCTCACCCACCAATCAAAGCTGATCCCGACAATGGAACTGTGGGGAGAACTAAATGACGTAAGGCCTGCAAACCTTCAGCTACTAAGTGGTGGCTACAAACAGCACAGATTCCAACATGGCAAATGGGACCAAAGACGACTGGTTCTGCAAGACAGTGCCCAGCCCAGGGGCCGGCTGGGAACGGGGGCCTGGGCGAAGGAGAGAGACCCACCGTGTGCGGATGCAGGAGGCCTCGACGGCGTTGATGAGCAGGGAGCGGAAGCCCCCGCTCTCCAGGAAGTGCAGGGCATGGATGGTGGCGCCCCCGGGGGAGCAGACGTTGTCCTTGAGCTGGCCTGGGTGCTGCTCCGAGTCCAACAGCATCTTGGCAGCGCCCTGGAGCACAAGTGGGAAGTGAGAGGAACACACCTTCCCCAGCTTCCGCACCACACCCTGCCCCAACTCACTGACCCACACGACACCCCCGCCCCCAGGCCACGCCCTGGCTCAGAACACGCAGAGGGAAGGTACTAACCAGCAAGGCCTGGGCCCCCAGCCGGATCGCCAGGCGCCGTGGGAGGCCCATCTTCACCCCACCGTCAGCGAGCGCGTCCAGGGCCATGAACGCCTGTGGAGACACTCAGTGAGTCTTGGGGCAGCAGGCACTCAAGGGCACCCCCGAGGGTCTGCTTTCCCTGATGACTGGAGCTAGAGCCCAGGACCAGTGTCCCCCACCAGAGCCCTAGAGGTGGGTACCCCCCGGCCCCCGCTGCCTGCCAGCCCAGCCTGCGCTGCGTCCCCAGGAGGCTGAAGAAGCCGATGTGAGGGCGTGAGGGCTCACGTAGGCCGGCCCGCTGCCGCTGAGCCCCGTGACAGCGTCAATCAGGTCCTCCTCCACCTCCGTGCAGAAGCCCACGCTGCTCATGAGCTGCTCCAGGAGCTGCCCGTCCTCCACCAGGGCGTGCGTGCCCGTGGCGTACACCGTGGCGCCCTCCCGCACCACCACGGGCGTGTTGGTCATGCAGCGGATCACCTTGGGGGCCGGCTGGAAGGCCGTCAGCTTCTGCAGCGAGGAAGAGGGCGAGGGAGTTGCCAGGGTACGGCTCCCGTGAGCAGCCCCGCTCCCCTCCCACCGGGCATGGGAGCTGAGCCCGGCACCTTCTCCACGGAGCTGATGGTGACGCCGGCGGCACAAGAGACCACGATGTGCCTGGCCTGGACGTCTGCCCCGATCTCGTCCAGGATGAAGGGGATGATGTGCGGCTTCACGGCCAGGAACAGGACGTCGCTGTGCCTCACCGTCTCCTTGTTGCTCCGCGTCAGGTTCACCCCCAACTTCTGCGGGAGGAAACTGCCCGGCTCACAGTGCAGGTGCAGGCGGCCTCACCGGGCACAGGCCCTCCCAGGGAGCAGCTTAACCCCTGCAGAGACGCCTCTGCCAGCCGCAGCCGGGAATGCCCTGCCTTGTCCCTTAGGGTCTGCCCCTAACCCCACTGGCACATGCTGCTACTGGGCAAGCGAGCACAGGTGCAGAGCATGGACCAGCGTCTCCATGGCAACCAGGAACTGGCTGTCCCACATCCCCACCAGCATCTGCCAGGCCAGGCACCCGTGTGCCAGGTAAGAAATCTCCAGGGCTGGGAAGTGACATAGGCCCTAACCCATCTGGCATCCGTGTGGTCCAGGGCGGGCTGCAGGCACCCCTCCCTGACGGACTCCAGTGCTGGGAGCATCAGCCATCCTCGGCACAGACGCTGCCTGTCATCTGCCTCATTGGTCCTCCCCTCCCACACCGCCCAGGTGTGGGCCCAAGACTGGGAATGCTCTTTGCAGAGAGAGAGGAACAGCTACCATGCCTGGCTCCTTCCTGCCTCACTAACTCAGCAAAATGGCTACTGCGCTCTCCATTTTTATAGGGGAAACTGAGGCTCAGAGTGCCCTAAGGACACGAAGACAGTCCATGAAGACAAACCCATATTTGCTGGGAACCGCCTACGAGCCAGATGCTTTCCATGCGCAAATATCTCAGTTAATCTAACCGCCCCAGTGCCTGCATTTGAACCCCCGTCTGTTCGCCTGGGGGGAGGCGGAGAATCCTGATGCTACAGATTAGGGGGGGAGGGGGGTAGTCAGGAGGCTGATGACCAGCTCGGGGGCTCCAGCGACTCAGGCCACCCTCCTGGGCCTCCCCCCTCGGCCCCGCACCCCCTCGGCCGCACCTACCCTGAGCGCGGACACCGTGGGCAGGTCCATGTCCGGGGAGCTGGCGATGATCTTGTGAGCCGACAGGATGCCTGCAGCAGACGGGGCTCTTCAGCTGGGGGGCCGTGGCCCACCCCGGCCCCATGCTCCCCGCGGGGAAGCAGAACCCAAACCCACGAGGCTCCAGCAGCGCCGATCGCCCCACTCGGCCCCCACGCCGGCAGCGCACCGGCCGCCGCGTACCGCCCCCGCCGCTATGCGCTCACCCGCGGCCGTGAAGCCCCGCGCCAGGGCACAGGCCAGCTGGCCCGCGCCGATGAAGCCCACGCTCATGGTCCCGGGCTCGGTGCCCGCGGCGGCCTCAGGAATCGTCCCACGCGGGCGGGAGACGCCGTCAAGGGAGGCGGCGGGTGGAGAACCCAGCGGGCGGCGCCTCGAGAGCCGGATCCAGCCGCTTCCGCCCCGATCCCGCCACCCTCCGCGCGCTCACGTGGCCACGCCCCGCCACGCCCCGGCAGCCAATCCTCGGCCGGGAGCTCGGGGCGGGCCAATCCGCGGTCGGATCGCGGCTGTGCGCCTGCCTCCTCTGTAAAGGAGTAAATACTGGAAATGAACTGCGTGGATGCAGAGTGAAACCACTTTTATTCCTGCGTATTATCTACATTCAGTGGTTTTTTTCTAAATAATAATAATAATAAAACAACGTAAATGCATGTGGTGCTAACTGGTGAGAAGTTCTCTAAAACGGGGGGAATAACTAAGTATGCGCGGGCAGGCGGAGTAGTGGGGGGTGGAGGAGAGGGAGAGGTAAGGACTGCGGGCGATGACGTCACAGCTTGGGGCCCGGGTCTATCCAGAAACCAGGTGTCCTGCTCCCCTGTGCAGCGCCCCTGGCCCGAAGTCCCTCCTCCTCCCTCCAAGCGCCCTGGCAGGGGAACCCCGGGTATGTTTGCAAAAGTCCAAAATGATTCCATATTTGGGAGATGGGGTTCATTTTCAGACATCCTCCCTACCTAGGGGTCTTAGGGTTTGGTTTTAATTCATCATGTAATAGAGTAAATGAGTTCTTTCCCCAGTTCTTATTTTAGGGTGTGTTGTCCCAAAGTCGGTTGAGAATTTGCCAGGGAACAGAAGCTCCCAGGCCACAGTCTGCCCAGGCTCAGCCACACCGACTAGCCAGGAGCCAGGATTTCCTATTCAGCAATAAGTGGCATTAGTTATTCATGTAAGTGCTTACGGTGCCGGGCAGGAGGACAAGGAATGGGAGAACACGCCGAAAGGTAAAATAGGGGCCCTGTTTGGGGCAGGGGATGACTTGCTAAGTAGAAAACTAAAACCTACATTAGCACCTGCTTTGGTGCACGTGTGTAGTCAGAGGCCTCAGTGGCTGTGCCCAGCGCCCTACGGCTCCAGCCGCCTTGGCACGGGTGCCCCGTCCGAGGCGCAGCTGCACTTCTGCACCCGCATGTCGGGCAGGCTGACCACCTGGGCGCGGGGCCTGCCGCCCTCCTTGATGCCGACGATCATGGGCAGCGAGGTGGTCTCCGAGGCGATGCACTGCCTCGGCCCCAGGAATGGCCACTTGAAGGTCAGGGTCTGCGGGGGCTGCTGGCAGGTGCCCACACACTCATAGGCCAGGAAGCCCGGGGGCTCCAGCACCCAGTGCTCGGCCCACTTCATCCCCTGCAGGTCAATGTACATCTCCTGGCGGCAGCAGCGGCTGCCCTCGGTCACTGGGGCCTTGGGGTCACAGTTGCCCTGAGCTCTGTGGGGGGGCAAGGAGAGGTGGGGTCAGAGGTTAGTTGGGAGGGCTGAGGTCAGGGGACCCAGGGTGGGGCCCAGTGGGGCATCTGGGAGGGAGACGTACGATGCATCTCTCGTGATGTTAAAAAAGCTGCATGTGTGTCATAAATAGTGAATGAATAAACATCCAAAACGTAAATGAATTCCTGTTTGTTAAAGGTCTCCTCGTATGCCAGGCACTGAACAAGGGACTTCACATGTCATCTCAGCTGGCACCTGCCTGTATCCTGACATACACCTTAATGAGGGCCCAGCATTATCCCTATGACCCTGAGGACTCAGGGACCCAAAGGTGTGAAGCGACACGCCAGAGACCCTGCAGCCATGGCCGGCAGAGCTCCATGGAACACAGGCTGTGTGATTCCTCAGGCCTGGGAATTGTTCCATGAAGAATCCAGGATGTCAGGGGAAAGCTGTTCAACTTAGCAGCAGCTCATGCTAATAGTTTTCAAAGATTTAATCGTGGGTGTCTGGCTGGGTGTGGGTTAGTGGTTGAATGTCCACCCAGGAACCAAAAGGTCACTGGTTCGATTCCCAGTCAGGGCACATACCCGGGTTGTGGGCTTGATCCCCAGTAGGGGGCATGCAGGAGGCAGCCAATGGATGATGTTTCTCTCTCATCATTGATGTTTCCATCTCTCTCTCCCTCTCCTTTCCTCTCTCTCTAAAAATCAATAAAAACATATTTAACAAAAAAGAATTAATCCTGGAAAAGGGTCAAATGAAATTAGATGATTGGAATAATGTGTGTCAATGACAACATAAAAACCCACTGAAAATCTCTGAAGATGTTTTTCAGTAAAATGTTTGAATAAAAAGTTCTACCGTTAGAAACAGACATGCAGTGGGGATAGCTGGCCTCCTGGGCTGTCTGCTCACCCGCCCGGCGACCCCACTCCTCCCCCAGGACCTACCCGAAGTCCCCGAGGTCCAGGGTGTGCAGCTCCAGCTGGGGCTCGCCCTGCGCGCCAGCCCAAGGCCCCTGGGAGGCAAAGCGGACCAGCCTGTGGGCGCTGGAGGCCAGCGGGCCCAGGTGCTCCCGCTGCACCGACACCTGCAGCAGCAGCGGCTCCTGGGGCCGGCTCAGCTGCTGCCAGAAGTTCACGGCCTCGGTCACGTCGAAGGCCTTCCAGCCGCTCTCGTGGATGGACACCAGCCTGCGACACCAGGCGGGGACCCGGGTGCTGAGTGGTGGGTCCCAGGGAAGCCCCTCCCACCGCCTCCCATCCCTCTCCCCAAGATAGGCTCCCCTCCCTCGCCCCCCCCCCCCGTCCTCCCCCTGAGCAACCTCCCCACCTGGAGTCGATGAGGGAGGTGCGGTTGGAGCCATCTGCACGGACGTGCAGCCACTCTATGGTGACCCGGGCCAGGTCGCTGCGAGGGGACAGCCGCTGGTGCCTGCGGAGCGCGGCCTCAGGGACCGGCTCCTGGAAGAGGCGCAGCACGGCCTGCACCAGCTCGCTGTTGGGGGGCAGCCGCCGCTCCATGCTGAGCACCAGCAGGTACGTGGAGGCCTCAGACACCAGGAACCTGCCGGCCACCTCTGGGGACAACAGCAGCGTCAGCAGGGCTCTCCAGCCAAGGGGGCAGCTCTGAGGGGGGGCAGGGCCACAGAGGGGGCAGCCGGGGGGGAGAGAACAGCCCTATTCCGTCTCCCTGGTTACCCACAAACCCCCCTGGGGTCTGGGGTCCTTATAACAACCTCCACGGCAGGAAGGGGCAGCCCTGGGACCCTGAACTGTGGGGTCAGCTGAGACATGGAGGTCAGAATCCTCACCTGGGGGCACTGGGCGCGGAGGGGGTGAGCACAGGCCCACAGAGGCGGGGGCTGATTAGGATTCAGGTCCCTGCATCCCCGATGGCGGAGTAACTATTTCAAGCCACTTGCTCAAGGTCAGGACATCAGTGGCCGTGTGAAAACAGACCCCAAGGAACCCCGACCTTCCCCAGGCCTCTGAGCTGAGCCTGGGTTGTCCCACCCCCACCCCGACTCCACCCCCACCTCTGCTTCCATCGGCTCAGCCTCATCCTTCCACCCTCCTCTTCTCTGACGCCTTGGCTTTGGCAGGGGCCAGCCTGGCCTGCTGGGTGGGGACCTCAGTGCAGAGACCTGTACTCCTTACAGGCCATGGTCCCCCTCACTGCCCTGTGACCCTGGGCCTCCTTTGTAACCATCTCCATCAACAGGAAGGGGGCAGCCCTGGGGCCCTGAGCTAACTAACGGGCCAGCTGAGACGTTGAGGGTCAGGATTCCCACCTTGGGGTACTGGGGTCTGTCTGTGGGCACCGAGGGGGAGAGCCCCAGGCCCAGAGAGGGGCCCCAGACAGCCTTCCCAGATGGGCACATCCAGTCTCAGCACATACACAGGCGCACACACACGCACACGCACACGCACACGGGCCAGGGTGCAGGGAGGGCCTCACCTCGGAAGTTCTGGCTGAACCTCTTCCCACGGGAGGGGACGCCGTGGCTGCGCTGCAGCAGGGCCACGTACTGGGCCCGCACGTGGGCAGGGGTGACCAACCGCTCCGCGTCGCTCGGGTCCAGCGCGGGCACCTCCCGGAGCTGCAGCTGCTGCAACAGGCTGCCCAGGATCTGCTCCTCGGTCACGGCCGCCCCGGGGCGGGCCAGGGCCAGCGCCCACAGTGCCCAGCACAGCCACAGGGCCCTCATGGTGCCACTTGGGAGGAGCAGCAGAGCCGATGTGGCCCCCGAGGAGGCTCCAGGAGGGTCCCAGCTGGGCGTGCTCAGGGCCAGGCCGGGCCGGCTTTATAACCAGCCCTGGGCTGGGCCTGGGTGGTGACAGGGGGGGAGAGAGGGAGGGAGGGAGGGAGGTCACACCCCTCGCCCTCCTGGGAGCTCATCAGCCAGACAGGTCCCTGGGCCTGAGGAGGGGCTGTCTAGAAAGGGCACAAAGGCCGTCTGTACCCTGGAGAAGAGGTAGGCATCTCATTCTCCGCTCCACCCTGTCTCCCAGGGCCGCTGCTGTCTGGCGGCTCGGTGATAGCTTTAGTGCCTGCTGAATTCCGCTGGCCCTGGCCAGTCCTCGTCCATGGAAAAGCGGGTCTACACTGTGAAAAGGTGAGGCCCTCAAGCCAGCCCAGCCGCTTAAGTCTCTTTCCTGGAGACCAGCCTGGGTGTCGGGGTGCTCACTGGGAGGGACGCAGGGAACACACCTGCATCCCTGCCCACTCCGGCCAGGCCCATGCCCAGAAGCCCCCGTCTCTCCCTCCATCTCCAGTCCCCGCAAACGCCTCCTCGCCTCTCCACCCCCTCAGGGGTCCTTGTCCCCCCTGTGACAGGAGGAGGAGCAATGCTGTCGGGACAGGGATCTGGCAGCTCAGCTCCTCGGAAGTGCCAGGGACCGAGATTTCGGCAGTGTCTTTGCAGGCACGGCATCTTCCAGGCAGAGCACTATGCAGGGAACCTGGCCACAGGCCCCACCACCCGCACTCAGTTCGAGCCCATGTCATGCCCAGACAGCGGTCAAGGGACAGGAACCTGGGAAGCAGAGGCCAGAGCTGCCCAGACTCCTGTCCTGTCCAGAGTCGCGGGTACTGGGCACACGAGGTGGGCGGGAGCCCCCTGTTCCTCCTCAAACACACAGTTTTTTTAAACCAATGTTTGCTTTTATATATTTTTTAATTGATTTCAGAGAGGAAGGAAGAGGGAGAGAGAGATAGAAACATCAGTGATGAGAATCATGGATCGGCTTCCTCCTGCACGCCCCACACCGGGGATTGAGCCTGCAACCCGGGCATGTGCCCTGATTGGGAATCGAACCGTGACCTCCTGGTTCATGGGTCAACGCTCAACCACTGGGCCACGCCAGCCGGGCTCAAACACACATCTTAGACTGACTGGCTGGGTTCAGATAGGCTGCTTGCTGGCTGTTGGACCCGTCAGCAAGTTCCTTAACTGCTCAGGGCTTCGGTGTGCTCGTCTGAAGGAGGGCGATGGTCATGGGGCTGCTGCAGAGGGCTAGTGGGAGGAGCAAATGGATGAGCACGTGTAGGACGCCGAGCCCAGTGCCTGGGGCAGAGTAAGCCCATATAAGCGTTGGCTGTCGTCATTACCTGCCCGGCCACCGCATTCTCTGGGCGACACCCAGGGCAGCCTGCTGTATGCCAGGCCCTGTTCTAGGCTCTGGACATGGATTCACAGCAGCCTGGGAGGCAGGTGTCAGCACCCGCCCTGAACTTGATCTTCCTCCGGATCAAGTCAGAAGAGCACCCGGCGAACCTGCCACAACTCACTGAGCAGGTGGAGGGCTCGGCAGGTCACCTGTCCCCCGGGGTCCCTCCTGGCCCAGGGGATGTGCGGACGTGCAGGAGGAAGTCCTTCCCCCGACCCGTGTTCCGTCACGTGGGAGGTGAGCGATGATGGTGAAGGAGAACAGGATGCGGGCGAGGGCCTCGGGGCCTGGGAGGCGGGGAGCACCCCTGCTTCCTTCCCATTAGGTGTCCTGTGTCACCCCCCTGCCACTGTGCTCCCCACACATCCCAGGCACAGGCAGAGAGAACCTTCTGATGCTCAAGGGCAGGGTCTCCCCCGCATGCGCCCAGGGACATCAGACACAAACTGCCACCATGTGCACATGTGCATGTACATTGAGGGGTTTTAGTAGTGAGGTGTGGGGAGGGAGGGAGGGGCTTAGAAACTGCGGACGGGGGGGGGGAATATTATTAACACCAATAACAGTCATCGTGGCTAACAGTGCTTACAGTTCTGAGCGTTTTACATCCTTTAACTCTTTATCCTCACTGCTTGCCATTATTGTACCCATTTCCTAGATGAAGAAACTGAGGCATAGAACCTTACCTGACTCGCCCAGGGTCACACAGCTGGGAGGTGCCAGAGCTAGGGCTGTTCCGAGCGGAGGAAACGGGTCCTGTCGAATACCAGGGACAAGGTAAGAGGAATGTTGACAGCTGAGCCCAAGAGGGGAACCTCAGGGGAGACAGAATCGTGACCTCCCCTGCCCCCCTGCCCTTTCCTCTCCCTCCTGTTGCCAGGGAATCTGTGTGACTCACAAGGAGGAATTCAGAGCCCATCGTGGGGCTGGGCACGTATCTCAGAGTCTGCCCGTTCCGGAACTCCGGGTGTGCCCACACAGGCCCTCCTGCTCGCTCTGTGACAAGTGGAGCCTTCTTCAAAAGGCGGCTGCTGCTTTTCTTTGCAAGTGATGATTGGCAGGGAAAGGACTTACTGGATGCAAACATTTGGGCCTCAAGTCAGGCCAAAAGGTGCCGAAGTGTCCCACTGACAGGCGACCCGGGCCCTGGGAGCTGTCCCCGGGCTGGTGTTCCATAAATATGCAAAGCCCGCCACCCCTGGCGCTGCAGGAGAGGAAGCCCTGTGGCTTATCACTGGCCAGGGTGGTGCCAAGGATATAACACCCAGGCTGCCCTCTGCGAGCCACGGCCCCTCGACAGGCCCCAGTGGCTGGACCCCTGCGAGCTCCTGGGGCTGGGAGCCTGGGAGGCTCCGCACTGGCTTCGGCAGGGACCTGCCGTCACCAGGCTGAGGGAGGCCGGGCCCTGGGGCTGCTGCTCCCCAACCAGCATGTACCCCCACAAGGCTCCCTCCCACCGAGGAGATGCCTGGGGCTGAGGACCCATGGGAGTCCCCAGTGGCCAGGAGCCCCTCTGCCCTGGGGGTAACTGACTGGCTACATAGAAACCTCATTCACCAGAGCACAAAGTCAAGGGGAAAGTCCCTCCTCCACTGGAGTCTCTGGTCCCCTGCCCCCTGACCCCCATCATTCCCCCCCCACCCCCTGCCATTTCTCTCGGTCGCTCCTGGGCTGGCCTCCCAGCACGGAGCCCCCTCCAGAGCTGTGTCCTCAGTGGGGACTGGAACTGCCCAGCCAACTCCCAGTGTCTGACTGAGGACAGTCCCGCCTGCCGCTGGCCTTCTGGTCCCAGTGATCAGGAGCTCCCAGGGGCCCTGAGAGCCCGGGCAAGTGGCCCAGCGTTGGGAAACTGAGAGCCCTTCCCAGTCTTGGGGACCTCCCTTAATGGGGGGGGCCTGGGAGCACTCAGCACCCCAGAGGGTTTGCCCAGCAGGTGTCAGACCCTCCCCCTTCTCCCTGTGAATTTAGGGCCGTGGTCGGCAAACTGCAGCTCGAGAGCCACATGCGGCTCTTTGGGCCCTTGAGTGTGGCTCTTCCTAAGCCTTAGGAGTACCCTAATTAAATTAATAACAGTGTACCTACCTATATAGTTTAAGTTTAAAAAATTTGGCTCTCAAAGGAAATTTCAGCCGAAACCGGTTTGGCTCAGTGGATAGAGCGTCGGGACTGAAAGGTCCCAGGTTCGATTCCGGTCAAGGGCATGTACCTGGGTTGCGGGCACATCCCCAGTGGGAGATGTGCAGGAGGCAGCTGATCGATGTTTCTCTCCCATCGATGTTTCTAACTATCTATCTCTCTCCCTTCCTCTCTGTAAAAAATCAATAAAATATATTTAAAAAAAAATTTCAGTCGTTGTACTGTTGATATTTGGCTCTGATGACTAATGAGTTTGCCGACCACTGATTTAGGGGAACCAGAGGGAAATGGTGCTACCGCAGGTCTTCCAATAACGTGGTTCGATTAGCTGCCATTTCATTGTAACGTTGAGAGAAAAGAAATCATCTCCTGCCCTGGCTGGTTTGGCTCAGTGGATAGAGCGTCGACTGCGGACTGAAGGGTCCCAGGGTTGTGGGCTCGATCCCCAGTGTGGGGGGTGCAGGAAGCAGCCGATCCATGGTTCTCTCTCATCATGGATGTTTCTCTCTCTCTCCCTCTCCCTTCCTCTCAGAAATCAATAAAATAAAACAATTTTTTAGGAAGTGTTTGGGGTCTTTATTTAGAAGGTTGGGGATGTTTTTGTGACCGGAACGCCGTAGGAATTTAACTTGTCTCTACCGATGAGCCTGCAGGAACATTGGTTTCCTTCTACGCCGTTCCCCTTCTCTGAGAAGCTACCCACCACTGTAGGTGAGGACTTACTGTACAGATGATCCGATTCTTCGTAGAATCAGAGCTGAAATGGACTATCAGGCCATTGTCCTGCCCCCAGCGCTTAGAGCTAAGACGGAGGCTGAGATGTGAGATGTCCCCGAGCTCACACAGTGGATGGTGTCTGCAGAAAGCCGAGTCTCTCGATTCCCAGCCCCAAATTCCTTCCACACCCCGAGCTATTCCCAGTGCACATTCTCCCCGACCCCCGAAGCTGGCGGGAGGCAGCCAGCAGCGCCAGGTGCGCTGGGGACCAGCCAGGCCGGGCAGGGCCGGGCAGGGGAGGCCTGGCAGGGGAGGCGCGAGAAGCAGACAGACACGACAAATCTCCAGACCCCTGTGGCTTTCCGGACACAGGCTCCTCCGCCCCTAATGTGGATTCCAGGCGGCTTGACGTTTTGCTGGGGGAAATAAAATAATTGGGCAATTAGCTAGTGGCCAAAGGAAGGCCAGGAGTGTGGATTGGGGCACTTTTTCCAGGGGGCTCAGTCCTCGGGAGGAGGCAGCTGCCCTTTGTCATGCAGAGGAGGGAGCCGGCCTCCCCTCTGAGTGTGGATCTGGGTGGAGAGTCTGGACGGTCAGTTGTGGGGTCAGGATGGGCTTGAAAAGCAGAAAAACCATTAAAACAGCCTCTTCTGACCTGACCTCGGAGGGGGGAGGGGAGGCTACTTATAAAGCTGCCCAAACCAGACCTCTCTCCCCCAAGGCTCCCCACGGCGGGGGCGGGGCCTGTGCTGGTTACAAACCCATATTGTTAGGGATTTTTAATGTGAAGACTTCTCCCCCAAAGATATTTTAAAATATATTTTTATTGATTCAGAGAGGAAAGGAGAGGGAGAGAGAGATAGAAACATCAATGAGAGAGAATCATGGATCGGCGGCCTCCTGCATGCCCCACACTGGGGATCGAGCCCGGAACCCAGGCATGTGCCCTTGATGGGAATCGAACCTGGGACCTTTCAGTGCACAGGCTGATGCTCTATCCACTGAGCCAAACCAGCTAGGGCTCCCCTGGAGATTTTACTTTGCAGATGCCTTGAGTGAAATTGCAGGAGGCTCGAAATTGTAGGACTGAGGATGCTTAAAGCAGGCCTCCTCCAGGTCACGGTCAATTCCCGGTCGGGGCACATGCCTTGGTTGCAGGCTCGATCCCCAGTGCGGGGCGTGCAGGAGGCAGCCGATCCATGATGCTCTCCCAACATTGATGTTTCTATCTCTCTTCCTCTCCCTTCCTCTCTGAAATCAATAAAAATATATTTTATTAAAAACAAAACCAGGTCTCCTCCAACCCCGAGGGCCTGGCGACCACCCAGCCTTCCAGCCGGCCTTGTCCTCGGGCTGCAGTCCCTGGTTTCTGCAGCGGCTTCTCCACCTGGTGCCACTCTGCGCAGCCTGGCCTCCCGGAGCCACAGCGCAGCTGCCCTGAGCTTTGGGGTGCCCCCCCCCCCATACCTCCGCTCCCCTCCCCTCCCGTCAGCCCCAGGCAGCTTCTCCACAGCCCCTGCTCTGTGCTGGCCCTGGAGGTTTGCTCTCTGCCCAGATGGCTCTGAGGAACTTGTGTGACCGCGGATTCCTGGACGCCAGCCCAGGCCTGCTGAGGGGGCTTGGCTGGGGCACCGTGAGGAATTGGGCTGGGAGAGCTTCTCCCACCTCAGGTCTGGAAGGAGGGGAGGGGAAGGGAGGGGAGAGGAGGGGAGGGGAGGGGAGAGGAGGGGAGGGGAGAGGAGGGGAGGGGAGGGGAGAGGAGGGGAAGGGAGGGGAGAGGAGGGGAGGGCAGGGCAATAGCAGGCCTGTGGGGACAGGACGACCCGCCACACCACGAGGGTTACAGGTCCACACTCCAGGCGGGTACGATGGCGCCTCGGCTTCCTGGTCGGCTGTGAGGAGAGGAAAGAAAGTGATCAGGAAATCACAACGGAAAAGACATTTCCCCCAGGTCCTCCCTGAGCTTTCCCTGAACACTGGGGAGTCAGCACAAGGGAACAGAAAGGGCTGCTCTCTAAATGCTCTGAATGGAAGCACATTACATGCAAATTACGTTTACTATCCAACCCTCTTCAGCGGACACAATTTCCCTCTAATTTCTGTTGCTTCTCCGCCTCCCTCTCCTGCATAAAACCCATGTACGTCTTTCCCAAGAGCTTCAATACTTGGAATACGTTCACTTTCAAGAACCCTGACATGGCCCTGGCTGGTTTGGCCCAGTGGATAGAGCGTGGGCCTGTGGACTGAAGGGTCCCGGTTCGATTCCGGTCAAGGGCACATGCCTGGGGTTGCGGGCTCGATCCCCAGTAGGGGGTGTGTAGGAGGCAGCCGATCAATGATTCTCTCTCATCATTGATGTTTCTCTATCTCCCTCTCCCTTCCTCTTTGAAATCAATAAAAATATATTTTAAAGAAAACGTAGAAGGCAGGAGACCAGGTGCTCCTTCTGCATTTTGCCTCTGGGCCCCAGGGGCCCCTAACCTGTCATTTCCAAGGCCTCTGGCTGAGGCTCTTCTCAGGCCCAGCCTGGCCTTCCCACCCCACATCCTGCTTCCTCACAGCCCCTCCACTTAGCGGTCTGGCCTCTCACAGAACAGCCCCTGCATGGTTATGTGCTGGCTCATTCAATCCCTAGGCCTAAAAGCCCTTCCATTCTTCTTCACCTTTGAAATGTCCTCATCTGCTAAGTCTCAGATAAATTTCACTTCCTTCCCTACAATTCTTTTTTCCTTAAGATTTTTGTATTGATTTTGAGAGAGAGAGAGAGAAACATCGATGTGAGAGCAAAACATCATTGGGTTGCCTCCTGCACGTGTCCCACTGGGGATCGAGTCAGAAACCCGGGCAGGTGCCCTGACCTGGAATTGAACCATGACCTCTTTCTTGGTTCATAGGTCGATGCTCAACCACTGAGCCACACCAGCTGGGCTCTCCTGACAGCATATCTGCAATCGCCTCTCTGCCCCTGAGCTGAGCCCAGCACTCATGACCTCACATGACTTCTTTGGCCTTTCTGTTCTAGATGGAAAATTCTTTTAAAAAAACACAAACAAACAAAAAAAAAATAAAAATAAAAAAATAAAAAAACACAAACAAATATATATATATGTACACACACACACACACACACACACACATTGAGTGGCCAGATTATTATGACCACCCCATCAGTACTTCATTGACACTTGCAAAAATACTGAATATTGAAAACTTCCTAAGCAAATACTCTCAAGGTTTTATTATTATTTGCATTAACTAATTCACTTCATTGTACTGATGGGTGGTCATAATAATCTGGCCGGTCATAATATTCTGGCCACTCAGTGTGTGTGTGTATGTGTTTGTGTGTGTGTGTGTGTGTATATATATATATATATATATATATATATATATATATATATATAGTTGATTTCAGAGATGAAGGGAGTGGGAGAGAGAGAGAAACATCAACAATAAGAGAGAATCATGCATCGGCTGCCTCCTGTGTGCCCCACACTGGGGATCGAGTCCGCAACCCGGATGGGCATGTGTCCTGACCGGGAATCGAACCATGACCTCCTGGTTCCTAGGTCGATGCTCAGCCACTGAATCACGGCCGGGCTAGACGGCAAAGTCTTAAAGACCCGGACTGAATCATGTTTTCTGGGCTGCAGGCACCAAGTTCATCTTTGTGGACTCCAGGAGGGAGCATCAGCAGAGGCGGGCGGAGGGATGGACAGTGAGGGTCATTACCCTGCTCTCTAATCCAGGGCTCGGCTGATACAGCGGGGAGGACAGATTTGCACGTTCTGAGAGGTAATTGGAAAGGTAGGCTGAGCAAATAAAATACATAACAATGAGCGCGCAGGCATCTGAAAATCAGTTGGATTAGCTCTCTCCTGCTGGGACGGATCCTCTTAGCACAAACCTAAGCCCTTTATCAACACAGCTCTGCGCGGCAGCTGTCCGGAGAGGAAACTAGCTTTTGCCGTCCGCCGCCCGCTCAGGTGAGAAGCTGCTGGCACGTTCCACCCCCTCCCTGCAGGCCCATTAGGGAACGTGACACTCCAGCCACCGCGCAGCCCCTACACCTCCTGCAAACACTTTCTGCTTCCCTCTGCGATGCAACTGTAAGCTGTCCTGGGAGCATTTGCTCTGCCTCTTGGTCTCTGGGCTCTCCCAGAGGTTCCTGGGGGGGGGGGCGCCGGGGAGGGAGTGTGTGTGCGTGTTCTAAGACGTATCTATTGCACACAATCCAATAGCAAAGGTTTCTGAAGAAAAACCAGTCTCCCATGCCATCCTGTCCCACTCTCTAACCACCGCTTCTGATGGCTCACCTCCCAAACCATGGACAGCAGCAGGCTTAGGTCACTTTCCTTTCATCCTCCTCTCAAGTTTTTAATAAATGCATGGCTCGCTTTACTCCTTTTTCTCACGTTTGCAAATTTAAACAAGAGACTAAAACCTCTATTTCCGGTGCCTCGAGCTTTAGGTGGTATTCATTCAGGAAACGAGTAACCGACACATGCAAGACGGTGAAACTGCCACGGTCCCCCACCTTCTCCCTCACCCTTGTCCCCCAGCCTCCATCAGCTACACTCTGCCTTCTGCTTTGTCAACGCCGGTAACCTTAACATTCCGCCTAGCCCTTTGTTTCTAAGTTGATTTTAAATGCTAAACACCAATAAATAACATTTATGTTACCATCTATAATAATAAAGGCGCAATATGTTAATTAGACTGGACGGCCGAACAGGAACAGTGGAACGACCTTCCAGAAAACCTCCCGGTTTTTATGGGTCAAGAATCCAGGAGCTAACGACCATGAGGTACCATCTCACACCTGTCAGAAGGGCGACCATCAACAAATCAACAAACGCCAAAAGGTGACGGGTTAGACTCCCAGGCAGGGTACGTCCTAGGTTGTGGGTTTGAATCCCGTTCAAGGTATGTATGGGAGGCGATCAGTCAATGTTTTTTTTTCTCTCTCTCTCTTTCCCTTCCTCTCTCTAAAATCAAGTTAAAAAACACATCCTCAGATGAGGACTAAAAGAATTGCTAGGAAGTGAGGGAGGACGCGGGCTGTCAGCATCACCTCCTGAGGTCGGATGTAAGGAGTAACCTTCGGTCCAGCTAAATGTCAGGAGGGTCTGGACACCAGGAAGAAAGGAGAAAACCAGATTCCTGACCACCGCGGTCAGGCCCTTCCCAGGCCACGTGCACCTTCGAACAGGAGTGTTTTTATAAATGAGCATTTAGGACAAGTGAGCAATGACATTCAGGCCACACCACCCGGACGAGCTGATGGCCCAGCTCAGCCCGGCCTGAACGCATCTGAACTGAGCTCCTCGTGGCAGAGCCCAGATGGCCAGGCCCGTGTCCCTGAAGCCCCTTCCAGTGAGAGGAGACAGATGGTACACAAGCCATCAGGAAGCCAGATAACGGGAAGGAAGGAAACTGGCCTCAGGGAGGAGGCCACAGTCTGGGATGAGAGTTACCCGGCCTGGAAGGTGGCCCCAGGCAGAGGGAGTGGCGAGTGTGGGCCTGAGACAGGGCTCGGCTGTTCTGGGTCAGGAAACAGTCCGCAGTGGCTGGAGTGCAGAGGGAGGGGACTGGGGAGGGGGTCCCAGGCCACCTTAAGGCTCTGACTCTGAGAGCCAGGGGAAGCCACTGAGGAGTGTTAAGCAAAAAAGGGAATTGATCTGATTTGCATTTTAAAAGATAATCCTTATGGATAAGCAGAACACGGTATACACATGCAATGCAGTATTCATTCAGCCTTAAAACAGATGGAAATTCGGACACATGCCATGACACGGAGGCACCTCGAAGACATTAAGTCACAGAAGGACAAGTGCTGGATGATTCCCCTTCCATGAGGTCCCTGGAGCAGGCAAATTCAGGGACAGGGAGTAGAATGGTGGTTACAGGGGCTGGAGGAGGGGAGTGCAGGGTTAGTGTGTCACTGGGTATAGAGTTTCAGTTTGGGAAGATGAGAAAGTTCTGGAGGTGGATGGAGGTCCTGTTTGCACAAGTGTGAATGCACTTAACCGCAGTCCAAAGTGCTTAAAATAGTACCTTTTACGTTATGTCTATTTTACCGAAGTAAAGAACCTTTACAAGGTGATGGTGCCTGCTGTGGGGGAATGGGCAGCAGGGCTGGGGCTCAAGGGGAAAAGCAGAAAAAAGAGGGGGAGCAGAGAGAGGGTGGAGGCCACAGTAGTGGGCGGCCTGTGAGAAGGGCCGGAGGCCTGACTGCGCAGCGGCCGTGGGGGTGGGCAGACTTGCCGTCCAGGTCACTAGGATTGGCGATGGCGTGGATCAGAGGACCAACTAACAAACGGCAGTGGCGGGATACAGAATGGAGCCACCGGGAAGCATTTCCAGAAAGCATTGTGCTCACTTGGTGTTTACTATGTTTGCATTTCCAGAACTGTCTTTAAGACTGCTGTCTTCAGCATGCTATCTATCATTTGTTCAACAACAAGATTTAAAAAACCCTCATGCAGGGCGCCCTGGGCATCCGACCCCGTCTCCGGGAGACTCAAATGCCAAAGGAAACAAGAGCAAACGTTTAGAAAAGAGTTGTTTGCTGAGAAGGAATTCGCTGTATGGGCTATGCTGCAAGCCTCTATCAGCGGTTCTCAACCTATGGGTCTCGACCCCTTCGGGGGTCGAATGACCCTCTCACAGGGGTAGCCTAAGACCATCGGAACACACATATATAATTACATATTGTTTTTGTGATTAATCACTATGCTTTAATGATGTTCAATTTGTAACAATGAAAATACATCCTGCCTATCAGATATTTACATGACGATTCATAACAGCAACATTACAGTGATGAAGTAGCCACGAAAATAATGTTATGGTTGGGGGTAACCACCACATGAGAAACTGTATTAAAGGGTCGCAGCATAAGGAAGGTTGAGAACCGCGCTCTAAATGATTTATTCACGCCTGGCAGAGCGAAGAGCTGGAGCGAAATACGAGAACGCAAGAATCAGAAAGGCTAGAAGCTGGTCAAGTTCGGGCCAGCTGCACCCCACCACCTGTCCGCCACTAACCCTGGAGGAGGGGGGCGAGGGGCGGTCACGGGGCTCGCAGGGACCCACCTTCGGAGCAGCGGTCCACGGGAACCCGCCGGCTCCTGCTCACGTTTGTTAGCGCCCAGCATCCCCTACTGGCAGCAGGGAGAGTCCTCCTTTCCTCCCGGAAACTGGTAGCGTTTTTTGAGGGTTGGCAGGTGGTGAGCAACAGAATCCCTTTCGACAGAATTCTACTCGTGCTGCCCTTTAATTGCTCTCAGGTTTCATTTTGTTACTCAGTCCCAGTCATTTTCCTCAACAACCTTCACCTGGGGGGCACTTTTTTTTAAATGTATTTTTGTATTGATTTCAGAAGGGAGAGACAGAAACATCAACGATGAGACAGAATCATAGACCAGCTGCCTCCTCCACGCCCCCTACTACAGGTCGGGCCTGCAACCCGGGCATGTGCCCTTGATCAGATTCGAACCCGGGACCCTTCAGTCCCCAGGCCAACGCTCTTTCCACTGAGCCAGACCGGCGAGGGCTGGAGGGCACTTTTAACCTTGAAAATCCAATATCAGGTGCTGGTTCAAGGTGGTAACCTGAGCACATCTATTTAACTCCCTCTTGCAAACTCCCATTGGAGTAAGAAGCGAAGAAATGTCACGAGGAACCTCAGTATCAGCACCAGCCACCGGGGACGGAGAAAGGCTGACACTCAGATCCAAGGGTCAGCACGTGACATGGACCCGCAGCAGCAGCCCACGAACACCCCGGCGCGTGGACCCGAGAGCGCTGGCCCGACAGCCGCGCAGGAGGATGGCGAGGCGGCCCGTCTCTGTGCGGCGTGACCCTCCCTGCTCCCAGCCTTCCATGTTACGGGAAAGGCACACTTACAGAACTGCAGCCTTCTCACTTTGCCAGTCAAGGTCAAGGCAGGGCACAGCAGGAGAGCAACTGGAAGGGCCTCGCGGTGCCAATTAGGAAAGGGGCGCTGGCCCGGCCACAGCGAGCTGCTGCCACAGGAAAACGCGCACAGTGAAGGAACCTCTGATCTGGCCAAGTAAACCTCCCCGAAATCTGAACGCTCCCCTTCTTCCCTCTTCGAGCGTGGTCTTTAAGACCTGCACAGCCCGGCCGGTGTGGCTCAGTGGTTGAGGGCCGACCTATGAACTGGGAGGTCACGGTTCAAATCCTGATGAGGGCACATGCCCAGGGTTTCGGGGCTCGATCCCCAGTGGGGGGCTTGCAGGAGGCAGCGGACCAGTAATTCTCTCTTATCCTTGATGTTTCTCTCCCTCTCCCTATGAAATCAGTAAAAACCTATTTTTAAAAAGTGCAGATAGCCACATCATTTGAAGAAAGCTCTTCTCAAATGCCCAGGCTACCTGGCTGAACCTCCCTTGAAACTACACTGCAGCAGACTCTTCCTCCCCAACCCCCCCATTTCTGCCCACTCCCCTTGTCTCCTACACTGGTCCCAACAAACCACCTAATTCCACCCTAGGCCTCCACTCATGCACATTCGGACATCCTTCAAAAAGGAATAATTGTCATCAATTTGAGGTATCACAAGATATACCACGTCCTTAAAACATATACACACTGAGTTTCAAGGGAACACATCTATGAAAACAGAAGCAAGGCTTGGCTGGTTTGGCTCAGTGGATAGCGCATTGGCCTGCGGAGTGTGGGGGGAGGGTCCCAAGTTCCATTCTGGTGGAGGGCACATGCCTAGGTTGCGGGCACAACCCCCAGTGGGGGGCGTGCAGGAGGCAGCCAATCAATGATTCTCTCATCATTGATGTTTCTGTCTCTCTGAAATCAATAAAAATTTATTGTAACAAAAACAAAAACAGAAGCAAGCAGGAAGAGGGACTCATCTGAGAGTGAGAAAGGTGTTTTGTTGTTAAAATATGTTTTTACTGATTTTAGAGAGGAAGGAGAGGGACAGAGACAGAAACATAGACGAGAGAGAAAGACACATAGATCAGCTGCCTCTTGCATGCCCCCTGTTGGGGATCAAGCCCACAACCGGGGCATGTGCCCTGGTCAGGAATCAAACCTGGGACCTCTGTTCATGGGTCTACACTCAACCACAGAGCTACACAGGCCTGTTGAGAAAGGTTGTTTTTTTTTAAAATATATTTTATTGATTTTTTATAGAGAGGAAGGGAGAGGGATAGAGAGCCAGAAACATCGATCAGCTGCCTCCTGCACACCCCCCACTGGGGATGTGTCCGCAACCAAGGTACATGCCCTTGACCGGAATCGAACCTGGGACCCTTGAGTCCGCAGGCCTACGCTCTATCCACTGAGCCACACCGGTTCTGGTGAGAAAGGTTTTTTTAAGGGAAAAACGTAACTGCTGAACTGACAGACACAAGAGGAGTGGCAAACAGCAAACTGGATACAACAGAAAATGAGGTTCCATGAGAACCAGACAGAGAATAAAAGCAATAATCAATTAAGTTATAGGAAAATAATAGTTTGAAATAAAAGGCTAGTCTTCAGACCTCAAAAGGGTCTCCCAATACGAAGAAATATTGAGGAAGAGACCAGACCCAGAAATAATCTGGGAACATTTGTTCTTTTTCAATCCTCACCCAAGGATATTTTTCCATTGATTTTTAGAGAGCCTGGAAGAGAGAGGGAAAGAGAAACACTGATGTGAGAGAAACACATCGACTGGTTACCTCCTGCATGCACCCTGACCAGGGCCTGGGCCAGGGAAAAGCCTGCAACCGAGGTACGTGCCCTTGACGGGAATCGAACCCAGGACCCTTCAGTCCGCAAGCTGCCTATCACTGAGTCAAACCGGCTAGGATTCTTGGTGACATTTTTAATTTGAAGGACAAAGGAAAAATATTGAAGTGTCTAAGGAGGAAAACTCCCATTTTATACACTAAAAAAAAGAAACTCAAAATGGGCGTAAAGCTTTTCTTCCACAAAACCGTATGCCAGAAAATAGCAAATGTCTTTATTTAAGGAAAAGACAAGGTATTGCATATGCATAGGCAACAGAAAATCATTGTCAGATACGTGAGTGTTCAGAAAGTGTATCCATTTTTGAAAAAAAGACACCCCCCCCAAATAAATTTTAAAATTAAAAAAAAAATACACACACAAAAAGAAAGAACCCTGGCTGGTGTGGCTCAGTTGGTTGGGCACTAAAAGGTTACCAGTTCAATTCCCAGTCATGGCACATGTCCAGGTTTCGAGTTCGATCCCTTGTAGGGAGCATGGAAGAGACTGCCGATCTCACATCGACGTTTCTCTTGCGCGCGCGCGCTCTTTCTCTCTCTCTCTCTCCCTCCCAACCTCCCTCTTCCTCTATAAAAATCAATAAAAAAACAAAAGAAACCACTGTAAGAATACCAGGAGACAAAAAAATAAAAACAATGAAAGGATTGGCCAGACCATGTCGCAGAATGATATCTGGGCCCAAATAAAAACTTAAAACATTACAGAAAAGGGAGCGGAGGGGAGTTCAGATATAGTTCCAATGAACAGAAACCAAGAAAAACAAAGAGCAATGTCTTCGTTCGGTTGTTACTATCATCATGAAACAGGGCAGGTGTCCAAAGTATTACTAAAAGATCATAATAAGGGAAAAAATACAGCTCTTCTTTACACTTGAGCCAATTCCACGCATCTAAGATGAAATGCAGTTTGTATCACCCTCGGAAAGATTAGGCCAAACGTTGAGCGTATGTATTTCACTCATTCTTACAAACTCCCACCTGCCCCCACTGAATCTAGCTGGCCAATTTCAACAAAATTTGGGATCACAGAAAATGTTTATCCTTTCGCTAAGACTTTAAGCCCTGTGATCTCTTTGAATAGCCACGTGACTTCCTAAAGAACTATTACCATCCAGCTTTGCCAGGACCTTTCATTGACTTGCTATTGTCTATGTGATAACCATACTTAAACAGAGGACCCTGCTAATATTGTAAAAGAATTATGGTATGGCCGAAACCGGTTTGGCTCAGTGGATAGAGCGTCGGCCTGCGGACTGAAAGGTCCCAGGTTCGATTCCGGTCAAGGGCATGTACCTGGGTTGCGGGCACATCCCCAGTAGGGGGTGTGCAGGAGGCAGCTGGTCGATGTTTCTCTCTCATCGATGTTTCTGGCTCTCTATCTCTCTCCTTTCCTCTCTGTAAAAAATCAATAAAATATATTAAAAAAAAAAAAAGAATTATGGTATGGCTTTCTCCCTTTCAGGAAATCATTTAAAAACTCAGATGAAAAAAACAACAAAAAACCTCAGGTGAAAAGAAAGTTACCACTGCGACCTCTACAGACACCTACACATCTGACAACTTGGGTCAAATGAACAAATTCCTTGAAAACATAACTTACCAGAAATCTGAATAGTTATATGTTTATTAAATTAAATTTGTTATTAGAAACCCTCCCCACAGAGTCAGGCTCAGAGGGTTTCACCCATTAATTCTATAAATGCCATAATGAGAAAGCGGGCGATGAGAACCGGCGCATGAAAAAGCCAGCTTTAGCATCAACAGGAATAATGGCCGAGTCAGCATTGTGCGGGCTGTAAGTGCTAGACTGGAAGGAACCAGGACATCAGCTCGGGGCGTCACTTCTTCTTCCCTTTCAGGGGCCTGGCGAACAGCGCGGGGTCGATCTGCTCCTGGNCAAATACAAATATTATATTTGTTCCCGTTTTGTTTTTTTACTTCAAAATCAGATAAGTGCAGTGTGCATAGGAATTTGTTCATAGTTTTTTTTTTAAACTATAGTCCGGCCCTCCAACGGTCTGAGGGACAGTGAACTGGCCCCGTTTAAAAAGTTTGAGGACGCCGAAACCGGTTTGGCTCAGTGGATAGAGCGTCGGCCTGCGGACTGAAAGGTCCCAGGTTCGATTCCGGTCGAGGGCATGTACCTGGGTTGCGGGCACATCCCCAGTGGGAGATGTGCAGGAGGCAGCTGGTCGATGTTTCTCTCTCATCGATGTTTCTAACCCTCTATCTCTCTCCCTTCCTCTCTGTAAAAAATCAATAAAATATATTTTTTAAAAAAAAAGTTTGAGGGCCCCTGACTTACAGCTCCCACTTGAAAGGAGCTGCGGTTTGTGCAGGGATCAGACTCTGGCTGAATAAAAATATCTAACCCGAGATGGACAGAATTAAAACATTGCACAGTGATCGGAGTTGGCCAGGGTTGGGGGGTAGGGGAAGGGGCGCATGGGGAATTTTTAGGGTGATGGAAAGATTCTGTGTCTTGATTTTGGTGGTGGTTACGTGGCTGTATTTTTTTAAAATTATTAGAACTGTTGCAGGAAAAAAGGTTAATTTTACTGAATGTAAATTATACCTCAATAAACCCGATTAGAAGAAACACACAATGCCTTTTCTCCCAAAAGCACTTCACTCCCATTTCAGAAAGAACACATAACATTCTCTGCTGGACTCAGAGTTACATGGTCTTTGGTTAATGATTATCTTTCTGTCCCTAAGGGCAGGCCTACAAGGAAGCCAGATCCATTTGGACTTATCTAGAACACGGCCCAAGGGAACTGAGCTGGAAAGCGAAGGACCAGCTGGGGAGGGCGGGAGAGCTAGCAGAACAAAGGATAAGAAAAGTCCTGTAGTGCTCTTGACCTATGAGTGCAAGGCAAAGGTCTGGCAAAGGGACCCAAGGCCTCGATTATGACCGTGAAAAACCCCAGAACAAAAACAGAGCCACCTGCAAAGCACAGCTCTGGCATTTCCACTGGGGATGCTTGAAAGTTAACCCTTTCCACACCAAATAGTAATTCAAGTCTAAAGCAATTTGTGTGATCTCTCGTGGACAGAAACATATTGTCCTTGAGGCTCTATGAATGGCGCTCACAGCAGAAACCATCACAGGTGTGCACGATGTGAGAATCACTCAACTCTGGAGGCTGAAGCAGCGGGAAGATGTCGGAGCTGCCATCGGCCATCACTTAGAGATGTGTTTATCTCAGACAGACACGGAGGCCATGGCCCAGGGCAGTCCTCAAAGCTCCATTTGGAATGAAAATGAAACACACTTACCAAAAGCATTTCCTTTTCCGGGCACCGGATCCTCCGTCTGCTTCTGGATTGTGAGGCCGCTTCCGAGTCTCACCCACTTCTGCTGACACCACCTTGCTGGAGGAAGCCTGCATACCTGGCCAGAAATGTTAACAGCTGGGTGTCTACTCTCCGGACTAAGGCTAATGGAAGACTCCAAGTAATCCAGATTGCAACAAGAGCTGCGATCTAGAGCTCTAGATTTAAATTTCGTGAGATGTCATATTCAAGATGGTGAAAACGAGATTAACCTCAAATTTATACCAATGTAAAGCAGGAAGCCTTCTGGACCTGGAACCAGCATTTTAAAGCACCAATGACCAACTTGTCCACTCTGCGGCCGACAGGTTCGGGCCTCGCCCTCCCCACACCTAATCATTTGCATGCATTTGTCTTTCCCTTGTTGTGTCAGAACCTTTTGGACAGGAAAGATTCCTTCTTATTCAATTGTACCCACAATTGCCCTAGCATAATGCTGTGGATTCTAATAAAAGTTCATGGCAATCATTCTCACTAAAAACCATTAAAAAAAAAAATTAACCTAAAACCGGAAGCAAATGTGTTCAGCTCTCGGCACCTCCTAAAGACTTAACTTATCCTGATGAAGCAAAAGACTGTTCTTAACTGGGGTCCACGGAGTCAGGCATTAAGGATACCAAACGTTATGTGGGTTTGGGGTCTTTTTTTTTTTCTTTTGGGCTGTAAGATACACTGTGATCAAGATTGAGGGGAGAGGTTGCACAGCTTTCATCAGATCTCAGAGGTCTGGCCCTAGCCGATTTGGCTAAGTGGGTATAGCATTGGCCCATGGACTGAAGGGTCCCAGGTTCAACTGCGGTCAAGGGCACGTAACTTGGTTGCAGGCTCTATCCCAGCCCTAGTCAGGGCCCAGAGTGGGAGGCAACCAATCGATGTTTCTCTCTATCTCGCCCCCTCCCTTCCACTCTCTCTAAAAATCAATGGAGCCCTAGCCAGTTTGGCTCAGTGGATACAGCGTTGGCCCTGGGACTGAAGGGTCCCGAATTCGATTCTGGTCAAGGGCATGTACCTTGGTTGCAAGCTTGATCCCCAGTAGGGGTTGTGCAGGAGGCAGCTGATCAATGTTTCTCTCTCAAGGATGTTTCTAACTTTCTATCCCTCTCCCTTCCTCTCTGTAAAAATCAATAAAAACATTTTTTTTAAAAAATCAATGGGGAAAAAAAGAAAAATGAGAAAAGAAAAAAAAAATCAATGGAAAAATATCCTTGGATGAGGATTAACAACAACAACAGAGAGCTTCTCAAAGGTCTGTGACCCAAAAACACTGAAGAACCTCTTTGTGTGCCGGGGGACAGTCAGGGACAGCTGGCCTCAGGGCACCTGCTGCCCACACCAAGGAACCTCCCACTCACCTTTGAGGACGGAATCCTCCAGGCGCTCGGCCATCTCGTGGCACTGCTGCTGGTAGTCGGG
Source organism: Myotis vivesi (assembly GCA_035771395.1). Lineage (NCBI taxonomy): Eukaryota > Metazoa > Chordata > Mammalia > Chiroptera > Vespertilionidae > Myotis > Myotis vivesi. The sequence continues at coordinate 5,321,727 of JAWPEG010038709.1, read as the reverse complement.
ATTGGTGAAGCAGTGCCGGGGCTCTGCCAGCTTCCGCTGCAGCCGTTCCAGGCGCCTCTGCTCCTTCTCAGCTTCTCGCTCAGCCTGCTGCTTCACCCATTCAGCCATCCTGTGGGGGGAGAGAACGAGATGTCACTGAATGGCTGTCTTTTTTAAAAAATATATTTTATTGATTTTTTACAGAGAGGAAGGGAGAGAGATAGAGAGTTAGAAACATCGATGAGAGAGAAACATCGACCAGCTGCCTCCTGCACACCTCCCACTGGGGATGTGCCCGCAACCCAGGTACATGCCCTTGACCGGAATCGAACCTGGGACCTTTCAGTCCGCAGGCCGACGCTCTATCCACTGAGCCAAACCGGTTTCGGCGAATGGCTGTCTTATATGCATTTCCTCCCCCCAACAAAGTAACGCACTCTCGCTCCTACTGTACTGTTCCCTCAGGAAGGTGTGCCACGCTTACTACCAGCATACTGCCGTGGACTTAACCGAGACCTAGAGATAACTATTAAATTATGGAAAAGGTGCCCTAGCCGGTTTGGCTCACTGGATAGAGCAGCCGTGGGCAAACTACGGCCCGCGGGCCAATAAAACTAAAAAAAAAAAAAAAAAAAAAAAAGACCGTACCCTTTTATGTAATGATGTTTACTTTGAATTTATATTAGTTCACACAAACACTCCATCCATGCTTTTGTTCCGGCCTCCGGTCCAGTTTAAGAACCATTGTGGCCCTCCAGTCAAAAAGTTTGCCCACCCCTGCGATAGAGCGTCGGCCTGGGGACTGAAGAGTCCCAGGTTCGATTCCGGTCAAGGGCATGTACCTTTGCAGGCACATCCCCAGCGGGGAGTGTGCAGGAGACAGCTGATCGATACTTCTCTCTCATCGATGTTTCTAACTCTCTATCCCTTTCCCTTCCTCTCTGTAAAAAAACAATAAAATATATTTTTAAAAAAATTATGGAAAAGGTAACATCTGATAACAATAAATCAGAACACAAGTTTATATTTCTGATATGCATCGCGCATGTATCATCACCACTGATAGAAAAGTATGTTTCTCTTTTAAAAAAAAAAAAAAAACAGCCGGAACCGGTTTGGCTCAGTGGATAGAGCGTCGGCCTGCGGACTGAAAGGTCCCAGGTTCGATTCCGGTCGAGGGCATGTACCTGGGTTGCGGGCACATCCCCAGTGGGGGGTGTGCAGGAGGCAGCTGATCGATGTTTCTCTCTCATCGGTTTCTAACTCTCTATCTCTCTCCCTTCCTCTCTGTAAAAAAATCAATAAAATATAAAAAAACAAAAACAAAAAAAAACCCACAAAAAACAAAAACAGCCTGACTGGTGTGGCTCAGTAGTTGAGCTTCGACCCATGAACCAGGAGGTCACAGTTCGATTCCCGGTCAGGGCACGTGCCCCCCAGTAGGCAGCCTATCAATGGTTCCCTCTCATCATTGATGTTTTTATCTTTTTCTCCCTCTGACTTCCTCTCTGAGATCAATACAAATGTATTTTAGAAAAACAAACACAAAGGGCCTCTTACGCTTTTTCATGATTGACATCTCGCAGTCTCCTCCCACTGAGGTCCCGGCAAGCTTCTCGATTGGTTGTCTTCTCAATCTGCGCACCGAGGGCTCGGAGCATAGACCCGAAGCCTGAGCAGCGATATGTGGGGAGAGCGGGTTACAAAGCATTCAGGATGGGAAGTGCTGAACTCGTGGACACAGTGATGCAGCACAAGATCAAAGGTGATCTCTGCTTTCTTTCTCTCTTTTAAAAAAGGAAATGGTCACCAAGATTCGAACCCAGGGAACAAAGGTAAAAGTGAACTTGATTCATGCCTTCCCTGCTTCCTCTTCTATTTCTGAAATACTGCACCTGCACCACTGAGATATTGTAAAGGCCTGTACCCAGTGCCAAAGAATAAGCCAAGATTCCCAGATGAGGAACTTTAAAAAGCATGGGGTGAGATTTTATAGTGAGTTTTATTTATTTTTTTAAAATATATTTTATTGATTTTTTACAGAGAGGAAGGGAGAGGGATAGAGAGTGAGAAACATTGATGTACATCGATCAGCCGCCTCCTGCACACCTCCCACTGGGGATGTGCCCGCAACCCAGGTACATGCCCTTGACCGGAATCGAACCTGGGACCCTTCAGTCCGGAGGCTGACGCTCTATCCACCGAGCCAAACCGGTCTCGGCTATAGTGCGTTTAAAAGGAAAGGCAATTTGAAGGTGTGACTGGCTGATAGCACACACTTCATTCTTACTGCCACAATTCCAAACAGCAGGATGACTATAATATGAGATATCCGCTCTCTAAAAATCACAGTAGATTTTGAGAAAGCATAGGGATTGCATCTTACTGCATCAGGAGAAAGACTAAGAACTGTGTATATTTAGTTTATGCTCATCTAGTTCCTTCTCTTTTCTTAGATGTGTTAATAGCACCGGGACCTTAATCTCCCCCAACACATAAGCAGTTGTATTTCATAAAGTGACTTAAGACCTCCCTTGGAAATACAGTAATGAGACCAAATCTTCATAAAAGCGGATTTGGATGTTTTACACGCTTTCTTCAGCAAATTAGACAGAAGAACGGCCATCTCTCTCCATCCATCTTCCCAAGAGCTTCAGTTGTCTAGGAGCTACCCAGCTGGAGAAGGTGGGAACTATATCACACAGCATCTCCCTCAAAAAGAACAACAGAGCCCTGGCCGGTTTGGCTCAGTGGATGGAGCATCGGTCTGTGGACTGAGGGGTCCCGGGTTCGGTTCCGGTCAAGGGCATGTACCTTGGTTGTGGGGACATCCCCAGTGGGGGGTGTGCAGGAGGCAGCTGATCGATGTTTCTCTCTCATCAATGTTTCTGCTCTCTATCCCTCTCCCTTCCTCTCTGTAAAAAATCAATAAAATAGCCGAAACCGGTTTGGCTCAGTGGATAGAGCGTCGGCCTGCGGACTGAAAGGTCCCGGGTTCGATTCCGGCCAAGGGACGATTCCTCTCTGTAAAAAATCAATAAAAAATATATTAAAAAAAAAAAATCAATAAAATATATATTTAAAAAAAAAAAAGAACAACAGAGAAGACATTCGAAACCAGGGAAGTAAAGGACTTCATAAGGCAAAACATAAGGCTGTCACAGCATAGAGACCAAGGAGTCTCTTCATTTAATGCATCTGCAGAGGTGACACAACTTGGCAAGCAGGTGACACTCATGTCCTACCTCCTTTTCCACCACGAAGTCTGGGCTCCAAACTGTAAACAGCTCCATGCTGCACTGGCTCACCGGCCTCGGCCAGCGAGCCGTTGCATTTCACGAAGAAGCACTCCACGGGGACACCCTGGAGACAAACGGGGCTGTTAAAAATGCTGTTCACGAGACAATACAAGTTCTTTGCAGGAAGGGTCCTCGCCTATTGTCTTTTTACCACTCCAGTGGCAAGCAGGCAGTGTGTTCAATTAATACTTGTTTAATTGAAAATAAAAAATAGCCCTAACCGGTTTGGGTCAGTGGATAGAGCATCGACCTGCGGACTGAAGGGTCCCAGGTTCGATTCCGGTCAAGGGCATGTACCTTGGTTGCGGGCACATCCCCAGTGGGAGTGTGCAGGAGGCAGCTGATCGATGTTTCTCTCTCATCGATGTTTCTAACTCTCTATCCCTCTCCCTTCCTCTCTGTAAAAAATCAATAAAATATATATTAAAAAAATAATAAAAAAATAAAACCAGTAAAAGAAAAAAATCATTTCATATGATGCATTCTGCGTACAATTTTTTCCTGATACCTAATCACGATATAAAGAAGAAGTTTTTGTCTTTTGGGTGAAAATAAAATCACGAGTGGCCCCCCAGGTGTAAAAGTGAAAATGTGCATCTTGAAAAGTGTAGGTAAAAGGACAAGAAGAGCGGAAGGAAGGAGGCAAGGGTCTGGTTTTCAATATCCTTATATAAGCTTCAGCGGTTTTAGGGCCAACTGGCAGCCAGCGCTTCTCTGTCCTGCTAGCATCCCCCTGAATTACAGCCAATCACTGCAGAAGCCCAAGAGCCCCCAGAGCCACTCTGTGTGTTCTCAGAGCAAGTGATGAAAGGAAATTCTAAAAACTGTATGTCTTTCCGAGCCAGTGTCTGATGTTGTAAACTAAGGACAATAGAGAAGTGTTCTCCCAAGTGACACGGAACTTAGGAAGCACACGATTAAATTTACGACGTCAAGGAAGAAGCGATCTCAACCCCAACAGAGAGGACAAGCGCATCACTGGTCTCTTCCTGAAGTGGACACTAGGAACACGCATTTTGAGCCATACCACTCCGCTATGTCAATGGGAACCATTCATTCATTCAACAAACATTAAGTGCCTTTTTTTCTTCTGGTCGCACCTTGGATCAATTCTAAGTTTGAAAACTACTCATGAGATAAGAGTTATTATCAGAGATATTAAAATCGAATTATTTTGGCCAGAGGGAAGGTGAGGGGGGAGATCAACCAAAGAACTTGTATGCGTATATGCATAGACAATAGGGTGGTGAAGGCCTGGGGCAGGGGGTGGGGTGGGGGGGCTAGACGGGGTCAATGGGAGAAAAAAGGGGACATATGTAACACTTTCAACAATCCCAATTTAAACATTAAATAAAAACCAAAAGTAAACTATTGAAAAATAAATATGGAATGCTTCATGACAAAAAAATCCCACTATTTTGGAAAATATTTCTCCATTCAGAGGGTAAAAACAGCTCTGACAGTTTTTTGTTTTTTATTAGATTGCAGTGTAGGAAGAAAAAGGGGAAAGCTGAAAAACCACGTTATTTGCAAACACACACTGCTTTTCCATGGAACCTGTCCAAGATTTGGTTCAGACTGTGGTGTAACATGTGTGAAGCTTATAAATGACGAGCAGAGGAAACAGCCTAAGGAAGCAAGGATGCGGGTGTGGTTATAAAGAAAAACAAGCCCTAGCCCGGGTTTGGCTCAGTGGATAGAGCATCGGCCTGTGGACTGAAAGGTCCTAGGTTCGATTCCGGTCAAGGGCACATGCCTGGATTGTGGGCTCGACCCCCCAGTGTGGGGCATGCAGGAGGCAGCTCATCAATGATTCTCTCTCATCACTGATTTCTCTCTCTCTCTTTTCATTCCTCTCTGAATCAATGAAAATATATATTTTTTAAAAAACTTAAAAATAAAAACAATACTAGATCAAGAGCTAACATTCAAATTAGAATCAGGGACACCATCCAATTCTTTAGATAACTGAACAGATTTAATATCTTAGTTGGCAAAAGCTTGCTTGCTTAATAATTAAGGAAACCACACATGTAACTTTACAAGTCAACATAGGTTTTCAAATACATGCAGGGACAAATGAGACTATCAACTGATTCGTGAAAACATCTAAATACCATGCTCTGCTCCACCAACATCGACCGACCATTCGCTTCCAGGTCAGGCCACCTGCCCGGGTTGTGGGCTCGATTCCCAGTGTGGGGCGTGCAGGAGGCAGCCCATCAATGATTCTCTCTCACCATTGATGTTTCTCTTTCTCTCTCTCTTCCTCTCTGAAATCATTTTTTTTTTTAAATGACGGGCCCTAAGAAGCCAAGAATCCATACCCTTAACAGACACCTGTGTTTGGCTGTCCCAACCAGTGAGTGACCAGGTGAATCCATTCCCCTCCCCGACCATCCTTTGGCCTGGGTCCGGATAGGAAATACTTCCCCTCTAGGTTGTTCATTGGAACGTTTGATCTGTGGACAGAATGTGACTATATCCAACAATCACAGAATGAATGTAGCAAAATGAGCCTCAAAAGTCATCCGGTCCAAATGCCCCATTTAGGAATGAAAATACGGAATCCCTAAGTGTTTCCCGTTAGTCCGGACTGAGGGCTGGACTAGGCGTCGTGAGCGGAGTTTTCCCCTTTTCTGTGGGGTGAGAACAGCACCACCACCACCACCACCACCAAAAGCAAAGGGAGGCCTCAGCATCAGCTTAAAGCACCTTAAAACTGAGGAACCCTCAGCCTGAAAAAACCGAAAGCCCCAAAGAACCAACACGCCACCAGCGGTTCTCAACCTGTGGGTCGCGAACAATGAAAGTACATCCTGCATACCAGATATTTACATGACGATTCATAACAGTAGCAAAGTTACAGTTATGAAGTAGCAACGAAAATAATTTTATGGTTGGGGGTCACCACAACATGAGGAACTGGATTAAAGGGTCGCGGCATTAGGAAGGTTGAGAACCAGTGCCCCAGACAGACCCTCTCGCCTCCCACCCGCTGCCTTGTCCGGCTCCTTCACCCTCCTTCCGGGAACCGCGAACCTCACCTGGTCTTGGCAATGGCGGTAGATAAGGTCTTGGACGGAGCATGCGGCCGAGACATCCCGCACCGCCCTGCACCCAACGCCGGGGCCGCGAATCCACACCAGCGCCACCGCCTCCGCCATTTCACCCAGTCCCGGAAGCAAAGACTCCCCGGGCCTTGCGACACAACTGGCCCGGGCGCCTCTTGATGACATCCCCTAGCCGCCCGGCGCCCCGCCCCTGAGGTCTTCCGCTCGCCCCGCCCCTCCCCTGGGGCAGGTCACGTGATCCCGACCGCCGAGCCCAGCTGGCAGCGGGAGGGGAACAGGAAGAGCCTGGCGGAGGCCGATAGCGCGCGGAGCGCCCCGGCGAGGCGTTGCTAGGGGCGGTTGCTAGGGCGGGGCTCCAGGGACCCGGTATAAAAGGCTGGCGCGGGGTTATGTTTCCAGGCGCTGGCTGTCAGCGATAAGGCGGTAACGGAGCACCACCCCGAGCGCGGGCCTTGGCCCTGGTCCTCACATCTGTGCGGTTATTTTTGGGTCGCGGGGAATCGTGGCCTGGGAAGGCACTGCTCCTGGGGCGGGAGGGGAGAGGCTGCGATCCCGGAAACGGTTTTGGGGGGGCTGCTTCCTCGGCCCCGGGGAGCTCCCCCTACCCGAGGCGGGGAAGGAAACGACCTCCGGAGGTCTCCAACAACGGCCCCCGCGTGGTTTGCCCTTCGGGCTGACCACGCCTCCTCTTCCTTTGCAGAAGCTGCCAGCCCCTCGCTGTCGGCCAGCCACGCTCCGTTTATTCTTATTTCCGCCTGTTCGCGCTCTGCGTTATCGCCGCTTCGGCTCTGTTTCCAAAATATTTCACAGCGAGGGCCCCCCCCCCACCCCCGCCCGGTGCCAGGCAGTGGCGGGAGAGGCGCTTCCGGCAACGATGCTCTCAAAACCCGGCCATTACGCTTACCCGGCACCATGGAAACGCACTCGCGAAGCTCTGCACGGCCTAACGTGAAGGCTCTGGGAATCTGGAGTCCCTTAATATTTAATATGCCGAGGTGAGGGTGTTTCTAAAATCGTGAGCAATTAAAAACAAAACAAAACACTGGAGTGAGGATAGGAGGGCGATTGGGAGGTATCTGAGCCCGCTGAACACAAATGGCCTGGCCCACAGACACGAATGCTCTGCTAAGATACTTGGCCAAAGGAAACTGGGTGCCAAGGGGAAAGCAACAAAGAAAACTGAGAAATCCTTCATGGCGGCGGCACGCGCAGAAATAGAATTCAGAGGCCTGTGAAATTAGAGAGTCTGTTGTCTTTATTGCACTGGACACAGGAAGGAGCATGGGAGAGAAAGGGCCTCATTGTGTATCGCTAACGTTGTATCTAGTCCTTGCAAAACCTGACAGCTGAATGAAGTCGTTTGCTTTTTATCTCTTGGGTGCATTTAAATTCTTATTGTTTAAAAAGAAACAAATATTGAATAGGCATTTGTCATTGAAAATATGGAATAACTACTGTTGTTAACTTTTCAGAGACACGCATTTCCTGAGCAATATATATAGCATCTGTTTTTTTAAAAAAATATATATTTGTATTGATTTCAGAGAGGAAGGGAGAGGGAGAGAGAGAGAAACATCAATGATGAGAGAGAAACATAGATCGGCTGCCTCCTGCATGCCCCGTACTGGGGATTGAGCCTGCAACCCAGGCATGTGCCCTTGACTGGAATCAAACCCCGGGACCCTTCAGTCTGCAGGCCGATGCTCTATCCACTGAGCCAAACCAGCCAGGGCTATATAGCATCTGTTGCTAAACCTTCCCTTAAATAAGCACATAACTCCGTGATATACACAAAGTAGATATTAAATAAATGTTAGATATCTGATGAATTACCAAAGTCTAATTATTTCCAATAGACATCTGAAGACATTTATTTTGCACTGATATAACACTTTCTCTCCGAAGGAAGCAAAATTCAACCTGGATCGGTCATTCAATTCACTTAAATAATGAGGAAATTGAGGAACTGAAAATGAGCGCCATGGCCAAGAACACCAGTCACATCAGTGGAAAAAATCTAGAAAGACGGCTGATTAGCTGGGCAGAGGCTGAGAGTTTGTGGTGGTGTCCAGTAGACGGTGTTATGTGGCCAGGCTGGTCAGTGGCTATGGAAAAATGGAGGCAGCTGCTGACACCTTCCCCACCTCATAGTGTTAGGGAGGGAAGGGACAGGAAGACCAGTCCTGTAGGATTGTAACAACTAAGTGGGAAGTGGGTGGGGCCAGTTCCTGTACTAACAAAACAGTGTAGCCCTGGCCGGTTTGGCCCAGTGGATAGAGCGTTGACCTGCGGGCTGAAGGGTCCCGGGTTCAATTCTGGCCAGGGGCACATGCCCGGGTTGCCAGCTCGATCCCCCCCAGTGGGGGATGTGCAGGAGGCAGCCAATCGGTGGTTCTCTCTCATCATTGATGTTTCTATCTATCTCTCTCCCTTCCTCTCTGAAATAAAAAAATATATATATGTAAAATAATAATAAAAAAAAAACCAGTGTAACTATGCTCCTAGGTTTATTTCCAGTAAACCACACTGGCTTTGTTCTTACTCATCTTCTCCAAAAGCTTGACTAGCTGTACATTTGCTTTTTTATTTTAAAATACATATTTTTATTGATTCCAGAGAGGAAGGGAGAGGGAGAGAGAGAAACATCAATAATGAGAGAGAATCATTGATCAGCTGCCTCCTGCACGCCCCCTACTGGGGATCGAGCCCACACCCTGGGCATGTGCCCTTGACCAGAATCGAACCCAGGACCCTTCAGTCCACAGGCCGATGCTCTATCCACTGAGTCAAAGTGGCTAGGGCTACATTTGCTTTTAAAAATATATATATTTTTTATTGATTTCAGAGAGGACAAGAGAGATAGAAACATCAATAATGACAGAACCCTAGCCGGTTTGGCTCAGTGGATAGAGCGTTGGCCTCCGAACTGAAAGGTCCCGGGTTCGATTCCGGTCAAGGGCACATCCCCGGGTTGTGGGCTTGATCCCCAGCAGGGGACTTGCAGGAGGCAGCTGATCCATGATTCTCTCTCATCATGGATGTTTCTATCTCTCTCTCCCTCTTCCTTCCTCTCTGAAATCAATACAAATATTTTTTTAAAAAGTAATGAGAGAGTGTCGTTGGTCGGCTGCCTCCTGCAGGCCCCACACTGGAGATCAAGCCCACAATCTGGGCATGTGCCCTGACCGGGAGTCGAACAGCAGCCTCCTGATTCATAGGTCGATGCTCAGCCCCTGAGCCACGCTGGGCGGGCTGTGCATTTGCTGTTTGAGGCCTGGTTGAGCTGGCGCGGGAGGGACCCCGAGCGAGCATCCTGAGGCAACATGGGGTCATTGTTCACCGCCAGGAAATGACAGCGCAGTATTGATGTGGCAACCCTGACAGGGGCTCCGTGGAGTCCACATGTCACGCTGGTCTGCAAGAACAGGAAGCAGAGCTCTGCACGCTGGTCATTTCCATCAACGACAGCAAAGCTTCCCGACTAGTGAGTGCAGGCTGTCTCCGTGTGTGACAAGCTCGGTACACATCTGTGCTTTCAGCCATGTTTGTGCTCCCAGGAGGTTGTTAATATCTCCTTTATGACAAAAGACAACAGTGAGGGAGGACTTCTCCCAGGCCACCAAAACGGCTATACACTCCCAAACCGGCCAGTGTCACCCCCTAGGGGGCTCCAGCCCCAGGAACAAGGAGGTCAGCGCTCGGATGGAAAAACAGCTTCAGGATGAGAGCTGTGTAGTCCACACTGGGTGGTGGACAGCCTGGGAGGTTGGGAGGTGGAGCCTACAGGACCGAGAGGTTTGGCTGCCAGAGAAGGCACAGCTCCACCCTCCTTCCTTTATTGGACAAAAGAAAACAAGACACGTCAAGGATGAGGTGGAGTTGAGACGGAGAAGAGGTTTGTGTGTAGCAGCGGACGCTAGGAGGAAGCCTGAAAGGGGAGGAGATAGGGGCAGAGATAAAAAGCAGGGCCCACGGTCAATGCTGAACATAGAAGCCCACCTCTTTGTTGCTGTATCAGCAAGAAGCAAGGATCTTCACTCAGCGTGGACTTCCATCAAGCAATGCCATCGCTTCTGATCGGCCGGATCATCCCTCCTTTGCATGATCACGACAACACGGGTTCCCAGAGGTGTCCTGGTTATCGTCATTCCTACATCACCATGAGATGATGATGTCACGTCGAAAACTTTTCATTTCTGTCTTGCCCTTCCCTGAGCCAGACTGTACAGCAAACTTGGCAGAGCACCTGCCTGCCAGAAATGTAGGACCTCAGTGCTGGAACTTTCTTCAACATGGAAATTTGATTTCTCTCCCTGGTTAATAGAAATCCATAATCCTTCATGAATTCTGCATAGCCACGCCTTCCAAAAGGGGGTTTTCTTGCTGGAGAAGGGATAGGTCTTTGGGTTTGGTTTTTTTTTCTCCTTTAATTTGTTGATATTAAAATCTGTCCACTGTGCTAGTTAGGGTTTTCCAGAAAAACAGAGCCTACAGTATATATACAGGGTGGGGCAAAAGTAGGTTTACAGTTTTCAGTACACAATCTGGAGGCCGGCGAGCTCAAGAGTTAGGAATTCCCCCTTCCTGGGAGGAGGTCGGCCTTTTTGTTCAATGCAGGTCTTCAACTGACTGGCTGAGGCCCACCCACACTAGGGAGGGGAACCTGCTTTATGCGGGTCTACCAACTCAAGTGCTAACCTCATCCAGAAACACAGGAACAACCAGAATAACATTAGATCAAATACCTGGGCACCTCCTGGCCCCGTCAAGTTGACACATAAAGTTAACCGTCACATCCACTAACCGAGGTTATCTTTGCTAAAGAAATAACCTTCACTATTTTATTTCATTTCTCTTTTACAACCAAAGAGGAAACATTATTCGGTGAATAGAGAGAGACTGAATACCAGGAAAGTCACGTGGCTGCTTTAGGCACGTACCGCTGAATAGCCGAAGAGCGACACCCCCAACTGTTGCTAGAATTTAGCTTTTCACGGCACGGTGTGGTCCCCGTTCGTAACTGTAAAAATGTGTTGGCGTGAAAGGAGTGTACTTTCTCAGTTAAAATGTCAGAAGTCACTGGACACCTGAATCAGGACTCTGGTCTGAATAAGTTAACTAACTTTAACAACTCTGCTGTCTAGCTAACTCACCTACCTAGAACACATCATTTTTTTCGCCCACCTGAGGATACGCATGCCCTAAAGTCTCTACACAGCTAATGTTCGTACATTTTTTTTCTCATAGAACCCTAGGCTCCTCCTTCTCCTCCTCCTCTTCCCCCTCCTCCTCCTCCTCCTCTTCTTCTTCTTCTTTAAATTATTCTAACAAGTCTGCTTAACAGCCTCCAGAAAATTGGTAAATTAATCTGAAGTAAATCCTATATAATAAAAGGGTAATATGCAAATTGACCGAAAACAGAACGACCAGTCGCTATGACGCATACTGACCACCAAGGAGCAGATGCTCGATGCAAGACCTGCCCCCTGGGGGTCAGTGCACTCCCACAGGGGGAGCACTACTCAGCCAGAAGCCCTGAGCTGGGCTCACAGCTGGTGAGCGCGGCGGCAGTGGCAGAAGCAGGCCAGTCTGAGGGACTCCCCCCCCCCCCCCGCCAGTGCATGAATTTCATGCACTGGGCCTCTAGTCATTGAATAATAGGAAGTGGAGGGAGATACAAGAAGAATGGAGAGCAACAGGGGCTGCAAGGGGCTGGCGTGGGGACGGGAATGAGAAGTGATAGCTGTGGCCAGAGCAATGCTATAAAAAGACAAAACCACCCAAACACCACCACTGGGGAAGACTCTGTGCCGGGCCAAACACACCACAGTGGACCTGCACACCAGTCCTACAGCGCAGCAGCGTGAGAGCATTGATGAAGAGACTGGGAAGCCCCAGTCCTGCAGGCCAGGCTCCGGTTCAGTGCACCCCAGTTAAGATGGATGACAAGGCAAGATGATAAACAGGTTAGGAAATGTCCCCCAAGAAGGGTAGAAATCTGAACATTCATGAATATACAGGGGTGAACCCTAACGATGATGAAAACTCAGCTGTTCAGAACAGCAGGCTCCCTGGGAGCTCCAGGTAGTTAGTCTCAGCTGGCTAGGCTCTCCCCGGGTAACTTTGTTGTTGTTTTTTACTTTTGTATTTTTTTAAAATATATTTTTATTGATTTCAGAAAGGAACAGAGAGGGAGAGAGAGATAAAAACATCAGTGATGCCGAAACCGGTTTGGCTCAGTGGATAGAGCGTTGGCCTGCGGACTGAAAGGTCCCAGGTTCGATTCCGGTCAAGGGCATGTACCTGGGTTGCAGGCACATCCCCAGTAGGAGATGTGCAGGAGGCAGCTGATCGATGTACATCAATGTTTCTCACTCTCTATCCCTCTCCCTTCCTCTCTGTAAAAAATCAATAAAATATATTAAAAAAAAAACAAACATCAGTGATGAGAGAGAATCATTGATCGGCTGCCTCCTGCACGCCCCCCACTGGGGATCAAACCTGCAACCTGGGCATGTGCCCTTGACCGGAATCGAACCGGGGACCCTTCAGTCCTCAGGCCAACGCTCTATCCACTGAGCAACACCGGCTAGGGCTACTTTTCTACTTTAATGTATTTCAGATAGAGGACAAGACAAAATGCCTTGTGTACAAACAATTTCCTCCTTGTTGCTATAATGTGACATTATTTCAACACATGACTTCTCCTTTGGTTACCCAGGGCCTTGAGAGACAAAACAATCTTTGCCGCTCTGGATAAGAAGATGAGGATGGAAATGACACAAAAATCCTCTCATTTTCCATGAGTTAGCAGGGGGCTTTCCTTGGACTATTGACTAAGAATTTACAATCCACGTGGATGGGCTATAGAAAGGATCCATGAGGATCCGAATGCATATGTATCCTGTAATCATTGTCAAAATCCTCTGGGCATTGGTAGAAGGAGAGGAGTAGTTCACATTTTGTGCTGCTCTTAGGAGGTGTAGAAACTTCACATATAGTCTCAAGATGATATTAATATTTCATCAGAACACTGTTCCCCAAAGTGTGCTTCATGAAGTGCTACATCACCACAGTGAGGTACTATAAGGAGACTAGAGGCCCAATGCATGAAATTTGTGCAAGGGGCTCAGCCCTCGCAGCCCTGGCTTCGTCCTGAAAGTCGTCTGGAAGGATGTCCGAAAGGTCGTTCAGCTGTCCGGTCTAATTAGCATATTACGCTTTTATTATTATAGATCATTTTCAAATGAATTTGGCAACACTCCCATACATATGCCCCCTTCAAGAGAGTCACAAAGTTCATTAACAGGATAAAAAAAAAAAAGCCCTGAGAAATTCTATCTTTATTAAATCCAATATTTCATAAACCTATTTGACTATGGAACTTCTTTTCGAGTTATGCCAATTGCAAGCCAAGCGTGCTCTAGGACTAGTGTTCAAAAATGGAGCCTGCAACCTGGACATGTGCCCTCAAAAAGGCTGAGGTTAGTTATGGGATTTCCGAATAAAATCCGGAGGGTTCAGCCTGCAATTCTTGAGGGGCTTCTGGAGCTCAATTCATTTTAATTAATAAAAACAAACACTTTTTTTTCTCTACATGCCATCAAAATCCACTTTACTGTATATATTTTTCTTTTTCTTTTTCTTTTTTGTTAATCCTCACCTGAGGATATTTTCCCATTGATTTTTAGGGAGAGCGGGAGAGAGAGGGAGAGACAGAGAAACATCAATGTGAGAGAAACACATTGATTGGTTGCCTCCAACCAGGGCCAGGGCCCAAGGAGCCTGCAACCATGGTACGTGCCCTTGACCAGAATCGAACCTGGGACCCTTTGGTCCACAGCTCTATCCACTGAGCCAAACCATCTAGGGCTGTATTTTTCTTGTTAGGACCAATGCTGGTGAGCGTAAGTCTTTTTTTTTTTAAGTCTTTCTTCCTTCTGCCTCTTGGAGGATACGGTGCTAACTTATCTTCTTCCTGCCCATGTGCAGAGTCAATGAACACAAAGGAATTTACTGTGTCAAAACGGGCTTCTGTGTCATCATAGCTCATACTGCAGTGTGAGTGGGTTGCTCCATTCAATTTAACAACTTTATTTCTTACTTCCTACGTGCAGGAAAAGAGAGGTGAGACTGGGCAGAGATAAACCAAGATCAAAAGGGTAACGGCCTATTCTCCAGATGCTCTAACACCATCATAAATCAAAATCATTCTTTTAAAAAAAAATTGATTTCAGAGAGGAAGGGAGAGAGATAGAAACTCAATGATGAGAGAGAATCATCGATTGGCTGCCTCCTGCACGCCCCACACTGGGGATGGAGCCCGCAACCTGGACATGTGCCCTGACCAGGGATGGAACCGTGACCTCCTGGTTCCTAGGTCGACGCTCAACCACTGAGCCACACCGGCCTGGCTCTGCTGTGTCTATCTTCAATGTACTTCTTGCCAGATCCCTTCTCTTTGCCTTTCCCTGTGTATATCTGGGCTCCATGCGCAGCCTGTCGGGGTCTGTTATGAATTCATAATGATACTCTTGCTATTATCTGCATGAATCTGGAACAGGCTTGTGTGTTTGCGTCATCGGTCTGTGTAAATAGAAAAAAACCCAATGAGAAGGGCTGGATGCTGTTATAATATTCATGAAGCGCAGATGTGGATAGAGACATTAGGCCTGCACTGTCATCCCGAGTTACATTCCTTTGTGTGATTCTCACACTATTGGACATAGGCCTTGTTTGCGAGTGGAAATGGCTGTTTGTTGTCCGGGAGACAGGATGGTCTATGTTACAATTCAGATGCTGTCTAGGGCAGTGATGGCGAACCTATGACACGTTTGTCAGAGGTGACACGTGAACTCATTTTTTTGGTTGATTTTTCTTTGTTCAATGGCATTTAAATATATAAAATAAATATCAAAAATATAGATCTTTGTTTTACTATGGTTGCAAATATCAAAAAATTTCTATATGTGACACGGCACCAGAGTGAAGCTAGGGTTTTTCAAAATGCTGACACGCCGAGCTCAAAAGGTTCGCCGTCACTGGTCTAGGATGTACTTTAGGGGAAGAGCGGCTTCCTGGAATCACCCTGATCTTGTCCTTGAAATTTCAACACTCACAAGATGTACGGCAGAAAAAAAGAAAAAAGAAAAAAAAGACCAAAAAAAATATGAAAACAAAAAGAAAAAAAAATATGAAAACAAAAAGATGTACGGCAGAAAGATGCGCTCCCTCCGTCAGATATTTTGAGCCATTCCACCTCTGCTGGCTTTGTTCTTGCAGCCCGCGGGCATAGTTCTGCTTCACACGTCTGAAACCTAAAAACCCTCCTCAATCCTGTGTCCTTCAGACACTCCCTCTCTGGATCCCCATCACCCCGCCCTCCGGGATGTCCCTTGAGAGAGAATCATCGATCGGCTGCCTCCTGCAATCCCCACACTGGGGATCGAGCCCACAACCCGGCATGTGCCCTGACTGGGAATCGAACCGTGACCTTTTGGTTCAAAGGTCAACGCTCAACCACTGAGCCACGCCGGCCAGGCAACTCTTTTTTTTTTTTTTTTAAATTAAATTTCTTGGGGTAACTGGTTAATAACATTACCCAAATTTCAGGTATACAACGTCAAACTACAACATCTGTATACTCCATTGTGTGCTTACCACGCAAAGGCCAGAGTCCTGCTGCCCGTGACAATTCTAACACAGGGACAAGACCACTGTCATCTCCTTATCTTCCCGTGACGGATGGTAGTGAAGGATTGCGTAAGGACCGGGACTGTATCTTAATTATTTCTGTACTCCTAGCTTCTAGCACAGTGTCCGACAGGGAGTTGGTGCTCGATAAACATTTGAGGAAGGAGTGTTTATTGTCACTAGCCTCCATGGAAACTTTATTTTTAGGAACTTTAGAATTTTTACTTTGGGGGTGGAGATAAAGTCCTGCTTGGCTTAATATGGCAGATTTCAGCCTTTTGCTTCCGGCCTACAAAGGCTCTGAAGTTCATATTCCAAGTGGGAATGAGAGCAACCAGGAAGCAAGAGGGAACACCTGGGCGCCAATAAGGTTTATCGTTCAAAGGAAACAATGGTCCCTTTAAGACTGCAGAGTCTTCTGAAGTCTTATGTATATTAAATCTAATCTCAAATTATAAACGGGATTTATTGTGAGGGTGGAGTTCAACGCAGCAGAATGATCTTTAGCCCTAGAGTTTGTTTGCATAACATCTATAGGCAAACAAGTGTTCTTACTTTTAATATAGTCAAACTTATCCATTTCTCCTTTTTAGATACATGTTTTTCGTGTCTTATTTAAGACGTCTTTTGCAACTCCAAGGTCTAAAAGAGTCACCTGTATTTTTAAAAATATATATTTTTATTGATTTCAGAGAGGAAGGAAGAGGAAGAGAGAGATAGAAACATCAATGAGGCCAACAAAGTGCGAGTTTTGAGAGGGATTAAAGACGCTGCGTCACATCCTCAAGATTTAGAGCCTGAGTGGCAGGGGTGGTGCGGAGTGATTGGGACCTCAGCAGCATGGAAACTTGTGGTGCCGACAGGCTGAGGCCGAGCCTCTATAAAGAAGGTTCCATGCCGGAAGCTGGTCCATCCTTGCTGCTTGACACAGTCGCTGCAGGGAAGAAACTTCTGCACAGCTTATGTTTCAAGGGACCTGGTGTCTATGGCATATTGTTCTTAATGTTTGCCTCCCTTCTTAGCACTATGTGTTTTAACCAAGGTCACCTCTCCAAGAAAGGTTGTTTGCCCAGGTGGGGATTTTCCCCTGAAGGTAGGGAGGGAATAAAACCCCTTAACTAAGTGCCAGGCAGGTAGTTAATCACTTTAAGAACAATCACGTTTAAGCTACATAATCTTTACTCCCTGGAATGGAGATAAGAAACGCCCTAACCTTTGGAATAGAAATTGATAGGATTAAAATCAACTGTTATAAATACAGATGTAACAAGACAGTCAAAGACAGAACTTGGCTGGAGATCCTGGGTGGAGAACCTGGGTAGGCTGCTGATCCACTGAATGCTGTCGTCGTGTCCTTTCTTCTTCGCCGACTCTGTCCACACCTTTGGGAACCCCTGGACCTGCTGGGGCTGGACCCCAACAGTGCAAGAGTTTGGCAGCTTCGGTTGAAGCACATCGAGCCAAGCGGCGGTGGTGGCAGTGGCGGCAGCAGCATCTAGGAGTCATGAGCGACAGCGGCAAGCAGAACTATGGCGAGTGGGAATCCCGTTCTGCTTCCAGAAGTGGAAGTGCTCATGGATCTGGGACATCTGCAAGGCGTACGCCTGCAAGGTCTAGCTCCAAGGAAGATTCCAGGCGTTCCAGATCAAAGTCCAGGTCCAGATCTGAATCTAGGTCTAGATCCAGAAGAAGTTCTCGAAGGCGTGATTGTACAAGATCACGATCACGATCTCGGTCTCGCTGCCATAGACGATCCCGTAGCAGGTCTGACAGCCGAGACTATCGGAGGCGTCACAGCCACGGTCATTCTCCCATGTCTTCTCGCAGACGTCATGTCGGGAATCGGGCCAATCCTGCTCCCAACTGTTGTCTTGGAGCATTTGGATTGAGCTTGTACACGACAGAAAGAGATCTCAGAGAAGTCTTCTCTAAATATGGCCCCCTTGCTGATGTGACTGTCGTCTATGACCAGCAATCTAGATGTTCAAGAGGATTTGCCTTCGTGTATTTTGAAAATGTAGATGATGCCAAGGAAGCAAGAGAGCGCGCCAATGGAATGGAGCTTGATGGACGTAGAATCAGAGTTGATTTCTCTATAACAAAAAGACCACATTCCCCAACACCAGGAATTTATATGGGGAGATCTACCTATGGCAGCTCACGCCGGCGTGATTACTATGACCGAGGATACGGTAGAGGCTATGATGGTCGGGACTACTACAGCAGATCATACAGAGGAGGTGGTGGAGGAGGAGGAGGATGGAGAGCTGCTCAAGACAGGGATCAGATTTACAGAAGGCGGTTACCTTCTCCTTACAATAGTCGTGGAGAATATAGATCACGTCCCAGATCGCGATCATATTCACCTCGTCGCTATTAAAGCACGAGGTGGAAGGCTTTCTGAAATCTACCTTAGAGTTTGGATATTTGTGGACAATATTTTTTTATTGTCTCCTGTTTAAAAAGTGAACAGCGCCTAGTGAAGTTAGGTGACTTTTACACCTTTTACGGTGACTGCTTTTGGTGGAGTTGAAATGCTGTCCTCGTTCGCATTTGTGTAGTTCGGTGCTTAGTTCCAAGTTAAGTGTTTTCAGAACGTATGTTTTGCATGTATTTTTTTTAATAAACCTTTATTGTGCAGATTCTTACAGTTGTTTCTCTTTTTTCACCCCATAGCTCCCCTCCACCCGGTTCCCACCCCCCCGCCTTTGCCCTTATCCCACCCTGTCCTCCTCCATAGGTGTATGATTTTTGTCCAGTCTCTTCCTGCACCCCCACTTGCATGTATTTTTTTACAGTCTAAATTTTGACTGCTGAGAAGTTTTTATTGCACAAAACTTTATTTAAAGGTTTTTTTTACTGAATCCAGGGTATTCTGAAGATCAAAGCCTGTGTGTAAAATGCTACCAAATGGCAAAAAGCAACAATAAAGTTTGATTTTTTAAAAAATATATATTTTTATTGATTTTTTACAGAGAAGAAGGGAGAGGGATAGAGAGTTAGAAACGTTGATGAGAAAGAAACATCGATCAGCTGCCTCCTGCACACACCCCCTACTGGGGATGTGCCCACAACCAAGGTACATGCCCTTGGCTGGAATTGAACCTGGGACCTTTCAGTCCGCAGGCCGACGCTCTATCCACTGAGCCAAACTGGTTAGGGCTAAAGTTTGATTTTTACTTTTTTTTCTAACATCAGTGCTTAGCAGAATTGTTCAGACTAGGTTGTCAATAGTAAATTTGAAGACAAAAATGTCCATTTTCCTTTAGTCCATGGAACCTACCATACTTAATATACCTGCAACTAAATATTAAAAATTAGGCTCTGTAACTCAGTACTGCTAGTATTAGAACTAATGATCTTTCAATACAGCAAATGCTTAATGCTTATACTAATGTGGGTTTGTCAGCCTTTATGTAATCTGTATTATATAGCAGGAAAGAGCGGCACAATGTATGGCTTAAAAAGGCTATTTCTCAATGATGGTATTTCAACTGGTTATCAGCAAATGACAATACATTCCACCACAAATGTGCTGGCGTTCTAGCTTTTAGACTATATGAAAGAAACTGGGTGCTTCAGAATTTGGAGGAAGAAACACGACCGTGTTGTGGATGAACTGAAGACTGCCTGTTCATTTTTTAAATATTATTTCACGTCCTTTGCATACCAGAGGAGGCCCGATTTCACTCAAATGTTTTGAGAACTGTGTTAAATAAATGCAAATGAAAAGTAAAAAAAAAGAAAAGAGACATCAATGAGGAGAGAGAATCATGGATCGGCTGCCTCCTGCATGCCCCGCACTGGGAACCGAGCCTGCAACTCAGGCACGTGCCCTTGGTCGGAATCGAACCAAGGACCCTTCAGTCCGCAGGCTGACGCTCTATCCACTGAGCCAAACCAACCAGGGCTGATACTTAAGTTCTTGATCCAGTTGGTGCTGATTTTTATTCAGAGTCTGAGTTAGGGGTTCAGTTTCCTCCTTTTTCATAGGCATAGCCATTTTTTTTCCAAGTTCATTTATTGAATAGTCTCTCCTTTCCCCACTAGTCTGGAATTCCACCACTGCCAGACAGCAAGATTTCCCACCATCCCATCCGGTTCCATTGGTCAGTTTGTCCCTGGGCAAGTCCTGCACTGGGTTCATCACTGTTGCTTTATAGTAGGTTTTGCTCCTTGCAGATCTTCTTTCACAACCACCCTGCCTCCTGTTCACGGTAACAAAAACCCCAAACAACCCAAATGCTCATCAGGAGAAGAGTAGACGGATAAGCTGTGCTTTATTCCCACAACAGAATCGGACTCAGCAGTGACAACATGAACTACAGCTACACGCAACAGCCCGACTGAATTGTGGCAACATATTACATTTTAAAAATAAATTCCAAAAGATTACATACATCATGATACCCTTTTCACAAGTTAACAATGACTCGACTAGCCCAGCTGGCATGGCTCAGTGGTTGAGCGCTGACCTATGAACCAGGAGGTCACGGTTCGATTCCCGGATGGGGCACAGGCCCGGGTTGCGGGCTCGATCCCCAGTGTGGGGCGTGCAGGAGTCAGCCGATGCATGATTCTCTCTCATCATGGATGTTTCTCTCTCCCTATTCCTCTCTAGCTAAAATATCAATAAAAACACATTTTAAAATGAAACAAACAAACAGAAACCACAGTGCTGTGTGGCTGAGGGGAGCAGGCGCTGAGAGGTGCTCAAGGGAGGACGTGACATTGAAGGTGAACTCTGGGGGACAAGAAGGCACAGGCAATATCTGTGTCTGGGGGGGCTGGACAAGGAGGACTCCACGGAGCAGCAAGCAAGAAGGGGCAGGATCCGCCCTGGCCAGTGCAGTTCAATGGGTTGGGCATCGTCCCAGGCACAGAGAGGTTGCCAGTCCCACTCCCGGGTCAGGGCACGTGCCTGCCTGTCAGGCTTGGTCCCTGTAGGGGGCGTGCAAGAGGCAGGCTACATCAATGTTTCTCTCTCTCTCTCTCTCTCTCCCCTGGTAAAAATCTTAGAAAACAAAAAGAAGGGGCGAGGATGTGTTTGGGGACTTTGAGTGTTTTCAGCGCTGACCACATACCAGTAGAATGAGATGATCACCTTTGAGGCTCACAAGGTAAACACTACTATTACTCATATTTTTTTTTCCCCTGTGGAAACTGGGGCCCAAAGAGATTGAGTCATTTCCCCAAGTCCCAATAGCTAGTTCACGCAGAGCCAGTCGGTCTGGATCGCCAGGCCTAACCACTAGACTGTCCTTCCCTGCACACCATGGCGAAGGACGTCACTAGGCATGCCGGGGCAGCTGGATTGGTAGAAGGCAGAAAGATAACTAGGAAGATGTCACCCCCGTGTAATACATACACACGGAGCAGGTGCTATGAATAGCCTTGGTCCTATGCCTTCCTCCCAAAGGACTCCAGGGCCTCACCATTTTCTTCTGCTCCCAGCCCAGGCAAGGGCGCTGAGGACATGTGTCCTTGCTTTGCAAGGTCCCAGGCCCCCAGCTCCCTGAGCGAATGTGGGTCAGGTGTTTCCCGAGCTGGCGGGCTCCCCCGAGGCCAGACAGGGTCCTGAGCACACACCCAGATTTCTTTCCTGTGGGGCGGCAGCCAAGCCTTTGTGTCCCTGACCTCAGCTGGCCCGGGCCCTTCCAAATGGCTCGGGAAACTCCTTGCCTGGGGGCCTCCAGGGCCTGGGACCCGCAGGAACACCTTGCTCTGAGAGGATCTGGGATCCACCATGAGATGAAGGACAGGTAAGGAGAGAATGTCCTGCTCCTATGTCCTCCTCCTCCTCTGGGTCAAGAGGGCAAATGAAGGTCATTTCTAATTTTCTTTGTTTTTTTTTACATATATTTTTATTGATTTCAGAGAGGAAGGGAGAGGGAGAGAGAGAGAGAGAGAGAGAAACATCAATGATGAGGGAGAACCATTGATCGGCTGCCTCCTGCACACCCCCTACTGGGGATGGAGCCCGAAATCCGGGCAGGTGCCCTTGACTAGAATCGAACCCGGGACCCTTCAGTCCACAGGCCGACGCTCTATCCACTGAGCCAAACCAGCTAAAAAACTAAGCTGAAAAGAAGGGTTAGGAATGGTTATAAAAAGAGCAAGCACACTTGGACAGACCCCTGTATCTGTTCACCTTGGAACGTTCTAGAAGAAGGCACTAAAAAATCCAGGGTTTGGCTGTGTGATCTCCATGGTCTCTCCCTGAACCCGGTCCTCTGAGGAGGACACAGTCAGCGAGGGATTGAAGGACACGGACTCCAAAGGGGATGAGCCCGTCGTGACACCTGGGGACGCGTTTCCCATAAAAGTCAGGAGGGGAGGAGGCATCGATAAATCCCATGGTCCGCACTGGCCAAGCAGAGAGGCCCTCGTCCACGGAAGCATGTCCTGAATTGGGCTCAAAGGGCAGCTGGGGACCGAGAGTCAGGGCCTCCTCCTCCGCTTGTTTGTTTGTTTTCCTGGCATCGGAGTCAGGAATCGCGGGCCACCCACCACGAGGTGCCTGTGCAGGGACAAATGCCAACAATGAGCCTTGGAGGCCGCAGCCGGAGCCACGCAGCCCTGAGATCCTGGTTAACTGACAGCAGACCCAGGTTCCAAACCTACACCTTCTGCCCTGGCCGGTGTGGCTCAGCAGTCGGAGCATCGGCCCACTCACTAAAGGGTCGAAGGTTCGATTCCCCGTTGAGGGCACCGACCCACCCGGGTTGCAGGTTCAATACCCAGCCCCCCGTCGGGGCGGGTGCAGGAGGCAACCAATCGGTGTGTCTCTCTCACATCGATGTTCCTCTCGCTCTCCTCTGTCTCTCTCACTCTCCCTCCCTCCTTCCTACTCTCTCTGAAAAGCAATGCAAAACAAACAAACAAACAGATCCTCCGGTGAGGATTAGCAAACATGAAAAACCAACAATCTGTATGCGAATTTTGTTGTTTTCCTGAAGTCGCAGGCTTCCTTGGCACACCAGTGGGAGCCGCAGGCTTCCTTGGCACACCAGTGGGAGCCGTTGGAGGACTTCTGATCTCACTGCATGAGTCAAAGCAAAGTTGCCCCTTGCCAACCAGGAAGAGTTTGCCCTGATCTGGCTGCAGAGGAGGGAGTTGGCATCTGGCGTGGCATAGAACCCTGGCTCCCTGGGCTTCCGGCGCTGTGGTCACGCCAGGTAGAAGCCCTGCCTGGTCAGGCTTGACCGGGCTCTTCCTTTTGTTTTTGTTCCTGTTGGCAGGTGAGGACATTCAACTTTTTTTTTTTCCCCCACCCAGCCCATG
>JAWPEG010038709.1:5224065-5292884 GCA_035771395.1 Myotis vivesi | reverse complement strand
TCCGACACCAGTGGCTTGAGCTTTTTGACTTCGGACAGGCAACCACCAGCTGCTTGAGCAGTGTGGGCGCTGTGTGTCCTTCTGGTGGTCATGGCACCCACATTTCCCCGAAAAGGAAAGCTGCTCTCTTTCCAAACCTGAGTAACTGAGACTGGGGCCTCGCCTGGGTCAGGTGAGCGCATGACTAAAGGAGGCCACTCCCAAACACTGAGCCATCCCTGTGGCTTATTTACTTCGCAGGATCTAAACAAAGCCAGCTCTCTGGGTAGCAGGCCCCTACCGGTCCCTGGCTGAGGGCGGAGGCCAGGGGCCCGCACTGGCTGACGGAGCTGTCAGAATCTGATCTTCACATCCCCTGCCTCCTTTCCCAGGCCCAATGCAGACTCCGAACTTTTTCTTCCTCCGAATTCAGACACAGGGGATCCAGCCGTGTCCCAGATCACGGCACTCGGTGAATCCTCTCTCCTACTTGGTTAGGGGGCACTTTTCTCCTCACCTGACAGAAGAGGAAGCTAAAGCTTGAGTAACACACAGCTGGGAAGAGGCAGTGCCAGGAGAGGAACCCAGGTCAGCCTGACTCCAAAGGTCACGTTCAATTCCACTTCCTCATTTTCCACCAAAAGAAAAAAAAAAAGGTATATGTTTTATAGACAAACAGAGGCTGTCATCCATCCCCACCTGGGTATGGGCCGGCTCTAAGTTACTCCGCGATGGGGCGCAGTGGGCCTGCTTTGGAGGAGACAGTATGCTGAGGACATGAGGCCACCAGGCCCTTGGCCTCTCCGTAGTCACTAACTTCATTCCTGGCCAAAAATGATGAGTTGACAGTGTCCTATGGACCCTTCTTATGGCGGGGTACCATTCTATCTAGAGTAGACAGACGGGCTGGCATTACCACTTGAAAAGGAGTTTGCGCCCTAGCTGGTTTGGCTCAATGGATAGAGCAGTGGCCTGGGGACTGAAGGGTCCCGGGTTCGATTCTGGTCAAGGGCACATGCCTGGGTTGTGGGCTCGATCCCCAGTAAGGGGCGTGCAGAAGACAGCCGATCGATGATTCTCATCATTGATGTTTCTATCTCTCTCCCTCTCCCTTCCTCTCTGAAATCAATAAAGATATATTAAAAAAGAAAAGAAAAGGAGTTTGCTTCCTTTTTATGCCCTCCCTCTGTATATCTGGAAACAACTAACCTGAGGTGTATTCAGCCACATCCTTTCCTCCATAGCAGACTAAATAAGAAGAGGTGGGGGGTTGGGGGGGGAGGGGAGAAAGTGTCCCAGAGAAGGTTGGGCATTGGGCACCCTTATTAATTCCATGGCAACAACTCAGGGGCACTTTGGGCCTCCCATCCCAAAGCTTCACATATTCCCATCCCAAGCCTCTAGCAGTGGGCAGCACTGCTCAGGTAGACCAGTAGACCGGAGCCCAGCACCGCCTCTCCAGGCCCAGGTGGGCCCAGGAACATGAAGCCGTGTGTGCCCCCATTGCATTTTTTTGTTTTTTAATCTCTAAGGGCTGGGGCTAGATGTTCATGATGCTAGCAGGTGAGCCCACAGGTGCCAATGCATTTTGCCTCTGCTTGGATCGTCTCCGGTCCACATCACTGGTCCTAGTTCTGCTCTGGTATTTGGGAGGAGAATGGGAGAAAGAGAAAGACGAATTGAGTGCTCTCGTTGCTGTCTTTCCACAATGAGAATACGAAAAAACTCCCTGAGGTTCCCTCCAGAATCCACTGCCTAAGGACCAAGATGTTCTTGGCGTGAATGACATCAAAGTGGCTTAAATAAAAACGAATGATACTTGGTTTTGGACATTGTAAGAATAAAAGTCCCATCGTTATCTAGAGTAGGAAGGTTGCTTTTATCCACTCCATCCACAAATGTATATTGAGAGCCCGCTAAGAATTAAGCATTGTTGTTGTAGAGTTAATGGTAAGAAAACACACTCCTCGCGGAATTTACAATCAAGTGGGAGAAAGTAACACTGAGCAAATACAATCATGCGCTGCATGATGACAGTTGAGTCAACGAGGGACCACATATACTAGTAAAACACAGCTCCCATCTATATATATAAAAACCAAGCAACCAGAATGACTGGTTGCTATGATGTGCACTGCGGCCGGCCAACTGGAGGTGGGGCTAGCTGGCCAAGCTCCAGCGTCCCCTCCCCCCAGTCGGCGTACCCCCCCCCCACACACACAAATTTGTGCACTGTGCCTCTAGTAAGATTACAACAGAGCTGAAAAATTCCTATCGCCTAGTGAAATCATAACCATTGTAATGTCATAGCACATTACATTTACCCACAGTATTCAGCACGTTCTCTTTTTAAATATATGTTTTTATTAATTTCAGAGAGGAAGGGAGAGGGAGCAAGAGATAGAAACATCCATGATGAGAGAGAATCATCCATCGCCTGCCTCCTGCACACCCCACACTGGGGACCGAGCCTACAACCCGGGCATGTGCCCTGACCAGGAATCGAACTGTGAGTCCCTGGACCCGCCGTCTGGGCCAGTGTTCAGCATGTTTTAGTCCTCTGTCCGGCTCCTTGCCCTTCACCTCTATAATTCTGGACACAACTAATGGGCAGGAGGAGAGAGGCAAGGCTTGCCACTCTCAGACACAACTCCACTCCCCTCATTTTAAGGTCCCCATTCCCTCAGGCATCCCCCCCTCACCGTGCTAGCTCTTCCCTTTCCCCAAAGCCTGGTAGGGAAGGCTCCCTGCTGTGGCTTGTGCCCAAGAGCCCTGTCTTACGCTGCCCACACCCCTCAGTTAAGCCCTATCGCTGCTCTGCAGCCATTTCTCCTCTGCCAGGACCTGATGTGTCTGATGAGGCGAACCCCCAAAGCAGGCAGGAGGGACCCCGTTCTCTGAGCCTGAGGCAGGCAGGGGAGGGTGGTCCCATGGAGACGTCTACGGGGAGGAGTCAGTGGAGCTCACGCCCGATTCCCTTGGTTTTCCCGATGAACTAAGATGCAGAGACTGTGCTGGATCAGCTAGAACTAACGCAGATCGCTCCTTTTCACAACCACGCTTGCAGAGAGGACAGACAGTCTTCTTATTTTCAGAAGAACAAAGCGTTTTTTCAGAAGAACAAAGCGTTTTAGGCTGCTGAGCATCACTAGGTCTGTACACTCCAGATATCCTCTCAAAGACAAGAACAGGACAGCTAGGCCCCCCCGAAGGCCAACAGACCTGCGCTCAGTGGGTGAAGAGGGAGCCTGTACTCATGTAAGTCTCTGGCAGGATAAGCAATTCGCAGCTCCTGCCGATCCTGAGGACATCCTTCTCGGGTCCAATACTTAGGAATGTGCTCAGACTAATGCTTGGTAAGCATCAGCTCTCAGGCATCCAAGAAATCTGCTCAATAAATGTCTAGGGCCCGGCCAGCATGGCTCAGTGGTTGAGGGGCAACCTAGGAACCAGGAGATCACGGTTCAATTCCCGGTCAGGGCACATGCCCAGGTTGTGGGCTCGGTACTCAGTGTAGGGTGTGCAGGAGGCAGCCGATCAATGATTCTCTCACATCATTGATGTTTCTATCACTCTCTCCCTCTCCCTGCCTCTCTGAAATCAATACAAATATATTTAAAAATAAATAAATAAAATTCTAGGAAGCTTCCTAGGCAGGTGGCCATGAACACTCTCCTGTTAGCCGAATCAAAAGGTAGGCCAAACTCCAGCGGTGGATTCCAAAAGAAAAAGCCAGTCTTACTGCCCCTCACTTAAGACACAGACTTGTCTAGTAGTGATGCTTGCCCTCTGTGTCTCCTTCCTCTTTCTAAACCTCCTTCTAAATGTCCACCTCATCTCAGCACACCAGGAGGCACCAGCCTCCCAAGGCCTCCCTGGGAGCATGCCCGTGAGGACCACTTTTGCTAGCAATTCCCCAAGGACCCCCCCCCGCCCCCCAGCCCTACTCCCCAAAGAACGTGTGGCCCGTCTCACACTGATCAGCAGGTCCGAAGTCCACAGACCCCCACCTTCTCCAGCAACTCCTGTGAACTCTGATCGAGCCTATAAACTGGAAGGAGAGGGATGTTTTTCTGTGCTCGTCAATACCAGGATGTAATAAACTGGGCCTGTTTTCATTACCCTTTAGCAAGTGAACAAATGACTGAATGAACGAATCTTTAGGGCATTCAGCAATAACTTTTTATTAAGACTTAATTTGGAGTTTATGTACTGGGGGGGGGGGAGGAGAGAGAGAGAGAGAGAGAGAGATCAACAATGACATCTGGCTTACTATCCTGGCACCACCTTGGATGTTCGACTCAATGCAGGGCAGGGAGGAAGTCTCCTTCTCTAGAATGTTCCAGCAGAGGAGAAACGTAGCAGAATGTGTTCCTGTGCGCCCCTCTGAAAAGCTTCTAAATCATGGCCATGACATTACCATGCCGTTGTCCCAGTGTTCACCTCAGTTGGGACTGACGGGGCTTCCTTTGTATGGAATGAGGATGCTACGAACACGGAAGTGTCCTGGGTGGGGACCATTGCTGAAAAGACCCATTGTTTTAGCCACAGCAAGGTATCAATTTTACTTGGTCCTCTGACAGCTTGTACTCTCCTGGGACTATGGCACTGTGGGTGGCCTTGAGTCACCTACAACATAGTGTCCGGAGGGGGTTGCCTCAAATACAGCTGAGTGGCCCTAGCTGGTTTGGCTCAGTGGATAGAGCATCAGCCTGTGGACTGAAGGGTCCCAGGTTCAATTCCGGTCATAGGGCATGTACCTTGGTTGCAGGCACATCCCCAGTAGGGGGTGTGCAGGAGGCAGCTGATCGATACTTCTCTCTCATCAATGTTTCTAACTCTCTATCCCTCTCCCTTCCTCTCTGTAAAAAATCAATATATTTTTTAAAAATACAGTTGAGTGGTCCTACTCATGTCTGTCTTATAGCCATCAATTGCCAGTTTATGTATATGTTTGAGTCCTAGATCTGGGGGAATAATTACAGTTTCAAAAACCCTGTGACTTATGGCCAGATCATAAGCCAGGCCATGTGTCCTGGTGTTTTTAGGTGGGAAGATTCTCATCATAATGTCATGTGATTATAATTGTACTTTTAAGAGCTTTTATTTAAAAAATTTCACTATAAAAGTAATATAACCATATTATTAAAATTTTGAAAACTAGGAAGAAAAATGTCTCACCCATAAAAACCACCATCCAGTGTATAGATACATACTAATGTATAGTTTTCCCAGCATTTACCAAAATAAATACACAATTTTAGAGATCAAAGGACTTATATGCAAGCATATAGGCCTAACCCAGTGGTCTGCAAACTCATTAGTCAACAGAGCCAAATATCAACAGTACAACGATTGAAATTGCTTTTGAGAGCCAAATTTTTTAAACTTAAACTATATAGGTAGATACATTGTTATTAACTTAATTAGGGTACTCCTAAGGCTTAGGAAGAGCCACACTCAAGGGGCCAAAGAGCCGCATGTGGCTCGCGAGCTGCAGTTTCCCGACCACGGGCCTAACCAATGGACACAGACAACAGGGGGGCAGATCATTTTCCTAAGAGTAAACAGACATGGGAAAATGTTGCTTTAGATTAGAAGGTGAGTGAGCCAGCCCTGCTAAAAGCTGGGGGTCAGTATATTCAAGTGTCACCAGCGAGGGCAGGCATGGTGGCAGGTCCTGCAAATGCCAATTTTTTTTTTTTTTTTCATTGCGCAAATGCCAATTTTAACCAAGAGCAGTGGGAGGCCACTGATTCGATGTCAACAAGGGGGTGACCATCTGATTTAGATTCTATAACCCTCATCTCTGCAGGCTGCAGGAGAGAGAGGAATACAGGGGTGCAGGAGTGGAGAGAGGTCATACAGGAAGTGACTGGGGGCCTTGGGGGAGGTGGGAGAGGAATAGATCCTTCTGAGACCCTTTTCAGAGGTAGGACCAATAGGATGATGGGGGTGAGAGAAAGGGAAGCTTAAGGAGAATGCTTGTGTTTTTCGGTTTGAGCAGGTGAATAAATCATAACACCATTTACTGGGTAAGACTGAAGGAGGGACTGCTTTGGAGAGAGGACTGGAATCCAAAGCCTCAGGATATTTTTTGTTCTTGTTAATCCTCGCCCGAGGATATTTTTTCCATCGGATTTTTTTTTTTTTTAGAGAGAGTGGAAAGGAGGGATGGAGAGAGGAGAGGAAGAGAGAGAGAGAAACATTGATGTGAGAGAGACACATTGACTGGTTGCTTCCCCCATGCGGGCAGAGGATCAAACCTGCAATCCAGGTACATGCTCTTGCCTGGAACTCCAAAGGACCTCCCTCATATCCCCTCGTCCAAGTTCTGTTTCACCCCAAATAGCCTCTCCCTTCTTTAGAAATATTTTTAAGCCAAAAAAAAAAAGGCGCTATAGAAAAACCTAGCATATAAAGAGAACATCACCCATGTTGTTTAACATTTCTTTTAAAAAAATATATATTTTATTGATTTTTTACAGAGAGGAAGGGAGAGGGATAGAGAGTTAGAAACATTAATGAGAGAAAAACATCCATCAGCTGCCTCCTGCACACTCCCCACTGGGGATGTGCTCACAACCCAGGTACATGCCCTTGACCGGAATGGAACCTGGGACCCTTGAGTCCGCAGGCTGACGCTCTATCCACTGAGCCAAACCAGTTAGGGCCGTTTAACATTTCTTGAAGACATGGGGAATTTAATTGATGTAGAACAGCCTTTCTGGATAAACCCAACAAATATTTTGGTTTTCTGGAGGGGACAAAAAAAAAAAAAGCAAAACCAAAAAACACTTCTCGGTCTGAATTATGGCAACACGTAGCTGGCAGCTGTCTGGGTTTTTTTGCACATGTGCTGTCCGGATAAGCTAGCAGACTGGGTGCGCTCCGCACAGCGACCAGGGACACTTAACTTTCATGCAATAATAATGAAACAGGAGGCCTGGATTTTTTTTTTTCTTGGATTGTTTGTTTGTTTCTCCTGGGACTGTTTCTCACTTGAGTGACCTTGCACAGATCTATTCGCTCCCTCATTTCCATATGTCCGTGTCAGGATAACGTGGACGACTCAGATGCTTTCTAAGATCTCCAGATGACAAATAGAGCCCTTCATCCCTGAAATGCATCTCCTTCGCTCTCCTATGGGTTGTCTGCATGACACTTGTACTGAAAACCTTCGCACACAGTTGTCAACACCATCTGCGGAGGGTCCACATCTTCCAGGCCCATGAACTGATAACGGGATGACTTGAGCCGTGCTACTGAGAACTGGAAAATGTAATAATCCCTAAAACACGCGTTCTTGCTTTCTGCCGCCTCTGAACTATGCAGAAGACGCTGACATCGTATTATACCCCGATGGGGCATCGCCACCGAGCACGACTGACACGGGGCGAGGGCCCAACCGGCCAGGAAGACCGGCTGCGGGATGGGCAGGCAGGCCCCCGTGCAGGGAGCTGGCATCATTGTTGCAGAGGCTCACGGACCACAGCCATCTTGCATCAGGCGCCGGCCGGGCAAGACGGCGAGCCCGACCCCTTGGCCTGGGAGGCGCCACCTGCTAGGGGCTGGCCGTCCCCCGGGGGGGCGGGCGCCCGTTTCGGCCCGGGGCCCGGTGTCTGAGCGGGTAAAGTTGTCCGCGGGCGGACCGGCCGCACCTGGCCCGGAGCGACAGCCGGCAGAGAGGGCCGTGCGCTCCGCCAGCCGCCCGAGCAGCCCGGCCCGAACGTGGGCGCGGGACCGCAGACCCCCGTTTGCAAGCTTCCCCCCCGGGGCGCGGCGACCCGGCGGCCGCGTCCTCCACCCGCTCCCCACGCCGTCCGGGCGCCTTGGGGGCGCGCGCCGGGGCCCGCGCGGGAGCGGGGGCGCCCCGCCTCCTCCCGCCGTGGCCCCAGACGCCCGCAGACCGGGCGTTCACCCGCCGAGCCTCCTCCGGCCCTCCCTCTCCCCCTCTCCTCCCCCTCCCTTCCTCTCGGCGCCCCAAACCGGGGCTTCGCGATCTCGATGACGTGCGCGCACGGAGCCCGGTGCGAGTGCGGGGGCCCCGGGCGCGGGGGGGAGCGGGTGGGGCGCGCGGCGGCCATCTCGGCGGGAGCCGGCGCCCCTCCGCACGGCTTTTGTGTTTGTACACACAGCGCGGCGGCCGCGGGGGAGGGAGCGACGGCGCGCGGGCGGGGGGCGGGGCGGGGCGGGGGGAGGAGCGAGCGCGCGCCGGCGAACGGGCGCGCGGGGGGCAGGGCGGGGGCGGGGCGCGAGCGGGGGCGAGGGGCGGGGCCGAGCCTTCCCTCCATTGTGTGTGATTGGCTGGCGCGCGGCGCGGGGGGCGGGGCGGCGTGTGTCGGGGGGGGGATCACCTCGGTGTCAGCCATCTTTCAATTGTGTTCGCAGCCGCCGCCGCCGCTCTCCAACGCCTGCGCCGCCTCCAGCTCGCCGAGCTCCAGCCGAAGGAGAAGGGGGGTAAGTCGCCCCGGCGGCCCCGCGGCCCCGGGACCGAGCCCCGTCGGCCGTCAGCTCCCCCGGGTCGGGGCCGGGCGGCGCGGGGAGGGGACCCCCACCCCCTCAGCCGCTCCGGTTCGGCCCGCAAACTTTTTGGCCCAGAAATGGAGGCGAGGAGCGAGTTCCCTCGGCTCCCCCGTCGCTCGCCGCCGCGGCTCCAACAGCCGCCACCGCCGCGGCGCCGAGCCTTCCCTCCGCCGCCTCCTCGCGCCCCGGGCTCCCCTTTCTTCGGTGAATTCCCGCCCGCCGGCCCTCGCCGGGACCCCGGACTGTCTCCAAGCCCCGCGCGGGCCCCTCGGCGACCGGCCCCGAGCCGCGGCGCCCCGTTTCCGAGCGGGAAGAGGGTGGGAACCGCCGCCGGGGGGGGGACTCGCCGCCTCGCTGCCTCCCCGCAGTTGTTGCTAAGCTTCACCATCTTGTCTCTCTCCTCTCTGGTCACCGACCATGTTTTTTTTTAATATATTTTTTATTTTTTTCCCCCTCCCTGTTTTCTCTTCCCCATTTCAAAAAAGGGGGAAAATTCTTTTGAAGAGGGACCTTATTTTTTTTTAAGCTCCTTTTTTGGAGAAGCGGAACTTGATGCATCTGAAATGCAAAAAAAAAAAACAAAAAAAAACTTTTGCATTTTTGGAGGGCGGCACGTGGCAGGGGCTCGGGGTATTTTCGAGCGTTTGGGTGTTTTTTTGTGTGTTTGTTTTTTTTGCTTTTGTCTCCGAGGAAGGGAGCTGGAGGCGTGTTTTTTTTTTTTTTTTTTTTTTGCGATTGTTTCCCATCTGGTTGTGGTGTTGGCGGGCGCGTTTGTTGTGCGGGGGCGCGGGGCGCGCGCAGGGGGCCGGGGACCCCCAGAGCCGGGGCCGGCGGGGGCGAGACCAAAAGTTTACGCGGGGCGCGGAGTGGGCCGGGCGGCCGGCGCGTTCCCTGCGGCCGAGGTGCGGGCGCTTTATTTTTTTTGCTTTTTTTTTTTCTTTTCATCGCGAAGCCTGGTTGGACTCGGGGACGGTGGTTTGCAGAAGGCTCGCTGGCGGCGGCTGCTGTTCGTCTCCCGTTTTTTGTTTTTTGTTTTCGTTTTTTTGCCATTTTAACTAGAGATGCTGAAGCGGGAACGCGCTCCGATATTTACAGCGATTTATCAACTGCCAGACGCCGGGGGGCGAGGGGGGGTCGCGGCGCGAGGGAGGGGGGCTTAAAGCCTCTTTTTTTTTTTTTTTTTTTTTTTTTTTNTTTTTTTTTTTTTTTTTTTTTTTTTTGCTGTAATCTGACCCGGCCTTCCTCTGGTTTGTGGATCGAGTGTGTTTCCAGGCATTTCTAATTCCTGCTGTAATTATAGGAATCGGAAGCCAGGGCCCGTTAGGGGTCTTTTTTGTCCGTCGCTCGGGTTCGGGCATTTTTGGAGAGAGGGTGGGTGGGTGGGTGATGGTCACGGTGGTGTAGTTTCCCCGCCGTTTGTTTGGGGAAGTCGGTCGTGTTGGGGCGGGTGAACGGGTCATCTTGCACCTTTTCGAATTATATAACATTACCGACATTTTTTTTTTTTTTTTTTTTAATGCTGAGCATATTTCCAGATTTTTTTTTTCCGGTGTGGGCGGGGGGCGAGGGGGGTCGTGGCAGGGAAACTGGCGTGTGTGGGGCATGTGGTGACTTGGTTTCCCGGCGCCGGCAGGTAAGTGACGAGGTCCCTGCGCCATGGCTCGTACCAAGCAGACCGCCCGCAAGTCGACCGGGGGCAAAGCGCCTCGGAAGCAGCTGGCGACCAAAGCCGCTCGGAAGAGTGCGCCCTCCACCGGAGGGGTGAAGAAGCCGCATCGCTACAGGTACGGGAGAAAGGGGACCGGGAAGCATGGCCCGGCGGGAGGCATCGACTGGGGGGGGGGCGGGCACATGTACACACATTATTTTGCCGCGTCAAAAAAGAAATAGTCCCGAAGCGCAGGATCCACATAATCTAATAAAAAGAGGTATAATCAAACTTTTGCTTTCGAGAAACCGTTTTCCTTTTTTTTTTTTTTGAGTATTTGCTAATACTTGAAAATTTGCATAAAATTCAGCGTTAGGTTTTATTGGGACCTTGTTTAATTTTTAAGCCACAATCGTACCCATAACCCAAAGGAGACCTATTACATCACTAATAAAGTTAAATGGGCTAACGACTTATTTAGCTGTTAGTAATACATATTTTTTAAAATAGTAAGATGGTAATTAAAGATACATTTTGAGAATACCTTGCTTTTGGCAAAAATAATAATTTAATCAAGATCAGCGTCCTTTTTTAGTCGGTTTCTCATCCCTCATTTACTTGAATTTGCTTATTTCTCCTATTAAGGCCTTTGGTTTTGAGCTACCCTGAGCAGTGCTGTTAAGGCACCTGCCATTAGAGGGCAGACGGTGCCTGTACTGAGGTGGCCTCTGCAAAAAATAAAAGCTCAGCAGTGGAAGGGATAAGTCAGAACTGAGATGATTTCTTATGAGAGATACTTATTTTCAAAAAAACAAAACCCCTCCCATAGATACTGCACAATCAGGAATTATAGGGGAGGGACAGTGGCAAAGTAAAAGTATTCTTGGAAATCAAAATCGGATGCCACAAGGGTCTTAGGGAATGAAGCTTATGGGTCTGATAGAGGAAGAGAGGGTGCTGGTAGGAAGGAGAGCTGCCAGATGGAGAAGAATCTGAAGAGTCTGGACAATTCTGGCTTATTTATTAGTGGCCCTACTACCCTCCTAAGCTGTCATTACAACAGTTAGTGATGTGTATGTTAAAGATGAATAAAATACCTGGCCTTTTGATGAACTCCCTGCCGGGATTCTAATATGCTTTTTGCTTTAAAGATACTCTGTTACTCTTAACAGATTTTTGAATATTTGGGTTATAAATTGATAAGTGAAATTTAATACAGAATTGAAGAAAATTGGGTGGTTTGGTTTTTTGGAAAGGGGGAAAGACTGCATTTCTTTAAGGCTACTTACTACTTT
Organism: Myotis vivesi; assembly: GCA_035771395.1. Lineage (NCBI taxonomy): Eukaryota > Metazoa > Chordata > Mammalia > Chiroptera > Vespertilionidae > Myotis > Myotis vivesi. Next base: position 5,281,436 of record JAWPEG010038709.1, on the reverse strand, counting down.
ATGTTTTTTATGTATTTGGTAACCATTTCTTTAAGTTAAAAAAAATTTTTTTTTTCCTTAAGGCCCGGTACTGTGGCACTTCGTGAAATTAGACGTTATCAGAAGTCCACTGAGCTGCTCATTCGTAAGCTTCCCTTCCAGCGTCTGGTGCGAGAAATTGCTCAGGACTTCAAAACAGACCTGCGCTTCCAGAGCGCGGCCATTGGTGCTTTGCAGGTAAAAGGGCGTCAGGAAAGGCTCCAAGAACTGGGGCTGCTGGGTACCACGAACAAACGATTATTAAATCATCACAAGCCTTTTTTCATTGCTGAGGTGTCAGAAAGGTTAAGTTGCTCTAGGTCATACACACAAAATGTAATTTGAACCCATTTGACTCCAAAGCCTAGTGTGCATTCCATTATACCATTAAAAATGTTTAACATTGCACTAAAAGCAATGTTTAAGGGGGAAGGCACCATCGGGTTTGGCTTACGGATGCTGTCGGACAGTAAGACTTGGTCTGTACTGGTAGTTAGTTTCAAGGTGCTGATGGAAAAGGAATGTTAGAATAAATGTCTTGCTGGTACTGAAGAGGCAGATGAAAGTGGAGAGAGCATACTAGCTGGGCTGGCACTAAGTAGCAGAACTGTGCGGTGAGGTAGAAGAGACAGAGCGGTGGTTTAGGGTTGGTAGCGGGGAGAAACGGCGCTTAAAGACGCCGGCTTGTCAAGGAACAAGGATTGGAAGGCTTGTCTTTGCTGAAGGGGGTTAGGGATTTCACCTTAAATGGGAAGCATGTGAAATTTAATCTTGGGTCCAAGGTGTCAGAACTTTGAGAAATGCTATTTTAGGGGTGGTTATGTATTTGAAATATTTGTGGTTTATGCTGAGATTAAACTTGAAATGCCCACAAGTGAGATAATTTGATTAGGTACATGGGAATAGTTAATGTTGCTTAAGTAACCCTGTTTTCTATTGTGTGTTTGGTAGTCTTTAGATCGGTGTGTCTCAGAACACCCTAGAGCCACCTCTTCCATTAGAGCATGGGGTTGGAGGTGATTAAAAATGCAGATTGCTGGGCACCACCACAGATCTGAGTTACAGTCCTTTGGGAAGGGCCTGGAATCTACGTGCCCTCCATTGGGTGATTTTCAAGGCTGCTGTTGCTGTGCCAAGCTTTTGCTTTATAAATGAGAAGGATTTAATAGGTGGATTCTATACTGAAATGTAATTGGTTGAGCTGTTTCTATGGTTAGTCTGAACTTCATTTGATTGGTGAATTCCAGGCTCATTGGGTGAATTCCAGGTGTAGGCAGCCATTAAATTGTCAATGAATTGAAATTTCAAACTACTAAAACCTTCCAGTGTTGTTACTTAAAACTTTATTTTCTGGTTTCATCACAGATCATCTTCAGGTCCTGTTTCATTTATTGTTGCCATTGCAAATCACAATTTCCCCACCATCTTAACACAGAAATATTACTAAGAATCTTAGCATTGGTTCAAAGCTGCTGATTTTGTTTTCTAGTTAGAGTTAACAGGACTATGCTTTTTGAGAATATAAATTATACTTGAAAAATCCAACATTTTGAGTTTGTCAGTGATACAGAGCCTTATAATTTGAGATTGCTAAACAGTCAAGTAAGCGACTATTGTCTTTAAATTCCATGTGTAAACTTCCATTGTTACTGAGTTTAAATGTCAGTATACAGCCTTGTAAATTGAAATTACTATACAACCTGGATAAAAAGACTATTGTCTCTTTAAAATTCATGTGTAAACTTTTATTGTTGCTGTTAAGTATAGTTGTATTGGTTTTGAGCAAATGTTCACCTCTGCTGCCCATAATAGTCTAGTATTAGATCATTCTTATTTTTATTGGAAAGAGTAATCTTTATTACAAGTTTTTTGTTTTCTTATTTTATATATGCACTTCAGTTAAGTTTTTTGTTTTGTGTTTTCTTATTTTATATATGCACTTCAGTTCTCTTAAAGATATAGAGATGGGAAATTGGCTAATAAAAGAGTAATAAAAGAAAGCAATGAATTACAAAGGTTTCTTTGTTTTTGGCTTCAGAATTATAATTTACAACTTTTCTAATACAACTAAATGAGGGTAGCAGGGTAGTTTAGTAAGGATGGTAGAAAAGTTAGTCTTGGTTTGCCATAGATAGAATCAAGAATTGACTAAACTTAAAACTTAGCCTTTGCCTTTAATATCTGAGAGTTTGAACTAAGGTATTTTTATGTTAAAAACGGACAAAGGTTTGTTGAAATGGTGGAAGAGTCAGACTTGGACAAGATTAACAATGCTGTAAATGTTTCCTTCAAGTTGTAAGGTATTTTTTGTTATCTCAAAATTACGTTCATTGGGCTACAAATTAACATAGTCTTTCATTCTTATCACAGCCTTAATGTTTAGGAGACTGGGACATTGTTTATAGAATTGGAAATATATGGGTTATAGTCAAATCCCCTGTGAATATTGAATCTTCTAGAGTTGACCAGACCCAATCCTGTAAAACTGATAACCAGGTTCTAAGACAGGACTGAGAGCCCTGGCTGCCATATGGCGCATCTGAGTAGCACAGGGGAGTGTTAGGTAAATGGTCTCTGAGTCACAGGACCTATTGGCCATATATCAGCTCATACTACTGCTTTTTCTTTTCTTTTTTTTTCTTGCAAAAGCATTCTAGATATGCATAATGCTGAGATAAGGTGGGTAAAACAACATTAAACTTCAAACCTCCCAAGAGTAGGCTACAGTATGCTGTATTTTCCAACTTTTTTACCCATTTCTAGAATATCTCAAGAATGAATCCCTGAATATTAAAGAATTTTGCTGTTAATATATTCTTTGGAATGAGTTTGATATGAAGGACCCATTGTATAGGAAAGATGCAAATTTAAGTTAGGGTTAAATATAAAAACGCAACCAGCAAATACTTATTAAACATCTACTTAAGAGCAAGGCATTAGGAGTATAAAATGAAATCTCTATTAAGTAACTGAAGGCCTTAAGAGTTGGCTGGTGTACGACTCATGGGTGCCAGCGTGGAGGCGCTTCAAGGTTACCTGCAGCTGGAAGCCGGGCAAGAGGAGTGTGTGCATTCTCCTCCATGTGACTGTCTTAGGTCACCTTACAGAGTAGGTCAGTGAGACCCGGCTTATGGTCACAAATGCTGCAGAACGACAGGTAGGGAGAGCGAAGTTCGGGTGAAACAAGTTTTATAGGAGAGATTAGATGAAGGGTATAAGGTGAAGAAATATTTTTCATAAGATGAAATAATGTAAACCATTTGAATTAGTGTTGCTGTGTTAATGCTTTTAAAAGCAGAATCTTTGTGGTTTTATTGCATAGTCAAAATGTTTGTAAAAGGCAAACCTGACTATTCCCATCTGTGTGTCTTATGTATTATGTAATATGGGGCTTGAACTGCTCAAGTATTTCTGGGTTTGTTTTTGTTTTAAATATGTCTTTATTGATTTCAGAGAGGAAGGGAGAGGGAGAGAGAAATAGAAACATCAGTGAGAAGAGAGAATCATTGATCTGCTGCCTCCTGTACATCCCCTACTGGGGATTAAGCCTACCACCTGGGCATGTGCCCTTGCCTGGAATCAAACCCGGAACCCTTCAGTCTGCAGACCGACGCTCTATCCACTGAGCCACCTTTTCAGACAGCTGACATTTCGAGTTGAGTTACAGTAGAAGCTCCCCTTTCCCTCTTTGTAGACCAAGTGTCAGTGAGCGATTCCCACAACTAGCAGTGATAGTAGGGATAAGAAGGTGCCTTCAAAGACTCTTCCAGTGTAATAGGAAAGCCTAATGGACCAGTATTAATGCCACTATATACGGGGGGTGTATAGAGGAAGGTGTGCTTGATAGGGGTGGGGTGCACATCTGCTAGGCAAAATAGGTCAGCGTGTGTGTGTGTGTGTGTGTGTGTGTGTGTGTGTGTGTTTTCTGGAACCTGCAGTACTCTTGTGATGCAATCTGAGGTGTAAAAGGAGGGTAGGCTAGGGAGGACCATAAGATGAACACCTTTTGTCGGTTGTATTGCATTATTGGGCAAGGCAAAGGTCAAACCTATCTGGGAGTGTGAGTGGGATTCAGTGAGACACTGAGCAGGGAAGGAGTATTTGGATTGGTTATATGATTCCATTTATAAGCTGCCTTTTAGCTTTATCTCCTAGGTTTTTAAATGTAAGCATCTGGTAAAATAGTTAACGTTTCTGAAGTACGTTTTTAAAGGGTTCAGTAACCCCATCATGGTAACTTTTTTTAACAGTTGGGAATATCATTAATATATTTTTTTTTTATTCCTGTTGTAGGAGGCAAGTGAGGCCTATCTGGTTGGCCTGTTTGAAGACACCAACCTGTGTGCTATCCATGCCAAACGTGTAACAATTATGCCAAAAGACATCCAGCTAGCACGCCGCATACGTGGAGAACGTGCTTAAGAATCCACTATGATGGAAACATTTCATTCTTTTAAAAAATTTTCTCTTCTTCCTGTTATTGGTAGTTCTGAACGTTAGGTTTTTNTAAGCTTCCCTTCCAGCGTCTGGTGCGAGAAATTGCTCAGGACTTCAAAACAGACCTGCGCTTCCAGAGCGCGGCCATTGGTGCTTTGCAGGAGGCAAGTGAGGCCTATCTGGTTGGCTTGTTTGAAGACACCAACCTGTGTGCTATCCATGCCAAACGTGTAACAATTATGCCAAAAGACATCCAGCTAGCACGCCGCATACGTGGAGAACGTGCTTAAGAATCCACTATGATGGAAACATTTCATTCTTTTAAAAAATTTTCTCTTCTTCCTGTTATTGGTAGTTCTGAACGTTAGGTTTTTTTTTTTTTTTTCCCATGGGGTCAAAAGGTACCTAAGTATATGATTGCAAGTTGAAAATAGGGGACAAATCAGGTATTTGGCAGTTTTTCCATTTTCATTTGTGTGTGAATTTTTTTAATATAAATGCGGGGACATACAGCATTAATGCAAGTCAAATGTTTCAGTGAACAAGTTTCAGCAGTTCCACTTTATAACAATATAAATAAACCTGTTAAATTTTTCTGGACAATGCCAGCATTTGGATTTTTTTAAAACAAGTAAATTTCTTATTGATGGCAACTAAATGGTGTTTGTAGCATTTTTATCATACAGTAGATTCCATCCATTCACAATACTTTTCTAACTTAGTTGTCCTACATGCAAGTACATGTTTTTAATGTTGTCTGTCTTCTGTGCTGTTCCTGTAAGTTTGCTATTAAAATACATTAAACTATACTTGCTTTTGGTCTTTATTATCAACCTTACCCTTATAATTCACTTGAAATGTTCATATTCAAAATAATTTTAGTATCAAGTGTTTTATCACTTTATATCTTAAACAAATGTTGAGAGGGAAAGTATAATCCTTGTATAGTGAATCTTTTTGCCAAAACCAGATCTTAACTCTTTGGATATGTTGTATTCTAAACCAATAACTTTCAAACCTAGTCAGCTAACAATATTACATGGAAATAGTGGAAGTCTGTAAGTAGTGAAAGTACATTTATAAACATAGTCCAGTCCAAAAATTTTAAGATGCTGAAGTTATTAAGCACCAATAATTAATTCTTAGGACGTTTTAGCCATGGAATGATGATAACGAACCTTTTTAAGACCTATAACACCTCCCTGATAGTGACCATTAGTTGTAACACTTGAGTGTGTTGTTTTTAATTTGTATTGATTTTTATAGCGGAAGGGAGAGGGAATCTATTGGCTGCTTCCTGCATACCCCACCATTGGGCAGTTGATCCCAACCCAGGGATGTCCCCTGACTGGCAACCTTTCAGTGCATGAGCCACACCAGCCAGGGCTAACGGTTTGAGTAATTGAAGCTCCTGGAAGTAAAGTGAAATATTAGACATCAGGGAACTAAGAACAGGCCCATGTCAAAGTGTAACACTGAGCTTATGTTCTTACTGGTTGTAAACTTTTAGCTATAACTTAATTTTTATATTGTTGGTTGTTAGAAAATTCCTTAATGGTTTGTGTTTTTTTAGAGCCTACCATTTAGGGATCTTAATGTGACCCTTTGCATCAGCTTCCGCAGACAGGCACTAGTAGAAGTATTGGCAAGAGCATCTAGTTAAGTGGTTCTCAACCTGTGGGTCGTGACCCCTTGGGGGTTAAACGACCCTTTCACAGGGGTCGCCTAAGACCATCGGAAAACATAATTACATACTGTTTTTGTGATGAATCACTGTGCTTTAATTATGTTCAGCTAGAGGCCTGGTGCACACAATTTGTGCACTTGTGGGTGTCTCTCAGCCTGGCCTGCGCCCTCCTGCAGTCCAGGAGCCCTTGGGGGATGTCTGACTGCTGGCTTAGGCCTGCTCTCCCTGGGGAGCAGTCGGACATCCTTAGCGCTGCTGCAGAGGTAGGAGAGGCTCCGCCACTGCTATTGCGCCTGCCAGCTGTGAGCCCAACTCGGGGCTTCTGGCTGAGCGGAACTCCCCCTGTGGGAGGGCACTGGCCACCAGGGGCAGCTCCTGTATTGAGCATCTTCCCCCTGGTGGTCAGTGTGCGTCATAGCGACTGATTGTTCCACCGTTTGGTCGATTTGCATATTAGCCTTGTATTATATAGGAAGATTTTTAATGAAAATATATCCTGCATATCAGATATTTACGATTCATAACAGTAGCAAAATTCCCAGTTATGAAGTAGCAATGAAAATAATTTTATGGTTGGGGGTCACCACAATGTGAGGAACTGTATTAAAGGGTCACGGCATTAGGAAGGTTGAGAACCACTGATCTAGTTTATTTTTTATTTATTTAAATATATTCCACTGATCCTCCACAGAGAGGAAGGGAGAGGGATAAAGAGTTAGAAAGATCGATGAGAGAGAAACATCGATCAGCTGCCTCCTGCACACTCCCTACTGGGGATGTGCCTGCAACCAAGACACATGCCCCTGACTGGAACCAAACCTGGGACCCCCCAGTCCACAGGCCGACGCTCCATCCACTGAGCCAAACCGGCCAGGGCTAATTTATTACTTATTTTTTTTTTTAATATATTTTATTGATTTTTTACAGAGAGGAAAGGAGAGAGAGAGTGAGTTAGAAACATCGATGAGAGAGAAACACCGATCAGCTGCCTCCTACACATCTTCCACTGGGGATGTGCCCGCAACCCAGGTACATGCCCTTGACCGGAATCGAACCTGGAACCCCCCAGTCCGCAGGCCGACGCTCTATCCACTGAGCCAAACCGGTTTCGGCTATTACTTATTTTTTATTGATTGATTTCAGAGAGAAAGGGAGAAGGAGAGAGAGAAACATCAACGATGAGAGAGGATCACTGATCAGCTGCCTCCTGCACACCCCCCACTGGGGATTGAGCCCGCAACCCAGGCATGTGCCCTTGGCCGGAATCGAACCTGGGACCCTTCAGTCCGCAGGCTGACGCTTTATCCACTGAGCCAAGCCGGCTAGGGCTGATCTAGTTTATTCATTGCAATGTAAACTAAAAGTTGAGTGGAATGTCCCCTGTTCAGGTCTCTGCAGTGCAGAGGGACACAGGAGTACTATTCATGAAAATAGGGAAGTGGGTGTCCAATAGGATAAGGAAAGTTACCTGCTGAAAGCTTACAGACCAGTTCCTTACAAATAGTCCCAGGTGCTCACTGTCTAGGTATCATCCGATGAGTAATCCGTTACAAAATGAGACCAAAAACTGGCAGAGCAGATGAACGTGGCACTACATTAACATGTTTGGTCAGTGTACTGAGCTTGTCTCCATATACCAGGGTCTGTTAATATCTGCCATGTATTCTCATTCCTATGAGGCGAGCCACTCCTTCCAGCTCAGGAAAAGTTCAGTGAATTTGTGTTGGGTCCAAAGTGATGAGTGGGAACTAGCTAAATTTACACACTTGGTTATGGTTAGTTTTTAGCATCTTCAACAAGGTAAACGGCGTTTGAATACTAAAGTAACTTTATACAAATGAAAAAACCCTATGAAATTATGTGGCAAGATCATTTTTACTTGGTTTTAGGGAAGAGAAACATCAAATTTGTTGTTCCACTTATGCATTCATTGGTTACAGCTTGTATGCCCCCTGACCAGGGATGCAACCTGGTGTATGGGATGGTACTCTAACCGAGTTACCCAGCCAGGGCCAAGGCAAGATAATGTTAGGTTAGGTCTTGGAAAAACCAGGGAAATTACTGTAGCTGGAAGGACATTTAGGAAGGAATTTGGGAACATTCTCAATGTTTTTTTAAAAAATATATTTTATTGATTTTAGAGAAGAAGGGAGAGGGGGAGAGAGAGAAACATCAATGATGAGAATCAATCATTGATTGATTGCCTCTTGTACGCCCCCTCCTGGGGATCACGTCCACAACCCAGGCATGTGCCCTTGGCCGGAATCAAACCTGGGACCCTTCAGTCCACAGGCTGACGCTCTATCCATTGAGCCAAACCAGTTAGGGCAAGTTGGATTCTTTTAAGCAAATTGGGGGAATCTCACTTTGCTAATAGAATTGGGTGAGCACTTGAACAATACCCAATTCTTGACAGCCTACAAACAGGAAATTCAAATATGCAAATTTAGGGCTGCAGGATGCTGAGAATGTAAAGGTATAAAGGTGCTAGGGCTGAAATTTAATTCTTAACCCTATAAGATGGGTACCATCATATACCCCGTTTTATAGGTGAGAAACTTGCCAAGATCACAGTAAATTGAGATGGAAGATGTTCCCCAATAGGCTGTATCCAGGGCCTTGCTCTTTTAATTCCCGCGCTCTAAATGTGAGATAAATTAGTTCATTTGGGGGCGGGGGTTGCCAGAAGTTAAGAGACTTGACAGTAGTAACAACTGATGGAAAAAGATGAAATTGAGAATGGACAGCATGTAGACATCACAAGAAAACCCCTCGCATTTGAAAACGAGGTATGAGCACTGACCATTAGATTTGGCAACGTGGAGGTGATTGGTGATCTTGATAATCAGAACAGTTTTGGTGGCAATAGAGAACGAATGTGACGAGGGGATTCGAGAGCTACTGGGGCTTTGACTTAAAATGATCACGTTTCACATCGTCAATAAGGAGACAGACAGGCTGTGAGCCTCCTAATGTAAAACACGGGGGGCACGACAGGAACCCAACGTTTCACCTGGTTATAATCGCGAGGAAGCAGCCAGAGAAATCCAAAGTGCACAACAGTCTGCAAACAGTTTCACAGAAGGAAACGGGCAGGGGAAGCCATGACTGGTGGCTGCCAGCTGAGCCAGGCGACCACAGGCTCCAGCCGGTCAGCAGATGGCCGCACACCCGGCCAGGACCGACCCCCGAGAGGCACTGCCAGTCCCGGGACATGGGGGTGCGAAAGGCCGCCCCTGCCAACCCGTCCCCCGGAGCAGCCCGGCGGGGAGGGGGGCTGTCAGGGCCTCGAGAACTGAGCGTTCAGGGTCCCCTCACCCCCTCCCCTCGAACCCACATCCTCGATCCTAGATTCGGGAGCCCATCATCCCCTTCCCTCCGAGCCCATGTGGCCGCCGCTCAGGCGTCACGGCCCTGCGCCACCACCAGGGTCCTCCGGCTGGCAGACGCTGGCAGACGCGGCACCCCACTCAGACCACGCCCCTCGGATCCCGCCGCGCCCCCGGCTCCCCAGGCTGCGGGGGGGGGGGGGGGGAGCCGGTGGGGGAGGTTACCACCTAGCGATCTCGCCACATTTCCCGGCTTCCCGGCGCGCCCCCCGCCAGCACCCCCCCCAGGACGCCCCCCGCCGTCCCCGCCCGGGCCGCACGCGCCCACGATGAGGCTTGTTCCCGAGACCGCAGCCTCGCGGCGGGCAGGGCCCCTGCACGCCGCCGCTGCATCCGGTGGCGGGGCCCCACGTGGCCCCGTGAAAACAAAGCTGGCGGGTGCTCAGCGGCCGCGCCTCCCGAGGAGGAGGGTGCAGATGTCATGTTTACGAACGGACACCCGTGCGCGGTAACCACTGCGCCATGCTGGCCGCGCTCTCAGGGCGCAGCCGTTCCCGCTGGCGACGCCCGCAATCTGCCTTCCTCAGCCCCGTCGCTTGTGCCCCGAGCGGGTGGGCTTCAGGCGTTAAACCACCTGGACCCGGCTGAGCGGGTCAGGAAGCCGAGGCCTCCGGGGGACAGTCACTGCGCCCCTACTCCCCATCCGGCCTGATGCCCAGTCCCCCAGGTTACAGGATGGGAGGAGGGATGACCTCACGGCCCCTAGGACCCCTGGGGGGACACTCAGGAAGGAGAGGGGGGCTAGCGCTGAGGGAAGGGGCTGGAGGGCCCGGGTCAGGACTAGAGGGTCCGATTTTACTCCCTGCAGGGTGGTTCCAAAGGGATCCATGATGAGGTCACAAAAACGCCTGAGGGGCCACCCCAGGGAAAGGGGGGTCCTCAGAGCTGGAGGAGCCGGGCCTTGGGGACACACAGAGGAAAGGGTGTTCACATGGCTGACAGCAGGCCTGGGTGGGGGGCTGTCTCCCAAAGGCACTTCAAGGCCTTTCTCAGCTTTTCTCATTGACCGGGGAGCAGGCTGGGGAGGATCCCAGGACAGACACCCAGGCCTCTGCACCACCCCAGCCCTCTCCAGTTTTCACCGAACCCTGTCACAAATCCGAGAGCTCCCCCGCCTCACAGCACTGAGCGGGGCACAGTCCTCAGCTGAGGGGGGCTCACCCCGAGAGGACAGCACCTCCACACTGGGAGATTTCAGCTGGGCTCTACCTGGGGCCTCCCCAGAGCCCCCCTCCCTTCCACTGGCGGGGGTGTGGGTGGGGGTCTGTCACTCCCCAAGCCTACCTGCTCTCCCACTCGGGAAATAAAGAACCTCTCTCAGTGTCCTTGGCAGTCCCCTCCTCTGTCTCTTGCTTCAGCCATGTCTGGACAGAACACACCTAGAGACGCCCCCTCTTCCAGCCTCAGACCACCTCCAATCTCTTTCCTGTCGCCACCTTCGGTACCATTCCAGACCAGCCAACACCATTCCAGACCAGCCAACACCTTTCCAGACCAGCCAACACCATTCCAGACCAGCCAACACCTTTCCAGACCAGCCAACACCATTCCAGACCAGCCAACACCTTTCCAGACCAGCCAACACCATTCCAGACCAGCCAACACCATTCCAGACCAGCCAACACCATTCCAGACCAGCCAACACCATTCCAGACCAGCCAACACCATTCCAGACCAGCCAACACCATTCCAGACCAGCCAACACCATTCCAGACCAGCCAACACCATTCCAGACCAGCCAACACCATTCCAGACCAGCCAACACCATTCCAGACCAGCCAACACCATTCCAGACCAGCCAACACCATTCCAGACCAGCCAACACCATTCCAGACCAGCCAACACCATTCCAGACCAGCCAACACCATTCCAGACCAGCCAACACCATTCCAGACCAGCCAACACCATTCCAGACCAGCCAACACCATTCCAGACCAGCCAACACCATTCCAGACCAGCCAACACCATTCCAGACCAGCCAACACCATTTTTTGAGCTCAACTCCTTATTGCCGAGCAACCATGAGCTCCCAAATTCCTCGCTTCTCCCAGCCAGGTGGAGGCCCCATCAACCACGCGTCCCCCTGCGTCCGCGGGCCGCCCTCACCTACCTCTCTCTGGGCTTCTGCTTCCACCTCCACACGGGCTCTGGCGGGTGAGGGCCACTTCTTCCCCAGAGGAGAAGCTGCGGGCGCCCAGCGTCTCTTGAAGAGGAAAACCAGGGGACGGCCGTGCCCTCCTCCAGGACCTGCAGGCCTTCCCACAGCGAATGGGGCGGCACTCAGGCCGCCATGGGAGCCGCCAGGGCCCTGGGAAGAGCCTGACCCAGGCCTGAGGGTCTGCAGGCCCCGGTTCTGCCCGCGCAGCCCCTCAGCGCTGTGACTTCCGGGAGAACCACTTCCTGGGCGAGGAGGTGAAGCTCATCAGGAAGATGGGCCGCACCTGACTCCCCTCTGGCTGCCCGCCCCCAGGCCGGGCCGGGCCAGTATCTCTTTTAAAGGCTCAACCTCAAATACAACTTGGAGCCCAGAGGCCTTTGAGGGGTCCCTGTGCACCCCCCTCGGTGTCTCGCTTCTGCCTGAGCCGCTCTCTGCAACCACTAGGCAGCCTTCTAATCACTCCCGAGCCCCGGCCCATGCCTTGGAGCAAATGCAAACAATAAAGCTTTTTGCAGCCAAACAAAAAGAGGAAAGTAACAACCGCTTAGCTCCAAATTTCCAGGGACCCTGGGACTTAATGTTGAAAACTGTTGACAAACCGTTTAGAGAAGATTATTTGGCTTGTGTTCGGGGTGAACAGATGTTTTTGAATATCTTCTTCTCCGTGTGCCAAGCGCCATGCGAAGCTCACACACTCCTATCGTCAGAGTGGCCCTGAGGAATGGGTATCGGTTTCCCTGCTGAAGCAATCCGGGCACTGAGCTTGCAGCAATGAAACGGCAGGCACCCATCACACAGCCCTAAGGGACAGAGGCCGAATCGGAAGACAGCCCTTGACTTCAATCTTGGTAGAGTGAATTTCCATCATTAAGAAATGGTGCTCGTGTCGGCAGCACATATACTAACGTTGAACGATACAGAAAAGATTAGCATGGCCCCTGTGCAAGGATGACATGCAAATTCATGAGGCGTTCCATATATCTTTTTAAAATCCAGAGGGGGCAAAAAAAAGGAAAAATAAATGTATGAAGTGCCTGGCTGATGTGGCTCAATGGTTGAGCGTCAACCTATGAACCAGGAGGTCACAGTTCGATTCCCGGTCAGGGCCCATGTCCGGGTAGCAAGCTCGATCCCCAGTCGGGGTTGTGCAGGAGGCAGCCAGTCAGTGATTGGTAGCTCTTCTGAAATCTGCCCATGGCTCAGGTTCTAAACCCATAAAGCGGCTCTTCCTGGGCTCCTGGGAGAGCCAACACTGTCTTTTTTTACATCCTGGGGAACAGCTAGAGCAAGCACTGCTTCTAGAAACTATTCAGTCAGCTCATCTGGGCAGAGGCCTGCCGGAGACAGCGGAGAGGGCTCTTGTGTGCAGAGAGCTGACTGACAGGACTTCAGGAAGCTCAACCTGGGCCCGCCCACCTCCACCCACCCCACCACCACCACGCATGCAAACCCAGAGGTGAGTCACCTGCAGCTGGAGTCGGTGCAAGACACAGGGACACAGAAAGGAGGTGATGGCACCTCCTAGAAAAGCAGTTTCATTCCCAAGAGCCTTCTAGGCAACCAAACCCTACGCTTGTCCACTTCCCTCCTCACACTCTGGAGGTCACGAGCCTTGAGACCTGGCTGTGTCACGGTGTCACCCTTGGCGTGTCACGATGCTCAGACACTGATACAAACACTTGCTCACAACCCCAGAAAGACACTTCTAAGAAGGCTTTCCAGTCGCCCTGGCGCGGCTGAGCCGGCTGGAAAAAAAACACGGCTTCAGGACTTGAGGTCAGGGAGCCAAGTGTTGGGACTCCAGCTCCCCGTGACCTTGAGCATTGACCTCGGGAGCCACAGTTCTTTTCAGCCTGGCGAGGGCCAGGGTGGAGAGCAGGTGGGCCCCGCCTGGACATGGACGGATGGATCACAAAGGAAGCAGGAGAAGGGGAGGGCTCCTGGCCAGCTGCCTCTCCTCCTACAAAACAGTCTTTTGTCAGTCTGGCCTCCACCCAACGCTGCCTCCTGTCCTTTCACTCCCCAAGAATCCCTTGCCAGCCACACAAGACTTCCCCCTGCCCCTGAACATCTGCGTAACTTCCTCTAGTTGTTCTGGAATGTTCTGCCCCATCTCTGCTCCCTGGAATCCTACCTAGCCTCCAGGCCCATCTCAAACACCAGGGCATCCATAAAGGCTTGCAGACCCCTCCCACAGCATATCACCTGCGAACAGATGTGCAGGATGGTTCCTCTCACCCCCACAGGCTCCTGCAAGAGAAACTGTCCAGCCCGAAGTTCCCTCTGAAGGGGCAGCTCCCAGCACACCCTGAGGCCCACTCCCTCCCCCAGCACAGCGGATGGGCCCTAACTGGCCAATCTGTTGCCTGGCAGGGGCCATTGGAGCGGGGTCTGGTGTGCAGGGGTGACCTGAACCTACCTACACTCCCTCTCTAGATTGGCGCTATCCACATGAAATGTTTTAAATATATATTTTATTGATATTTTACAGAGAGGAAGGGAAAGAGATAGAAACATCAATGAGATCAGCTGCCTCCTGCACATCTCCCACTGGGGATGTGCCCGCAACCAGGGTACATGCCCTTGACCGGAATCGAACCCGGGACCCCTCAGTCCGCAGGCGACGCTCTATCCACTGAGCCAAACCAGCTAGGGCTCCACATGAAATTTTTTTTTTAATATATATTTTATTGATTTTTTGCAGAGAGGAAGGGAGAGAGATAGAGAGCTAGAAACATTGATGAGTGAGAAACACCGATCAGCTGCCTCCTGCACATCTCCCACTGGGGATGTGCCCGAAACCCAGGAACATGCCCCTGACCGGAATCGAACCTGGGACCTTTCAGTCCGCAGGTCGACGCTCTATCCACTGAGCCAAACCGGTTTTGGCTTATTGGGAATTCTTGATCTGTTTTTAGATTTGATCATCTTGACAGTTGAAAAAGTAGATTTACATAACCAGGTTGTTCCAAACATTCTTGAATTATTTCCAATAATTGAATCAAACAGCAGTTGTGCTTTTTAAAATTTAAATTAATTAAAACGTAGTTCTTCCGTTGCACAATTTCCGATAGTTACAAGGGCTCAGTACCCCCAGTTGGCTAGTGGCTGCTGCCCAGGACAGCACAGGGCTAGAGAGTGTCAGAAAAATTGTGCATCTAAACACCAGCAAGCCTGTGCAGACAACTTCCCACGTTCACCTCCAGACAGCACGCATCCTTTGCTCTGCAGACCTGCCTAACGGGTATCTACTCAACCCTGCACTTTGTTGTCAGATTGAGGTGCCTCACACCTAACCTGTCCAAAATTGTGCCCCGGAGGGGCTCACCCCCATCCACCAAACCAGCGAGGACGGCTGTCCCCATCTCCGTTAACAGCAAGTCTTCCTTCCCAGGCCAAAACCTTGGTGCTCTCCTTGACTCCTCTCTCTCTCCTACTTCATATCTGGCCTGGTAATAGATCCTGGCAGTCTTTCCTAAAAAGCATTTCCAAAATCCCACCGCTTCTGGCCATCAACCGAAGCCACGCCCCGTCACCTCCTCGGATTCCTGTTAGCGCCTCCCGACTGGTCTCAGGCTGCGGGTTCGCCAACCAGACGACTGCTTTTCAAAGAGGTCAGACGAGTCCTCCCTCCGCTCCGAGCCCTGCCCGGCTTTCCTGGTCACGCAGGAGAGAAGCCCAAGTCCTCGCTGGGGCCCATGCGGCGCTCCCAAACCTGACCCGGCCCGCTCTATCTCTTAGACGCCTCCTCCACGCTGGCCTCCTGGCTTTTTCTGGAACAAAGTAGGTTGCCAGACACCTCTGCAAGGCTGGCTCACCCGATTCCCTCGGCCTTTACTCAAAACTCACTGTCGCCTTCTCAGCGAGGCTTCCCCGGTCACCCCTGTCCAAAACCCCACCTCCCCTAAATGCGCATCTCAGAGCCTCCGTCCCTGCGCGCGCTCTCTCTCTCTCTGTCCTTATTACCATGTAACGTATTATTTTATGTCTGTTCTGCCTCTTCTATTGCAATATAAGCTCCCGGAGGGCAGAGGCGTTGTGTGTGCTTTGGCTGCTCCACCCCCAGCGCCTAGAATCGTGCCTGGGACCTTAGACGCAAATATTCTAAGTCTGAACCAAGGGATGAACGAGTGGCTTCCGGGCAGGGAGAAGAGCTGCTGCAAAGGCAGGGCGGCTGCTGTCCTCTGTGGGGGCTGGAGCCACAGGGTGCGGGAGTGGCGTGGTCCCGGGGGGCCCTGGCACCTCCCGCACTGGACCTTCCTCTCTGCAGCCGCAGCGCCCGGGGCGGGAGCCGGACTCCCCGTCGTTCGCCTCCGGAGAGGCCAGGAGAGGAGACAGGCAGGTGCTGCCCCCGCTGCATCGGCCCCCGGTCCGGGACACCCCGGGAGGCACCAATACCAACTCCGAGAAGCTGATGGCGATCTTCAAACGCCAGGGGGAGATGGGGATGGTTTGTTTTGCGGATCCTAAATGGCGAGAGCCCCGCGGCTGAGCGCGGAGGGCAGGCCCGCTTTGTCCCGGGAGGAGGAGCGCGAGTCACCTGACTGCCGGTTCCCCCGGGCCCCCTTGGGGCCCGCACTCCCTCCAGTCCCCAGACCTCGCGGGATCCGCCATCCCCGGAACGGGGCTATGCGGCCCGGCGATGGGCGGCGAGGCTGGGGAGGGCGGGCCGGGGCTCTCCGCCGCCAGCCGGCCGCCGGGGACTGTGCTGGCCGAGGCCACACGGCTCCGAGCCGGGCGGGGGGATCCCGGCGCGCAATCTCCGGAGCTGGGGGAGCCGGGCGCACGGCCTCGGGGGCGGGGGCGGGTGCGGGTGCGGGTGCGCGCGCCCCGGCGGAGCTCACAAAGGAGCGCCCTTCGCCGGCGCGCCCGCGCCGCCCCGTGTCCCCAGCTCCCCCGCCCGGCGGCCGGCCCCGCGGCTGCCCTTCGTCTCTTTATTTTGGTGGAGGAGGGCGGGGCCTCGGATCTTTCCAGGAAGTTTGTGCCTATTAATATTTCAGCTCCTGGCAGCTGCTTCCCGCGCTGGGGGAGGGGCACGGCCAAGTTCAACGCTGCGGGCGCGGAGCTGCGGGGCCCGAGGCGGGGCCGAGGGGCAGCCCGAGGCCTCCCAGGCGCGTCCCCTCCGTGGGAGGCGGGCAGGTGCCCTCGGGGAGAGAGGCGGGCCCTGCGGCTGCAGTGAAGCCGAGAGGGAGGGGGCCAGAGCCGGGCTTCCCGGAGCGGGGGCCACCGGGTGTCAGCGATCAGCGGGCGGGGAGGGAGGAAGGGCTGGGAGCACCCAGGCTCGGCAGGCGCAGCCCCGCGAGAGCATCCGGCCTCCCGGGAGCCGGCGAGGGGGGCCCAGAGCCCCGAGGCTGCCAGGGCGCGCCTTCTGACCTTGGTTCGGTTGCACTTGGGGCGGGCCCTGCAGCGGAAATGTGACCCTTTCGAGCTCCCGGGTCCCTTGCAAGGTTATCGTGGTCTCCGATCTACAAGCGGAACATGTAGCTGAGATGGTATCCTGCTCGAGGTCACGGTGCTGCTGCCCGCAGCGCGGCCCTGGGTTTTTAAAAAAATATATACTTTATTGATTTTTTACAGAGAAGAAGGGAGAGGGATAGAGTTAGAAACATCGATCAGCTGCGTCCTGCACACCTCCCACTGGGGACGAGCCCGCAACCAAGGTACATGCCCTTGACCGGAATCGAACCCGACCCCTCAGTCCACAGGCGGATGCTCCATCCACAGAGCGAAACCGGTTAGGGCTCGGTCAGGGTTTTGACTTCTGTTGCAAGGAGGACCCTCCTTCCCCCCAAGCCAATGCAAGTGTCAGCGCGGGTCATGCCCTTGGGGAACCCCGGGGCCAGGACCCCCTTCACTCACCTCTGAGGAGCCTGCTCAGGCTTCTAGACAATCGCACCTCAGGAGCACCAATCATTTTGCCAAAGAAAATGTCTTTTTAACACCCCTGGGGGCACATTCGAAGGGTTAGCATAGCCACCTCCAGAGAGAGGGCTCCCGACCAGGGTCCTTCAAAAGCTAACGAACTGTCCCAGGGTAGATGTAAGTCCTCACACACAGCACCATCGCATTGTCCAAAGTCACCCGAGGACACTGGGGACCTCCCTGCTCAGGATAGTCTGCCAGCTCTGCACTGGGACTGCTGGGAGCTTACTGACCCCGAGGCCCAGACTTGGGCAAAGGGAAAGTTTGTCTCATGAACCTTCTCACTCTGGTCTCCAGGTCCCCTCGCCTCCCTCCCTCTGACCCCCTCTCCAGCCTCGTCTGTTTCTCCCAGGTGGCCAGAGCGGAGGATATGCCAGAGCCAGGCATGTTAGGGTAGGACTTGCTGCTTAAAGAGAGTCTTCCCTGACCCCCATCTCCCAGGAAAACCACTCCCAGGAAAGCCCTCTTGCAGGTGAGGAGAGTTGGCTGCCGCCTCCATGCTGTCCTCCTGGGTTGCCAGGCTTGGTGATCCAGGGGAGGGAGGGGAGCCCTCTGCTGGCTGCAGTCAGCAGGGGAGGCCTTGGGGAGGCCTCAGTCCTCCAGCATGGCCGCCTCCTGGGAGCTTTCTCTGCCAGCCTGCGTCAGCTCCAAAGAGCCCCGCTTCTGTTTGCATTCATGCTGCTGAGGTTCCTGGGAGCGGGGTCTTTGAAACAAACGCCTTCTCCCCAGCCTGGGTGGGCCAGGCCCTGCCAGCTGTCTTCACTTGTGGCTGCAGAAAGCCTGCCAGGCTGCCATGTGCCAGGGAGGGCCTGGAACAATGACTCTGGCATCAGCTATTTTAATGCAGAGTGAGGCGCACAGTCCTCGCTAAAAATAAACACACAGGGAAACCCCAGAGTAGCGAAGCCTGTTTTAAAACCTCGTTCCTGGCTCCTTTGCCTTCCCCTTGCAACTTGGGAGCTGTGTCTCATATGGGGCCCACTCGGAATATTGCCAGGGCTCCCACCCATGTCCCGTGGACTCGCAGCCCAGGCTTGATCATGGCTGGGACAGAGTCAGAGGGAAGAGAGGCAAGAAAAGGAAGAAGACCCAGCGACCATTTCTTTGAGTGCAATTTCAATTAAACGGGACGATGGCACCACTTCAAGACATAACTAGAAAGGACCTTCGGGCCGGTCGGCGTGGCTCATGGGTTGAGCTATGAACCAGGAGGTCACGGTTCCATTCCTGATCAGGGCACCTGCCGGGGTTGCAGGCTTGGTCCCCAGTAGGGGGCGTGCAGGAGGCAGCGATCCATGATTCTCTCTCTTCATTGATGTTTCTCCCTCTCCCTTCCTCTCTGAAATCAATAAAAAGGACCTTGGGGTGATGAGACCTCTTTCTGCCACGTGTCTCCATGCTTGCAAAACACCTGCCTAGGACATGGCCAGCAGGCAGGCCCTCCGCTGGGAGGGAACACATCTGAGCGCCTTTGTGCTCCTGGCAAATCACTGCTTCCCTTTTGAGAAGGGAAGCAAGGGTGGCAGATGCCCCGGGGGTACCTACTATTAAATTAATTAAGCAAGGGGCTCACTAGACTGACACATGGGCCAGGCCCACACAAGCAAACCAAAGTCTGAGCCTGTAAATGCTTCAGGATTATGAAATCAAACCCATAAAGACAACTCATCACAGACAGTCAATGAGGCTTCTAGCTAGAGCCCAGCAAATCATTTCCGATCTTTGCTTCCACACTTCCTCTGTATTAATCTTTCCCTGGCTCCTGGCGGGCCACTCCTAACCGCTTCTGGCCTGCCACTGCCCGGATCAGATGGACATTCGCTCAAATAAACTCTTAAAATGTGTAATTTGCCTCGGTTTATTTTATTTTTTAAAAAATATATTTTTATTGATTTCAAAGAGGAAGAGAGAGGGATAGAGAGATAGAAACATCAATGATGAGAGAATCATTGATTGGCTGCCTCTTGCAGGCCCCCTATTGGGGGGCATGTGCTCTTGACTCTAATTGAACCCGGGTCCCTTCAGTCCACAGGCTGATGCTCTATCCACTGAGCCAAACCCGCTAGGGCTATTTCTTTGTTAGCACCACCTAGACTTAAAACTGTGACCCCTCTTATGTCTGGGAATTAGAGGGCTGGCTTCCACCCTCAAATGCCTGTGATTTTAAAATACAGTGATCAGGCCGTTCATAGGATGCACCTGTGCCTGGAGCCGCCGCGGGCGGGTCCCCTCTGTTCACAAGGGACTCGGGCACAGAGAGGGCCAGCACCTGCCCCGAGGTCACACAGCCGCTCGGCTGGGTTCTCCACCTGGTGGCACCTGGAGGTCGGGGCTTACGACAGGGCTGCTCCATGGCCCCCCGGAGACACACACTCACACATCCCCGCGCCTCCGCCCGCAGGACCACAGCTCCCACGCGAGCAGCGGGAGTTGGGGGGTCGGGGCTCCTCACCCACAGCCGGGTGTCGGCGGCCGGAGAGAAGGAGGCCGAGGGGACGGGCGCCCTCTGGTGGCCGCCGCGCGCAGAGGCCGGGAGCGCGGTGTCCCCGGGTTCGCAGCCGGGAGGGGGCGACAGCGACCGGGGACCCCTGCTCGCGGGGGCGGGGGGACCTCGCGCCGCGGTTTTTTCCCCACAGAAAGGGAGCTCATTGGTAGTGAAGCCGGCCTTCTGCAGAATCAATACCATCGATAGGGACGCCGAGTGGGTTCACCGAGGGAGAAGCGCCCTCCCGCCCCGCGACGGAGCCGCGCGGGGAGGAAGTGGGGGCTCTTGTGGCGGCGGCCGCGGGGCCCCACCCGGGCGCGGGCGGATGGAGGGGGCGGCGAGGAGGAACCGCGGAGGCCCCGCCCCTCTTTGTCCGCGGGCGACGCCCTGCCCGAGGCCGCCCGGTGCCAGCCCAGCCGGGAACCCCGGCCCCGGAGGGGAGGGGCCTGGCTCCGGGTCGCCCACACATCCAGGGCCCGGACCCAGAGCGCGCCCCTTCCTCCCCGCCTCCTCCTCCTCCCCCAGCCTCCCCGGCCCCCTCCACCTGCGCGGGCGGAGGCCCAGAGGTCAGGGGGGCGCAGTGGCCGGAGAACCCCAGCACGCCGAGTTTTAAAAGCGCCCCTCTTTGCAGAGGCCGGTCAGAGGCGCCGCCTTCGGGCTGTGGAATCTGAACAGAAAGGGTGTTTGCTGCGGCGCAGGTGCTGGCCCGAGGCCTCAGGCACCCACCTTGGAGGGTCAGCGGCCGCCCCGGCGGGGGGTGGGGTGGGGGGAGCCTGCCTCGCCTTCCAGCCCAGGGCGGGAGCGGGACAGTCACAGCGCCCCCGGGAGCAGCAGGAGGTGGCGGGTCAAGGAGTGGGGGTTTCCCTAGGGAGAGAAATGGGGGCGCCCCTCCGCGTTCTCCAGAACCTGGCACGTGGCAGGTGCTCCATCAATAAATACCTACTTTGTGTTGCAGGACGGAGGTGCGACTTGAGCCGGGTGGGCGCTGGCTGAGCCGAGAGGGGTGGAAAGATGGGAGGGGGTTGTCCTGAGCCTGGCAGGAGCCCGGGGTGGGGGTGGGGGTGACAGGGTAGCAAGGCTCCACCGGAGAGAGAGTCTCCAGACTGGGTCTCCGTGGAGAGAAGGGTGGCCGGGCAGGGACTAGGTGGAGGGGAGTCTGAGGCCTGGCGTAGGGTCCCCAAGGGCAGTGGGGGCCGAGCGTGGCCCCCCCAGGTGGCGAGGCGGGCGGAAGGAGCGTCCCTGCGTGCAGAGTGTTTACTGCACGGAGCGCGAGCCGTGCATCCACTGCACCTGTTGACCCAGGCGGGCGGCCCCGCTGCTCTCCGGCGCCCCCTAGAGGCTGAGGATGGTGACGTGGGGAGGGCTGCAGCCCCAGCCCCAGCTCTCAGCTGTTTCGTGTACCTTTTGTCTTAAAAACTTAAAAAGGCAAACAGTAAGGGTTTGTAAAAGGAAAGGCCTCCTCCCTCTTCTTTCCCTCCCTCCGACCCAGAGGAGGGTGTCCTGACCAGCACCCCCCTCCCCCATATATTTTCTTTTCTTTTCTTTTTCCCCCCATGCATTTTAAACACTGTGTGAATAATAGGCCAGGTTTGGGTCTGTTTCCTTTAGTGACGAATCACCCTGAAACTGTTGTTCTTTAACGTGCCTGTTGGAGACGCTCCCAGTCCAGCAGGCTCGTAACGCACATCCCATAATACCCCACCGAGCCCGTGTTCCCCATCTGGACGGCCATGGGGGTTGCTGCATTCCGCTGTTGTAATCAAACCCACTTCTGTGCACACATCTGCGTAGGGGGAGGTGGCAGGCTGAGTCCCCGTTGGCCTGGGGTTAAGGCTGCCGACGTCGGTGCTGCACGGGCGGCCGGCAGCGCGCGCGGGGCCGGGTGGGAGCTCAGCGGGGCTGTGGCCTGAGACTCCGAAGTCTAGACTCAGAGACTGTGAGCAGGTGAGTTGCTGGTTTGGCTTCTGGACCGGAAAAGGCTGTGGTCCGCGCAGGCCCAGAAGTGCCCAGTAGATGGCGCCAAAGTCTGCAGAGCCCGCGTTTCTGACAGTGGTTCTCAACCTTCTGGCCCTTTAAATACAGTTCCTCATGTGGTGACCCAACCATCAAATTATTTTCGTTGCTACTTCATCACTGTCATGTTGCTACTGCTGTGAATCGTCATGTAGATATCTGATAGGCAGGATGGTCTGAGGCGACCCCTGTGAAAGGGTCGTTCGACCGCCAAAGGGGTCGCGACCCACAGGTTGAGAACCGCTGTGGGCAGCCATGCATGGTTCTGCAGAGAGCCAAGGTGGGGACTGAGACTCGGCCGGGGGACAGCCCAGGGAGGGGCTGCTTTCTCCTAATTCACACGAGTTCGCAAAGTGCCTGAAGCGGCCGGAGTGGGGGAACCACAGGTGGACAGGCCCAGGCCTCGCTAACACTGCCCAGGGCCCCTCCACGTCAGGTGGGGTGACCTCGGTATAAACTGCAGCCCAGCCGGGCTCTGCAAACTCCTCCTCGGGACAGGTCTCGTCACTGTCAGCACTGTCTCCAAATGTATTCTGAATCCCACCCCCGTCTTTACTGCACCCCCTAGTTCCAGCCACCTCACCTGGGCAGTTCACCTGGGCCACTGCCTGGCCTCCTGCTCCTGCCTCCCCACTCTCCCCAGAGCAACCAGGACATCTTTTGAAACGTAAGCCAGACTTGGGGGGGGGGGGGGAGATAAGGACACATTTGTAATATCTTAACTAATAAAGAATTTTTAAAAAGTAAAAAAAAAAACTGCTTAAAATTAAAAAAAGAAAAGAAAAAAAACATAAGCCAGACTGTGTCACTGCTAGGTGTGAGGCCTTCCTGCCAGGACTCGCACTGCACCTGGCCTAGAACCCAGGCCCCTTGCCCCTGCCTTGTCCCCGCTTGCTTCTCTGTCCTCGGCCCCACTCCCCTGCCCAATTCCCTTCTAGTTCACCGGCATCTTCACACAAGATCAACAGGGTCCCTCCTCCCTGGGGCTGGGGGGGGGGAGGGGGGAGGGGGAGAAGGCTTCTGCACGTGCTGTCCCCTCCCGGAGGCTCCAGCCCCACATCTGCAGGGGCTGGAGGGTCATCATTCAGGCCTCAGACAAAACACCCCCTTCTGAGAAGCCTTTCTTGATCTTGACCTTGCAGCGGCCACCTCACCGTGATTGCCTTCACCGCTTTCATGATCGGACAAGATTTCCTCCTGGTTTACAAGATTTCCTCCTGGTTTACGGGGTGTTTCTGCCTGGCCTCGGGGCTCCATGTCCCCAGGACCACCAGCGTCTGACACTGGGAGAGCAGGTGACAAGGAGCTGTTCCCTGGATGCTGCAGAGGCCCTGGTGGGTGCCTGGGGGCAGCCCTGTCCCCACAGACGGCACTGAGGCTGAGGGCGAGACGCCACTGTGCTCTGTGCACACAGCCCCTCCCCTCCCAGCCGGGGGCGGGGTTCTGAACGAGGCCAGCTTATCTCCAGCACCTCTCCCCTCCCAGCGCCAAAGTCCACTCCGCTTCCGGCTCTGGGGAGATGCCACCCCTTTAGGGAACCACCCGCTCCCACTTCACCTTCCAGGGAGCTGGAGGAGGGGGGTGGGCATGCAGGGGAGGCGAGCGGTGAGCACTGGCCTCTTGGTTAGTCAGTGAGAACAGGGCGCAAGCCGAGAAAAACACCCGTGTGTCCAAAGCTGGCATCCAGGTTCCCAGGGGACCCACGTGTCCCCCTCTCCCTCGCCATGGGCCATGGGCCCAGAGCCACGTCAGGAGCCTCCCTCTCCCGGATCCTCTAGCCCCGTGGTCGGCAAACTGCGGCTCAAGAGCCACATGCGGCTCTTTGGCCCCTTGAGTGTGGCTCTCCCTAAGCCTTAGGAGTACCCTAATTAAGTTAATAACAGTGTACCTACCTATATAGTTTCAGTTTAAAAAATTTGGCTCTCAAATTTCAATCGTTGTCCTGTTGATATTTGGCTCTGTTGACGAATGAGTTTGCCGACCGCTGCTCTAGCCTGATAACACTGCTTACTGCCCACTGGTTGCCAAAGGCGTTTTACACACACAACCTCATTCAACCTGCCAAGAGGATTACAAAAGAGGAAGCCCATAAACCAGGGGTGGAGAGGGCTGCACCCAGAATCCTGGCCACACTGGCCCACAGCAGACAGATGAGGGCAGCGCAGGCAGGGGGGGAGGGTAGCCCAGAGGCGCACAGGAGACCAGGAGGGGGGCTGGAGGCCGAGTGAGCAGAGGCTTTTGAGAAGGAAGCGGCGACCAGGGTCAAGTGGTGCAGGGCGGCCAGGGCGCAGAGGAGCCCGGGACTTTACCCAGAGGCAGCTGGTGACCTCTGGAGGGGCAGACGCCAGCCTGGTGTTGAGAGGGACACAGGAGCTCGCTCAGGGGACGTGAGCTTTTTTGCCTTTAAGGTGACACTGGATCCTGCTCCCGTGGCCAAAAAGAGGACCTAAATGATGCGGGGAGGACGTGCGAGGAACCTGGGAGATGGGGCGGGATGCACAGCGGAGACCAGGGCTTCCTCCCCTGCTGGTAGGAGGCGAGCTCACCTGCTGGAGGTGGGGTCAAGGGCACTGGGAACGCAGGGCCTGGACCAGGACCCTGGAGAAAGGAGGGAAAGGCTCTCCAGCAGCCCTTTCAGCTGCATCTAAGCAGGTCCCAGGCAGATGCTTTTCTCCTGCAAACCCTGTTATGGATGGAGGTGGTCGTCTCCACCACGGCCGGTTCGAACCCTAACACACATGGATCACGGAAGAAAACTGCTGCATAAGAGCCAACAAAAACCTGGCAAACAGACCAAAAGGGGGCCACAGGCGTGTATTTACGGTAGGAGAGCTAGATCGCACGGAAGCGGGCACATCAAGGCCCCGCAGAAAGGACGGGAGGACCCCAGGAACTTCAACCGTTTCCAGGTAAGATGACTGGGTGGCTCCAGATCCAGTTCTGGTTCTGTTGCAAAATAAAACCACAATGAGACACCCCTTCCCAACCATGATGACGGCCATAAAGACAACCACAACAGACAGACAAATACAAGCGCTGGAGGGGGTGTGGGGGAGCAGGAGCCCTTGGGCAGAATGTGAAATGGTGCCGCCACTGGGGGAAAGCATGCCTGCTTCTCAAGAAGTTAAGCGAGAATGATCAGAGTCCAGTAATTCCACTCCTAGGTGAGTATATGCCCCAAGGGAATAGGAACAGGTATTCAAACAAACCCTTGTATTCAAACCCGTGCTCAGGATGTTCCTAACAGCACTGTTCACAACAGCCAAGAGAGGGAAGCAAACCCAACCCAACCTCCCTCAACCAATGAATAAACTAACGGTGGTACGCCCACAGAATGCGTTACCATTCGGTCACAAGCAGTAATGAAGGGCTGATAGATGCAGAAACTCGAATTAACCTTGAAAACATTATACCAAGTGAACGAAGACACATGTTGTGCGAGTCCTCATACAAGAATTATCCAGAGGGGCAAATCCATGGAGACAGAAAAACAGATTAGTGGCTGCCAAGGGATGGGAGGAGGGGGAATGAGAAGTGATTTTTAACACGGTTATGGGTGTTCTAAGGTGAAAAAGTTATATATATTCTTATTGATTTCAGAGAGGAAGGGAGAGGGAGAGGCAGAAACATCAATGATGAGAGAATCACTGATCAGCTGCCTCCTGCATGCCCCACACTGGGGATTGAGCTCGAAACCCAGGCACGTGCCCTGACCGGGAATTGAACCTGAACTTCTGGTTCATAGGTCGACGCTCAACCACTGAGTCACAATGGCTGGGCATATTTTCTGTATTTTAAAATGTGCCTTAAAAATTTCTAAATAATTCAAGATACTGTAAACAAAGTAAGGACAACCTGATGTCTGGGCAGTGCAGCTCAGTGATTGAAGCGTCAACCTATGAACCAACAGGTCACAGGGTTTGATTCCTGGTGGGGGCACATGCCCAGGTTTCGGCCCTGATCCCCAGTAGGGGGCGTGCAGGAGGCAGCCGATCCATGATTCTCTCTTAACATTGATGTTTTTCTCTCTCCCTTCCCCTTCCTCTCTGGGGAAAAAAAAAAGATTTTTCATGAAGTATGTATGACAAGCTAATAATTAAACTCATATGAAAGGTACAAAATAGTCAAGAAAAAGCATCAAAAGAACAGGGAAGATTTGCTTGTACCAAAATATATTTTAAAACTAATTTAAAATGTAAAATTAACAGGTAAATGGAACAGAATTCAGAAGCAGTCTCATATATATGTGGAATTAAGCAATAGCCATAAAGAAAAAAATAGAATAAAACTGGTAACATAGTTTATAATCTCTATGACCAAACACAGTCTCTCTCTCTCTCTCTCACACACACACACACCACCATAAACAAAATTAACAGACTAGCAATAAAGTAGGAGAAAATACTTATATGTAATGTATGACTAGTATACAAACTGTTTTAAATGTTCATAAATCAATATAAGAGAGTACCCAGTTGAAAAATGGGTCGAGGACACAAATGGGCAATTTATAGGAGAGGAAATAGAAATGACCAATACAAATAGATGCTTAATCTTATCACTTGTCAGGGAAACACATGTTAAAAAACAAAAACAAAACAACTACTTCACTTTTCACCCAGCAGATTGACCGGTTTAAGTTAGATAATATCAGCTGCTGACAGGGCCGGACTGCCAGCGGGAGGGGAAGTCAGCTCCGCCACTCCGAAGGCCACGAGGCAGGGTCGATGAAAACTCCCGCACAGAACTTAGGACCCAGCAATTCCACTCGTGGTACCTACTCTTCCAAGGCTCATGCAGATTTGCAGAAAGACATGTAAAGGGTGTTCAATGGGACACCACTTACAATAAAAAACCGGAAGTGGTCACCAGTGGGGCTCAGCTGGTGGCATGTTGTCCCAGGCACCAGGAGGTCACCGTTTCCATTCCTGGATTCCCGGTCAGGGCACAGGCCGGGTTGTGGGCTCGAATCCCAGGAGGAGGCATGCAGGAGGCAGGCGATCCATGTTTCTTTCTCATGGATGTTCCTTTCCTTCCCTCTCCCTCTCTCTCTCTGAAATCAATAAAATCATTAAAAAACAAAGAACAAAAAACCCACAACAAACCAACCCAGAAGCAACCTAAAATGTTCATTAACAGAAACACGCCCGGAGAGCCACTCTACAGATGACAGCAGATGTGAAGAACACAGCAGACTATGCTTACAGGAAAAATTCTCCAACACAACCTGGAATTTTAAAAGTTGCAAAATGTAGGCCTTCTGAATCCTGTTTACATTTCGGTGTCTTGCCATGCACCCCTCCCCCCAGTTGTATGGAGATATTTAATCTTGGTGAAGAGTAGAAATAGTTGTGATTGTATAGACATGCCATTCGAGAAAGGCCTTTAGAAATCAGCATTTGTAACTGAACTTGTACTTGCTCTTTTCCTAACCAGACTGGCAGCCGCCATTCACCGGAGGCCGAACCTGGCAGTCACACAGAAGCTTTGGTTATGGCTCTGAGATGAGTTAACCGCTCCAATTTATACCTTCACCCCCCAGGCTGGACAGCCCAAGTCCAAATGCCAATGTCAACCTGGGAAAGTGAGCCACTTATAGTTTCCTGGCACTGAATGAAGTGCCCGAATCACGGAACAACTTTCAAATGGCACGTCAACTAATAAAAATGGAGCGGATGCTTTCCTCTTTCATGACAAAACAGACCAAGCCAATAAGCACCTGAAACAGTAACAACAGTGCAGTCAAAATAAGCTGTTAAGAAGGACAGCAAGCAACTGGGTCTTTTAAAAGCTTTCACTAGGAAAGATGAAGAATCCTGGGAAATCTATGCGGGAGAGAAGTCCAATACTGATCTCATTCACATCCTGAAGTCGGTACATGGGACATGAAGATGGCCTCCACCCCAAGTACACACGCACGCGCACCTTCTTAGGTTGCTGACAGGAATGAATTTGTTTTATTTTTTAAATATATCTTTATTGATTTCAGAGAGGAAGGGGGAGGGAGAGAAACAGACAGAAACATCAATGATGAGAATCACAGATCGGCCACCTCTTGGCATGTCCCCCACTGGGGACTGAGCCCACAACCCAGGCACGTGCCCTTGACTGGAATCGAACCTGGGGCCCCTCAGTCCCCAGGCCGCTGCTCTATCCACTGAGCCAAACCAGCCAGGGCCTGCCAGGAGTGTTGAACTGAGCAAAAGCTGGGTACAGCCGCCAAGCTGGCTTTGGTTGCAGACGGTTGCACGCTAAGCCCCAAGAAATGATTAGCGATCACCTCTGGTTCTGAACCGGCTGCTTCTCCTTCGGCCCTGACGGATGGCTCAGTGTCGGCAGCACGGCTTCCAAGATGCGCTTCCACACACTGCTTCCTGCACGGTTCTCTGGTCTGGCTGCAGGGTCCCCAGCACAGCCAAAGCCAAGATGATCTCATTCTGTCTCCAAATCTCAGAAGAAAAAGAAAAATCCATGTCTGAGCCCCTGCACACCAGCGGGGTTGTCAGCGGGGTGGGCACTGCACACCACCCTGCCTGGGCACGCTCCTTGGCGCCACGCTCAGGGGCTGTGCTAAAGCGGCCGCCTCCATGGACAGCAGGACAGGCCACCCACAAGCGGGCAGGGGAAATCATCTTTTTTAAAAAAATAAAATATATTTTATTGATTTTTTACAGAGAGAAAGGGAGAGGGATAGAGTTGGAAATATTGATGGGAGAGAAACATCAATCAGCTGCCTCCTGCACACCCCCTACTGGGGATGTGCCCGCAACCAAGGTACATGCCCTTGACCGGAATCGAACCTGGGACCTTTCAGTCCGAGGGCCGATGCTCTATCCACTGAGCCAAACTGGTTAGGGAGGGGACATCATCTTATAGAAGCCAGTGCTTTTCATTCACCAGCAAGCCTGAAAATTTATTTATTTATTTATTTGTTTGTTTGTTTGTTTATTTAAAATATATTTTATTGATTTCTTACAGAGAGGAAGGGAGAGAGATAGAGAGTTAGAAACATCGATGAGAGAGAAACATCGATCAGCTGCCTCCTGCACATCTCCCACTGGGGATGTGCCCGCAACCCAGGTACATGCCCTTGACCGGAATCGAACCCGGTCAGGCCGACGCTCTATCCACTGAGCCAAACCGGTTTTGGCAGTCTGAAAATTTTTAATCTGTTTAACTCATGAGGTTAATTCACAGCAAAACTTAATCAGCCAGAAATGGTTTGCTCGTTTTCTGATTTAAAACAGAAAAGATCATTTAAAACATTCCTTCTTGTCCTACCCAAGTGATGAGATGCAGAACTAACGCTTCAGAGAGGAACTTATCAATGAAACATCAACAAATTACAGATAAACATTTTAATTGATTAAATATATATTTTCCAAGATCTCTTTGAAATCGCATTTGAACTGTACTAATCAACAGCCAAAGGCAATATAAAAGTTTAAACCCACAATGTTCTGACATGGACACGTGACAGGAACCGCTGCTATGTGAAGTCACACACGCTGCTCCCAAGAACAATGATATTTTAGAAGATAATTCATCTTAACATGTGCAAGGACAAGTCTGTAATCAAAGGCTGGAAGAAATATATATTAGTGCCTGCTTTTTCAAAGTTTATTTTACATTTTAAATACAGTATTTTCTCATTAAAAAAACAAAACAAAACACAACAAAACAGCCCGGAAGTGCCTAACCCCGTGGTTACTAGACCGTATGTACATGAGAGCTGACGGACGGCTGACAGTGCTCTAATGTAACAGTGTGAACGTCTATGAGCTGAAACTAATCAAAATGAAAAAACACAGGTTAAGCACTTCTTAGGAAAAATAATCCAGTTTCCAAACAACAGAAAACAGTTAGGTATGTACAAAACCAGGTATTAAAAAAACAGAAAGAACGCAGCACACAAAACCAACAGCCCCTTCCTTATGTAGTGAACTGTACTCACTGCAGGGGAGCCCTCCTACAGAGTGACTTAGGATCTGACATGTAAAAAATGGAAGTATCTCAGTAACAACATAGAGTAACATTACGTGTGTATATTGCCATCGTTGTCATTTTCTATCTGTACTACTCCCTCTGAAAACAAGAATCTCTAGACTAGTCAATCACATATATATCGGAGGCAAATAATTAACCCACATTTGTTTCCAGTGAAGAAAACGAAGGTGTACCTCTTCCCATCAATAAAAACATAATACAGACTAAAGCCATATAAAATTTCAGCGTGGGCATATGCACTTCCGATTCTCTAGTAATTCCAAACGGAAGTCCTGGAGGGTTTGTGCCTAAGGAGTAACCAATTAAAAATGGGCCGTCTCTGGCAGTGATCTCCACATTAGTGCAATGTTCTTCTTCATACACTGAATTATATTTAAATGATTTTCTCTATTTTTAATTCAGTGGGTGGCAATGAGTTTACAAAACTGTTTATGTAACTATATGCTTGTGTAGAAAACAGTTTCAATTGGAGATGCTCTTACACAAAGCCAAATCAAGACAAATATGAGTGGCTTTTGGGCTGCTACAGGCAGTATACACACCAAATGAAGAGGCCCGTGAGCCGTGGAGGAGAGGGTGTTGAGGTGGTCTGCGTGTGCTGACACTTGCATCAGCAATCGGGTGTGGACATTCTATTTTAAGATCATCTCAGAAAGTAACTCCCTGTAATGTAACTCTGAACTAAGCAGCTGTTCCCAAAGCAAAAACCAATCTGGGTCATTCACAACCACATCAAATTGAAGCAATTATTTCCCACTATAATCTGTGAGGTCTCGAGTTTTTAAGTTTTAAAAATCGTGATCTTCCCAGTTGTGTGCCTCGGGTAGAACGCTAACGTGAGGATTTCACGAGAGGGCGCTGTAACTGTGGGCTCCCATAAACACATCGGGCAGGTAGCAGGGGACTAACCCAGCAGGGCTCCACTGCGGGATCTTTATTCTGGAGACCTTAAAGATGTAACACGCAGCTCACGGAACTTCGCATCCTCTAGGGATGCTGCTGGTCGGCACCGAACAGCGGGCTAGGTCTGAGGAACCCCTTTACCCCCAAGGATTAATGCTAAAGAGTCCCCAGGAAGTCCCGATTCTCAACAAGAGTTCACAAACCATCAGACCACAACCAACAGGGCAAACACTGCAATGCTCCACAAAAGTCAAAAGAAACTTCCCAACTAAATGCCATCTTCTGCCCAGCCCTAGGCTCCAGGCTCTGCAGTAACATCTTTATCTCGTATAATAGACTCTGTAGTAGACTGACTTTGACCTCCACAAAGAGTAGGAGTTGTCGAACTTGAGGAGGTAGACTCCTCTCCCTGGGTATTGGTGGCTGCCGGCGTACACCTCCTCGTGACAGTCCCGTCGGTACACAGGCACAATCTCGTCCAGCAAGGGCTTGTTGGCATCCTTTTTGGCTTTCTCTTCAGAAGGGATGTTTTCTGTGAGAAAGAAGAGAGACAAATCATGCATTTCCATCAAGCACTGAAACTCCATCCTTTCTTTCAGAAACTGCTTGTTAGAAATTCACTTAAAAAAAAAAAATTCGCTTGCCCTAGCCAGTTTGGCTCAGTGAGTAGAGCATCGGTCTGCGGACTGAAGGGTCCCGGGTTTGATTCTGGCCAAGGGCATA
Organism: Myotis vivesi; assembly: GCA_035771395.1. Lineage (NCBI taxonomy): Eukaryota > Metazoa > Chordata > Mammalia > Chiroptera > Vespertilionidae > Myotis > Myotis vivesi. Next base: position 5,249,694 of record JAWPEG010038709.1, on the reverse strand, counting down.
TGCCTGGGTTGTGGGCTCAATCCGTGTGGGGCGTGCAGGAGGCAGCCAATCCATGATTCTCTCTCATCATTGATGTTTCTATCTCTCTCTCCCTTCCTCTCTGAAATCAATAAAGATATATTAAAAAAAATTCACTTGATCCATTCTGACCTATGTGCATTTGAGCGTATATTGATTAGTTGGTTTGCTCATTCATTCATTCACTCACTCATTCACACATATGAGTCACTGCTATGTGCCCAGCTCTGCCCGGGCCCTGGGAGCCCAGTGGCAAACATCTGGTTGTGGAGCGGCTGCTCTAATCACTGCTCCTATTTGTGAGCCTCACTTTCCTCTTCCAATCCATTCAATTCCCAACTGGAAGGCTCTCCCTCATCTGCATAAGGACACAGACTCCTCCTCCTGCTCACCAATCTGGAAGTCCTCTCTGCTGTAGGAAGGGAGGGCACCTAGGAGCACTATTATCTTAACTATAAGGAATGAGATGAGAAAACCGTAAGAGGTAGGCACTCAGAGACACTCTGACAATTCAATTATGTTCACTAGGCCTGTGTAATCTAGGGATGATCCCAGTGACAGAAATATGAGCTCTGGTTCTAGGTCGGCCCCAGTCAATAGTTTCAGTGTAATGACATAAGGTTAGAGGAGAGGAAGATAGATATAGAAACCTACAGGAGGGAGACAATTATACGCCAGTTCAAAAGTCTCAGCTTAACATATTAAATATAAACAGCTTCAAGGGAAATAGGTCAAGGGAATTTCAGCATAGAAGATAGAAGACTTTCAGGTTTATAAGACGGCAGAGTGAATGTGGTGACTGTCCATGGCTACTACCAGGAATTTTAACAAAAAAATCTGACAAACTCATAGAGTCTAGAGGTGCTTAAGGCAACATGATCATGAACTCTATATAATGTGGCATCCTCGATGGGATCCTGGACATTAGGTAAAAACTAAGGAAATGTGAAAAACAAATGTACTTCAGTTAATAACAATGTATCAGTACTGGCTCATTAGTTATGATGAATGTACCACAGTACAATGTACAATATTAACAACAAGGGAAATTGGGTGCAGGGGTGGGGAGGTGGGGGTGTAATATGGGAATTCCATGTATTATCTTTGCAACGTTTCCTATCAGTCTAAAAATATTCTAAAAAAGAAAGTTGTTAAAAAAAAAAAAAGATGATATAAACAGGCCCAAATCAGATCACAGCAATACTTAAAAATTAATGTCCTTCATTTACAAAGGAGAAATACAAAACCATTCCAAATGTACACTGTTGCCTAAAAGGCTATCCATGAAACAGATCATTGGCCCATTAGTTCAAGACCCAAATTTTGTTCAAAATCTGTAAAACTGAAGTTACTAGGATGGACGAACAATACTTCTTTCATCACTTTAAGCAAAGACTTGGGACCTGGAAGCGAGAAAGTGGAGACTTACAGTAGGAAGATGGGTTACACCCACCACACTTTAGAGAAAACAAACTCCTCTTTCAAGACTGAATGGAGAAAAAAAACCACAGCAACAAACAAAAACCCAGACTCCCATCTACCTGAGCTGAGAGGATCCTCATGAAACACAACGTGGACAAGCCTTGGTGGCTCAGTGGCCTCCACAAGGAGGCACACGCATAGGGTCCAATGCAGCTTGTGAGCTGCCTCGACCAACAAGATGAAGTTGTACACACACCCAGCAAGCACTTCCTAGGGGCAATCAATGCTCACTGTGGCTACTTCACATTAATACAGAGATTTCATGGGTTAGTTTTAGCTGCCAATTGTTTTAAGGTTCAAAACAGCACCAGGAAGGTCATGCCATCTTCCACTTTGAGGGGCATTCTAGATTAGATTTGGGGTATCAGGGTTCTCCCCTCTAGATAGGTCCCAGCCATGCTTACAGTGCTCCTCCCAATAGCAATAACCCCCAAATTATTCTAGCTGAGGCTCAGACTAGGAAGTAACCTACTTTTAGAAGCTCTTCGGCGGGCAGCCAGGAGAAATACTCCTGTACCTGCTCCGGAACAGAGAACTCTTCTATGTTACTCACAAAACGCTTTGTAAGTAGAACTATCTGCACACGCACACACACTTTCCTTCGCAGACGTCTGCCAACGGTCTGATTGCAATGAGTCCCTGTGATGACCCAGAAAGGCCAGCACAGGCTCAGTGCCGGGTCCTGAGGTCGCTGAGACCGTGGCCCTGGCACCTGCTCTGCTCGACTCTGTCTCACTTCTTTTTGCTTTTCCCTCTTGCATCTTTTCCTTCGGGTTCAGTCAGGAGTCTGTGTGGACAACGCTTCATCTTGCTGGTGGCCCTCAGAAATGAAGACGGCTGGAGACAAAACGCCATGGGGGAGACAGCAGCTCCGAAAGGACACTGCCCCGGATGTTTCCACGCACGGCCAGGCTGGGGCTCGGGGTGGTGACATGACTGTGCTGCTCAGAAGCTCACGGAACTCTGAGCCTCCCTCCACACACCTCCCCTGACCGACTGCCTCTTTATAAAGTTACCCATCTAGTCTCCCAGCCTCTTCAGGAACGAGTGGCCAGTCTACCAGCGTCTGAACAGCGGGCTCCCAGGACCCACGAGAAGGTGCTTTCCGTTCTCACTGTCAGCTCCCTCCATGTCACTCTCCACCGCGGCAGCAAGCACTGAGGTGCTTACTAGGCACCGTGCACAAAAGCCCCGAGTTCTAGCCTGCTAAGTGACAATATCGAGGAGACCATCTTCTCAATTAATAAGCAATACATTTGATAACCTACTTCCTAGACTGTCCTTGGAAACAATTTTGTCCACTTAGAGCAAATAAAAAATTACCCTCTAGTGAAACAGGGAAGAGTGATTTTTAAAATTTGTATGTTTTGTAGGATGTTCTAGTGAGTTTCTGTACTTACATTAAAATTTTTTAGAATAATGACCTAAAAAGCTAACACCAGAAACAAATTTAAATAAATTCCGAAGTGGGCAGAATTTCTTACTTGCGCCTTTGAAATTTTTCAAAATCACCTTGCACATTTAGCTTTCACACACACAAGGCTGGAAGTAAAATGCTATTCAGGAAGCAGAAAACCAATGGCCAAACAGACCTTGTTCAGGCACCATTCCCTACAGGAGCTGGCCTCTCACCACTTTCCCAGCCAAGGCCCCACCCCTGTAGGGAGTGATCCTGCCTGTGAAGTGTTCATCAGGAAGCGTAAGGCTGGCTGACCTTTGAACTGCTGCCCCTTCTGCCAAGACACAACCCAGCAGCTACTGAATATGGACCAATGGCTCTACCTTCGTCCTCCTCCTCGTCATCGCTGGATTCACTGACATGCACGCTGACAGCAGTGTTCGGAGAGTCTGTCCATTCAAAATATACCCCAAACCCAATGTCATAACTGTCTGTGGCAAATTCCCAGAAGAGATAGGATCCTTCTTCGTGGGTGGGTACTCGAACAGTGACCACCTCTCCTCGGCCCACCGTGATCACGGAATCCGAGTCCTGCCGGATCTTCTCCTTAAAGTCTTTGATCTGGGGTCGAGTCCACATGGATGGAGCTGCTATTACTGGAAGAGAATCTAAAGACAACAGAAATTACAACAGCTACAGGGGAGGAGCCGTCACCTGAGGCACCCAGCTGCACGCAGGCACTCAGGGCAACATGGTCTACCGGATGGAGGACTCAGAAGCACATAAAGGTCCCCAGGGAGGTCTCCCCAAGTTACTTCCCTGAACAATGTCACAGGTGCCCAGAGGTCAGCACACCACTTCAAGTAAGACATGTGATCCGAAATCTTACACGTGATTTTCCCCCGACACGCTAACTACATGTGGGGATTTAGAAATAACTGTGGGAACTTCCTAGTTGGGCTTTTATCAGTTTTTATCTTATCTATAACAAAGAAGAAAGATCTGGCCTTAAAAAAGAAGGATCCGGACTTAGAAATAAATTCTTTTGGACATGGACTTTGAAAAAGGTCTTCATCTCTCAGTAGCTCAAATTCCTAGAAGTTATTCTCGAGGAACTCAGAAATAGAAGTGGAACTGCCAGGGACTTAGTAAAGAGGAGCCAAGTCTTGCTGCTGAGCAGTCCCCACACGCACTGGATTACTCAGCGGGTTTCCCAGAATTCATCACAGAGCTTTCGACCAAGATTCATTTCAAAATACTGATATGTTGTTAACAGGGGAAAAAAGAGGGGGCTGTAAGCTAAGGTATTTCAAAGTCTTTTCTGACACCGTTTTCTGTTACTTGTTCTAAAAGACAAGGAAGATCTCTGAACCCGCCGCCCCTGAGCACTGTCACAAGTGCTCCTCTCTCCCTCTTACTGAGCTGACGCCTATCTTGCTTCTGATTTCTCAGCTCAATGGTCCCTTCCCCAGCAAAGCCTCTGGTGACTTCTCTGACTAGGTCACCCCCCATGTTACACGTGCTCAAATGATAATAAACCCCTTTCTCTTCATCAGTGCTAAACAGAGCCACAATTTACACTTGTGTGTGCAGTTTGCCTCACCCCTGTACTCCGAGCGCACAGGAAATTTTCAACCAACTGCTGGATGAATGAACAAGTTGCTCATAAAAAGCCAGTAGACCTCGAAAATGCTACATGATCTTCTGGGTAGCATGGTACTTCAGTCTCAAAAAATATGCTGTAGTATATGGGAGCCAGCCCACTAGATGGCTGCCAGTCACCCTTGCCTCGGGGTGTTCATGCCCCTGTGAGGTCACCATCCGAAACGCCCATCAGGTGGTACCTGTGGCCAAGAGAACGCACGGAAATGTGGGTCTGTTACCCCCAAGGTCAGGGCACGAGAGACAGTGCCGCGCAGCTCTGCGCACCTTCAGGGCACGTGCTCTGGAGGAAGGCAGCCACTGCCGCTGTGGTGAGGACACTCGGCAGCTCCAGGAGAGGCTTCCCCAGGCAGGAAGTGAGGCCTCGGCCCACGGCCAACCTGAACTTGCCCGTCGGGTGAGGGAGCCCTTTTGGAAGCAGAGCCTCTAGTCCCAGTCAAGCTTCATAGGACGACAGTCCTGGCCAACACCTCAACTGCAACCTCAGGGGGGACCAGGTCCACCACCACTCAGCTAAGCTGTCCTCCATCTATAATTCAGGTACATGAAATCAAAATGCCCACAGGAACTGCGTGAGATGATACATGTTTATTATTATTTTAAGCTGCTGAATTTGGGGGCAATTTGTCACACAGCAACAGATAATCAATATATAGATCTGATTTGCCCTTCTACACTATTCTTCTAAGGATCACCAGAAGCACAGATTCAGACTAAGCAGAGTGAAAATGCACCAACTCCTGCACACATGTACTTGCTCTCAGGTGCTAGTGAACATGACCTCCTGACTTTGCTTTTCATGGCGTCTGGAGTCAGTCATGTGGATGTAATACCTTTTGGTCCATTCTCCAGGGCTTCTTCTGCAGCTTCTGGCTCAAGCTCTTTCTCAGAGTTGTCAGTGTGGGTTTTGGCCTGCCCATTAACTGACATCGTATCGCTTGGTACAGCTGCACTCATTTTCGATGATGTAGGCGAAGGAGCCCCCGCTACTGCTACCTCCTGTTGTTTCTGTAATGCTGCCTGCAAGCGGAGAAAAAGTGAAGACACACTGACCCGAAAGGCTAATAAATGAGACACTTGCTCTGGAATGCGTTCTGACCCATGTATTAACACCACCAAAACATTCTGCCCCAAGAAGTTACTAATAAGCCTTATCAGTTTTTATCCTATCTATAATGAATATTAATAGTACAATATAAACCAACAGTTAAAAGTGATTTAAAAAATCAACGTGAATGAAAAATTGTAACTGAGAATCACATTTTTGTTATCTGAGGATCACTAGAAAAACTAAAGAGGAAAAATTAAAGTAGGCGGAAATAATCAACACAAAATAAAGTTATTAAGGGCAAAAGCTGGACACAGTAACAGTTGTCCTTAAAATTGAGAGAAGGAAATCTTGATAAAATTCATATACGTAAAATCAAAATGCTCTGAGTTAAAATGGGAGAGTAAAAACATCTTAAACCCAAAGGACAATTATTTTGTGATATTCCCTTTCCTTTTTTTTTTTTTCTTCTTTTCTTTTTTTTTTTTGTTAATCCTTACCCAAGGGTATTTTTTTCCATTGATAGTTTTAGAGAGAATGGCTCGGAGGTAGAGAGGAGGAAGGAGAGGGAGAGAGAAACATCGATGTGAGACAGACAGACACATCAATTGGTTTCCTCTTGCACGCACCCCGACCAGGGCCAGGGATTGAACCCACAACCCAGGTACGTGCCCTTGACTGGGAATCAAACCCGCGACCCTCCACTGTGCGAGCCGACGCTCCAATCACTGAGGCACACCGGCAAGGGCAGGGCATTCCTTTTCTTATATCAAGATGATAAATACTAAGACCAGTAGAAATATCAAAAGTATACAAATCATAAATGTACAGCTTGATTGTTTTTAATAAATCAAACATACCCATGTAACTAACCCCCAGATCAAGACATTATCTGAATCTCAGACCTGCCGCTGGTGCCCTTTCCACCCCACCCCCAAGGGTGACAACTATTCTGATTCATAGCACTATAGTCTTCTTTGCCTATATTGAACTTTACGTAAATGGAATTGTGTAATATATGCTCTTTTTTTTGGTGTCTGACACTAACGCTAAAGACTAGGGGGAAAGGTATTTTAGGTTAGAATATTAAATTTCAAGGAATTTAAAGAGCTTGGCAAAACAAAGATTACTTCATCTAACAAGAATTTCTTCACTCAGATTTGACAGGTGGTAAGCGCTTTATAAGTGAAAATTACTCGAATAAGGAAAACTTAGCCAAATTGAGTGTAAAGAGGCATTTTATGCCACTGCAAGATGTCAAAGGGAATGTAAAATCAGTTACCCTCCAAATGCACAAAAACTTTCACAGAGTAGCTATCTCCTCACCTTACTCCTCTGACTGTCCTGTGAGGCTAACAGGACAGGTACCAGGATTTCATCTCCCTTAGTTACTGACTGGGAGGAAGGCAGAAAAATCAGAGCGTGGTTAACCTGTCAGATCCAACAAGATAATGACAAAGCCAGGACAGAGTCCAAGTGTCATCTGACCTGGTCCCATGTTCTATCCCCCAAACCACCTACTCACACGTGGAAGCAAACTGTTTGGGGGTGCGAAGTTGGTGGGGGACTAGCAATGTGTTGCAGGGGAGCACTGTCTCGCTACTGTACTTACATAAAAGTCAAGATGGACCAGCCAGTAGCCTTAAGGGCCGGGGTCCTCCCACTGGAAGCTGTCCAGGCCTATGACAGCACACTGCCCGAAGGACGTCCTTGAACTAATGCTAGTTACCAAGCCCTCCTGGCTCCAGGACCACTATTGAAATCTACATAGACTCAGTGGAATGACACTCAGCCCACACAACTCCCAGATACACCTCGGACAATACACCAGCGGCCACACTGCCTGTTGCTGGAGGATTACATTTTCTTTCATAATTGCCAATGCAACATTAAAGTCTCCCTTAATAAAGGTCACCTAAAAATGACTCTATACCTGAGGCTAATGCAAAATTCATCAGCGACTGTTAAAAAAGACCCTGGGTTCCAATGAAACGAGACACCCCCGAGGCTGCAGGCTGAGCCGCCTCGCATACCTGCTGCTGGGCGAGCTGGACTTGATACAGCTGCTGCATGTACTGCTGGTAGTGCTGCTCCTGCAGCTGGCGGATGAGGATCTGCTGCTGCTCGTAGTTGCCCGGGTACTGCTGGGCTGCGTACTGCTGGAACTGCACGGCGGTCTGCGAGTTTAAAGCTGCCATTATCTGCTGCCTAAAAACATTAAAGAATAGGCACCAGTCTGGCTACAGGAGAGCGGCCATGACAAAATAAAATGCCCTTGTCACTTGTTTTTATAATTGACACCTCTTAAAAATGACTCGGCTAGTAATGTATACCAATCAGCATGTGTCTCAGGCCCAGAAGCCATTTAAGAAAATGAGCATGATCTCTAATTTTTTACTTAGGTTCCCAAGGAAAATTTGGGATGGAGAGAGAGAATAATAATAAACACATCATCATCATCACCACCAGCACATCTGTTAACGGTTATGTGTCCTTACTATGTACCAGGCAGTGTTCAAGGCCCTTCCCTACACTGACCCCCCTAGGTCTTGCCACTGCCTTTGGGGGTAGGGTTTCACAAGAGGAAATGGAGGCGTCAGGGTAATGGAGGCTGGAGATTACCCTGCTAGCAGATGCCAGAGCCAGCGCCGAAGACAAGGTGGACTGGCTCCACCTCTCTGCTCTAACCATGAAGCTGTGAGAGGACGGACTGGTGTCTATGGCCCCACCAGGAGCCGTAGCCATCGTCTCTCTTCAAAGCAGATGGAGGCCTGGGCTGATATGCAGCTTTTCTGAGGAATGACTCAGCAATAATGCGGAGAAATCCCTGGGCTCCCACGTCCTCTGGTTTAATCCATACGCCCTGCCACCTCGAGGACCCCGGGCCTTCTTCCCAGTGTCCTGTGGGGGTCAGTTCTTCCTCCTGGATCCAGAGCTCCTCCAGAACAGCAGCTTCTGAGATAGCTGCTCTCACAGCCCTGATTAAGGAATGGTCTCAGCTCCCACGCCCTGTACTGGGGACACCCGGCATAGGCTAAAACAATCAAACTCCCTGTCCCGGGCATGCGAAACTGGGTCTCTCAGATGCCAGCCAGTCTCTCTCTATCAGATGCATGAAAACAAAAACCATTTAAATCCAGGGTGAACTAGCCTGTGGGTGCCAAAGCAGACAGCGACGGTTTGCAGAGAACAGGAAGGTTGGAAAAGAGACATCAAAGAGACCATGCGGACTCAGGGACAGGGAGCAAGCGAGCAACCTCAGCTGCTCAGTCCCTGGTTCTGGAGTGAAGCCTAAACCCTTTCAATACCCTTCACTCCTTTTGCAGCCAAATGCTGCTTAAGACGAGGCCCTCTTTGGCAACACATCATTGGCATAAATGCTAAGTAGCTAACGCTGGTCCACCCCGAAGCCGCCCGGATCAGAATGATCCTTGGCACATCATGGCACACAGTCAGGCCACAGCAGCAAGGCCGTCCGTTTCTCTCCTTTAAGCTGAAGCGCACAGCCAGCTTACTTCTGCTGCTCCAACCGAAGCCTCTCTTCTTCCAGCCGCCTCCTCTCTTCCTCCTCCCGCCTGAGCCTTTCTTCTTCTTCTTTCCGACGTTTCTCTTCCTCCTTCTGCAGACGTTCTCTCTCCTCCTCTTCCCGCCGCCTGCGCTCCTCCTCCTCCTTCCTACAAGGTACAGGACAGAGCGAATGAGCCCCAGACAGACATCCTGTTTAAAAGCAACTTCAGACTTCATTTCACAGTGACATGGACAGAAGCTTTTCAGAAAACCACACAGTATCAAAATCTGAAATGCACACACTGAACATATAGAACCAATCACACAATATACAAGATCTCGGCCAGAATAATTACTACTCAGATCATGACGATGTGCCTACCCATGCCCCAAGGCTTCCCTTGTACATATGCTCACAGCACCACACGCTTTTCCTTCAGACTACTCCTGTAACTGCAATGAAAGCTGTGTGGTAAGTTCAGCACTACATCTATTTGCCTTACCCGGGAAGGTACATGCTGCTTAAGGGCAGAGACAGCCTAGCTCACCACTACGTTCTCAGGGCTTAGCACAGGGCTGGAAAGAGCAAGCAGCCAACACACTTTAGAGGAATGAATAATCCACCCTGAAATGCCATGCACCCATAAAAGAAGGCTAGAACTGCTGGTCTAATTTGTAAAGACATTTAACATATCTGTTTCATGGAAAAAAACAAACAAACCACACACACAAAAAAAATCCCAACAAAAAACAGGTAAATATACAGACAAAGGTCTAGAGAAAAAAAAATGACCTTTGAAAATGTATACATCTTAATATTGTCAATGTTTATCTATGGAGAGAGGAGTGAGATTAAAGGTACGGTGGGAAGGGAGGTTTTCAGATTGTGTTTCATACATAAAAATAACTTGTATTGTATTCATTTGTGTATTGTTTCAGAAACTAAAAATAACTTGAAAGCTTTTTTTTTTTTTTTAAACTTGAAAGCTTTTAAGAAAGAAAAGAACACTTGGAATCAAGGTGCAGCCCTTCCCCAGTGCTCCCCTTCCCCACAACCCTCTCCCAAAGGACAACAGATTCTGGCGCGAGGAGTGGATGCCATCAGGGAGGCTGAAGAGGGGATGAAAGAGAAGATTTCTGAGGATTCTCAGAAAACACACTGTTTCTTGGTTCTACCATGAGCACTGTTTCTGGTTACCCTACTTTTCTTTCCATATTCCTATTAAATAATTAACCACACACCTGAACCACAGCCAAGACTCAACATACAGTAATAAAATGACCTATTTTTAATATTTCACAGCTGGTATACAGGGCAAGATGTTCCACAAGCCAGAGCTTAAGCTTTAGGATAAAAGAAGTCTAGTCTCTTTATTTTACAGACTTCAGAGAAGAAGGGAGAGAGGGAGGGAGGGAGGGAGGGAAGGAAAGATTGAGAGAGAGAGAAACATCAACGATGAGAGGAAATCATTGATCAGCTGCCTCCTGCACANGGTACGGTGGGAAGGGAGGTTTTCAGATTGTGTTTCATACATAAAAATAACTTGTATTGTATTCATTTGTGTATTGTTTCAGAAACTAAAAATAACTTGAAAGCTTTTTTTTTTTTTTTAAACTTGAAAGCTTTTAAGAAAGAAAAGAACACTTGGAATCAAGGTGCAGCCCTTCCCCAGTGCTCCCCTTCCCCACAACCCTCTCCCAAAGGACAACAGATTCTGGCGCGAGAAGGGAGAGAGGGAGGGAGGGAGGGAAGGAAAGATTGAGAGAGAGAGAAACATCAACGATGAGAGGAAATCATTGATCAGCTGCCTCCTGCACATCCTCTACTGGGGATTGAGCCGGCAACCTGGGCATGTGCCCCGACCCTGAATCCAACCATAACCTCCTGGTTCTTAGCTTAACCACTGAGCCACACCAGCCGGGCAAGGAAGTCTAGTCTTTTAAATGCCTTAAAGGAATTCTATATGGACTTTATCTCATGACAGAAGTTTATTTTTAAAAGGAAAACTACAGTTTTATATGTTGAATAGGCACTTAAATATTCAATTTATTGTTAAAAAGGAACTTAACATCACTACACAATGCACCGTAGCACATAAATCAATTTTCCAGTAAAGGGACCTCATTACATTCTTTTTTTTTTTTTTTTTTTTTTTTTTGATTTTTACAGAGAGGAAGGGAGAGGGACAGAGAGTCAGAAACATCGATGAGAGAGAAACATCGATCAGCTGCCTCCTGCACACCTCCCACTGGGGATGTGCCTGCAACCAAGGCACATGCCCCCGACCGGAATCGAACCTGGGACCTTTCAGTCTGCAGGCCNTAAAGGGACCTCATTACATTCTTTTTTTTTTTTTTTTTTTTTTATTGATTTTTACAGAGAGGAAGGGAGAGGGACAGAGAGTCAGAAACATCGATGAGAGAGAAACATCGATCAGCTGCCTCCTGCACACCTCCCACTGGGGATGTGCCTGCAACCAAGGCACATGCCCCCGACCGGAATCGAACCTGGGACCTTTCAGTCTGCAGGCCGACGCTCTATCCACTGAGCCAAACCAGTCAGGGCCTCATTACATTCTTACAGGAATCAAAACTTTTCCTTTGGAGAAAAATGACCTTTGAAAATGTATTAAGCTACTTCCTATCCTCTTAAACAGAAAATTATATCCAGTGCTCTGTCTTTTGATGACTCTAGAGTTATAACTATAAACATAAAAACTGCATGTGCCATAATACAGTGATGGAGAAGTTTACCTTTCTATTAAATGGCACCAAACTGACACACTTTTATAATTCTTGTGTCTATTTTTTCCTGGCTTCTGGCTTTTCCCTCATTATCAGGCTATTTTCTCTGCTCATCTATTATTTCCAATCCAGGTTCAGGTGAGAAACCAAAGAACCAACTGTTTCTAAAGTAAGTATAATATAATGTGAAAAAATTTGGTTTTATAGCGTCATTTTCATTGTGTAGAAAATGTAGATAGCCGAAGTTATTAAGAATATAGCCTCTAGATAAATAAGTGTTAGGTACCATCCTGCTGCATTCACAACCATGATGAAGAATCCATAAATACAAACAGCGCATCCAGCAGCTCCCCCTCCAGCCCCTCGAAACAATGAATAAGCCATGCCAGAAACAATGGAGGCAGCCGCAAAGGGTGTTCAGAAGAGGTAAGGAGGAGAGGGTGGCTGACTTTATGGTGCTTGCTCAAAAATTGAGTGTAATGACACAGAAGGAATGCTGCCCCGTGGAGAGGCGGGTCCTCTTACAGGGATAGCCAGACAGAGGCAGCAAGCCCCAAACTCAGGAATATCTGCTCACATGAGGAAGTCTGCCAACTGCCATCACTGTGGAGCCAAAGGCAGTCAGACACCTGATCTAGAACACTCCATAAAGCAAAGGCCTCAACATACTGGATGGTACAAGGATCAAGTGCTCGGGGCACCTAAGCCTCACCTCTTCTTTTCTTGCTCTTCCTTCTCTATTTTGTGGGATGTGACGTATGTTGAGAAGAGATGGCAGCACCTGTTTAGGAGCTTGACAAACTCCACCATGGCCTCCTCCTTAGACATGTTTCCCAGCGCTGCCCATTCTCTCCTGGAAGGAATAACAAGAAAAGTCACCTCCTCGTCTTGAGAGGATGAGAATTCCATTAAATTGAAACCTAAACATGAACAATTCTCAATCATAACTAAAGTGAAGAATAATTCTATTATACAGAAAAGGTGCAAAACTTTCAGTTTCAACAAGCATGTACTGATTTACTAAATTAGACATGCCACGTACAATCCAAACTACAACTTAACCACTGCACTGCTGATCATTTCTGTACTAGCAAAAGCGTATCTGAATTTTACTTATATTTTAGCCTTAATTAAATAGTCAATGTATTCCTTTTTGTCACAGCTCTCTATATGTCCCAATAAGGAAATCAATTACTACATATTTTAAATGGCAGCTTTTATTATTATTAGGAAGAATCAAATGAAGCTGTACTTGTCTTATGTTCATAATCAGATGAGTAAGCTTCTTCCACAATATTTAGCCATAAACACCTCCAAGCCCAAAAGAGATAAACATCTGAAGACTCCAGAAGCTGCAAGCAAAAATGTTTGTTTCAGTTCTAAGCTAATGAACCAGCGATTTACATCTTCACCAATTCACTTTGTACCGTTTTCAACACTGTTCTCATTAAATTAATCATACAACAAAACACTGTTACCTCCTGTCATTCCCCAACACATCGAAGAATCCAACCTCAGGACAAGTGTCTGGATTATATGGGCCCAAAAGAACCTGCTTATGCAGTGCCACAAGCTTCAGTTTTTCTTCGTAAGTTGGATGAAATGCTTTGCCATCTTTTTCTGTAAGAAAAGAAAGAAAACCCACAAGGAAAATAATTAGCACTGGAAAAACGCATAATTTTCAGCTGTATGCTGAAGTTTTGCTATAGGTATGTCCAACTACCTATGATAGATAGAAACACTATTATAGTGAGACTTTTTTCAAATACTAAATTTTAATAACCTTTATGCAGAATTTAAAAAAAAATGAAGCCAAGTACCAACATTTATGTTAAAACGACTCCAGAGAAACCAGTCTGTTAAGCTACAGTCAGGCACACAGATAAGTGTACCACTGACATCTTTTATACATATTAAACACGTTCAACAATCATTCTTTAAAAGGTTGAAAAAACAATTTTGAATCAATCATTTTCAATACGATCACACATATACTTTGAAAGGCTATATGCCAAACGTTTCCATCCTGTTGACGCAGCATGACGTGGTAGGAGCGGCTGTGGAATCAGACAGCCTAGGTTTAAATCTCATCTCAGACACTTCTTGGGTGCAGGACATTTAACCTCTCTGATTCATCAATCAGAGAGGAGTAAGGAGTCCACTGCTACTTCAGAGGTAATAGATATTATTATTAAGAGTAATAACTGCCCTGGCCGGATAGCTCAGTTGGTTAGAGCATCCTCCTGATACACCAAGAGTAATAACTACTTGATCCTTTTCCTTCCTTCATAAACCTGACCTTTTTAATTGCTTTGGTTTCCACTTGGTAAAAAGGTGAAATGAGTTAATTAATAATATGCTAAATTTCAGTGGTCAGTTCACAATGAGACAGGCCAGTAAACTAGGCCAAGTGGAATAGGGAAACTGAGTCAGACAGCTGAGCAAACTGGCAGAGCAATTTACAGCCGGATACAGAAGGTGACCTCCCTAGAGCCTCAGTTGTCTTTCACCTCCAGGTCGGGAAGAAAAGCAGCAAAACCAGGTGGGCAATGCCAGGACCTAGGGACCCCCTGCCCTAGCACTGACCTATCAGTGGAGACCACGACCCTGAAAGAGCAGGCCTAGAAAACGGATGAATATTCTGCTGTCCAGTAACAGGAAGACTTTATGGCAGGTGGTAGGCATAATAATAGCCCCCCCAACCCCCAAGATGTCTACATCCTAACCCCAAATCTGTGGATACGTTCGATTATATGAACAAGGGGAATTAAGGCTGCAACTGCCTTACCCTGGACTTCCCCGCTTTGGCCCAATGTAATCACAAGGGTCCTTCTCAATGGGAGGAGAGACCATAAAGCCAAAGCGTGCAGGCGGCCTCTAGAGGCCAGAAGAGGCAACAGCTGCTTTCCCAGCGCCTCCAGGAGCACAGCTCTGCCCACCACCCCCTTTCTTTGAACCCAGTGAGACCTATTTTGAACTTCTGACCCCAAAAAATCTAAGACAGGAGATGTTGTTTTAAGACACGAATTTTCTGGTAGTTTGTTACAGGAGCAACAGGAAACCAATACAATACACAAAACACATGTTCCCAAGCAATTAAAAATAGAAATGGCTTCTAGATCATGTTCTTATTAAATTCATAAGTTTTAATAAGACAGCATAAATAATTTGGTAGCAGCATTATAATCACTGTTACCAAGCCCTAAGGTCTGAAAGATTAAAATTAAGTCCCTTCCACCTGAAATTAATCATACACAAGGTTATTAGTCTCACACCTTAATTGCTAGAGTACATTTACGGAGAAATCATATTTTCCCTTCTGTCTGGAGGTAAAGGTAGAGGATGCAACAAATTATTTCAAAGTCCCGTCTAGCCTTTACTTGATGAAATGAAAGCCATAAAATATATGGGCTGGGAAGGATATTAAAGACAGGTGACTGAATGGCACAACCAAAGCTCAAATCTGCCCTCCATATCTACCTTGGCCTCCAGTAATTTGTTACTATATATACAGTATAAAAAAGATGTAAACTGTAACATCAATAACCTAAAATGCTAGGGAGAAATAAAAGTACAGAGTTTCTGTATGCTGTGAAGTGATGTGCTTAAACTAGAACTATAAAATATTTTATATAAGCCTCATGGTAACCACAAAGAAAAAGCTGTGGTAGATACACAAAAGCAATCAAAGCATATCCACCTAGTAACTACTAACCCGTGCTCGCACTTCCTGGTGGTAGTAACTCACTGCCCACAGCAGTCTATTCCATCACTAGATAGCTGGATTTTCACGTCTTCATTCTGAGTTGATCTCTTTCTAGTCTTCAGCATTAAATAAAACGCATCTAACGGGCCTCAAAAAAGCCACAAAAGCCCTGGCCATGTGGCTCAGTGGTTGGGGCCTTGTCTGGTACACTGAAAGGTTGTGGGTTCAATTCTGTCAGGGCATATATCTAGGTTGTGGATTCCGCAGTCAATGGCTAAACAGCAGCTCTTATGATAACGAGGGCAGGGATTTGAATTCCCACACCCTACAAGTTGCTCTCTTCTGAATGAGCAGAAGAGAACCCTAAAGCATGGTGCTGCAAAGTGCAAGCAGCATCCAGGGATTGCCTCCTCTGTGCAGAGGAGAGCAAGACCATCTCCCCTTGCCTCATCCTAGACACCGTATTCCTACCACAGCAGCTTACAATCAAATTTGTTTTCTTGCGTGGCCCTTATCACACTTTTGCCTCACAGAGAATATACTACTTTTAGAAATATTAAAATCACACCTCACCCTGGCTGGTGTGGCTCACTTGACTAAGCATTGGCCCATGCACTGAGAGGTTACGGGTTCCATTCCCGGTCAGGGCACATGCCCAGGTTGTGGGCCTGATCCCCAGTGCAGCAATCAATGTTTTTATTTTTCTTCTTCTCTCTTTACCTTCCCCTCTAATATCAATAAAAACATATTTTAAAAAACAACAACCACATCTCTCCCATATTGAGCTCAGAAAAAACCTGAATGATAAATTCTTAAACTACTTACAAGAAAGTATAATACAATGCAATATTGCTGAGCCAATGAGTATAAAACACTGGGAACTGTCTATCATGTCCAAAGTGCTTATTAAAAGTTGACTTTCCCCCCCATTAAGTCAACACACTCCACAATAAGTTTAAGTAATGTCCTCGGCCACAGAATACCAATTGCCAGGTACTATCTATGAGTTTATATATGTAATTTCTTATAATTCTTACAACCCTTTGAGTAAAGGAAAGCACAAAGTTTAAACTGAGTGGCAGAACTAGGAGAGAGCACCCCAGGTAGTGTGACTCTAGACTCAACTTCCTAAATATGAGCAGAGTAGCTCTCATTTTAGTTAACTGATAAAAGTAAACATTACCTCCTTCTGGGTGTTGGTTACCAGGGTGTGTTCCCTGTGTGAAAAGTCATCAAGCCATACACTTATGATTTGTGTATTTTTGCACAAATCCTCTGGCAGATGCTAAAATCATACATATATCCTATATAATAAAAGGCTAATATGCAAATTGTCCCCACAGGCGGGAGTTCGACCAACCGGGAGTTAGATGTGCATTGACCACCAGGGGACAGCGCAGAACATGGTGGGATGTTGGAGCAGGTGAGCAGGTGGCGCCAGGACAAGGTGGGTGTGAAGGGAGGCTCTGGCTGGCAGCCAGCAGCTGCTAGGGACCCTACCCATGGATGAATTTCGTGCACTGGACCTCGTGTGTGTGTGTGTGTGTGTGTGTGTGTGTGTGTGTGTGTGTGTGTGTGTATGATCCTATAATTTGAGCATCAATAATAAGAGCTAAAATAATAAAATCAAATATGTTTAAAAGCATGAGTAAATAATGACATTAAAAAATTGTCACCGTTTGCTTGGCCGGCATAGCTTAGTGGTTGAGAGTTGACCTATGAAGCAGAAGGTCATGGTTTGATTCCCCATCAGTGCACGTGCCTGGGTTGTGGGCTCGATCCCCAGTAGGGGGTGTGCAGGAGGCAGTCGATCAATGGTTCTCTCTCATCATTGATGTTTCTCTCCCTCTCTCTTCCTCTCTGAAATCAATAGTATACTAAAAAAAAAAAAAAAAAAAAAGTCACCTTTTGAGGTTGTTAGAGACACTCATTATTTTGAAAATAGAGAAAGAAGCATTTACTTTCCGTTCCTATTTGAACTGTACCCCAAACCAAATAGTATAGGAGAAAAAGTATTACAGTGAAGGAAAGACAATCAGAATACCAACATTTTTCACTCCCTAATGAATTAAAACGCATCCGTTTTCAATTTATAAGAGTAAAAAAACAGTCATAGGTTAGCTAGATGCAGGCTTCCGCTAGGTCTCCTAGTATGTTAATAGGAATACACTATTAATACCAGTATTTCTATTTTAAAAAATATATGTTATTGATTTTTCACAGAAAGGAAGGGAGAGGGATAGAGAGCCAGAAACATCAGTGAGAGAGAAACATTGAACAGCTGCCTCCTGCACGCCCCCCATTGGAGATGTGCCCGCAACCAAGGCACATGCCCTTGACCGGAATCGAACCCGGGATCCCTGAGTCTGCAGGCCGACGCTCTATCCACTGAGCCACACCGGTTCTGGCGATACCAGTATTTCTGATGGGCACATTTACTTCAGTCCTTTGGAGGCGATTCCCCGCCACTACATCAATATTTCAAACTGACGGCGATGTTATACAGGGACTCAGAGTAGATGCTTCCTCTCACTTTACTTTTCCAGATATCTGAGCGAATCTCAAGAAAGTGATTGTGTGTAGAAAAACAAAATGAAAAAACAAAATGAATCTTTCCATCAGCCCTTAATATTTTCAAGCAAATACATTAAAGAAGTTCCAGGGAGGGGGTTGGGGGCTGAGTGAAAAGAGGTGAAGGGACACAGACAACAGCATGGTGATGGCCAGAGGGAAAGGGGTGGGGGAGGTGGGAGAGGGTAAAGGGGGGAGGGGGTAATTGAGGAGAGAAAGAGACGGACTTTGGGCAATGGAGTACTGCGCAGTGGGCAGATGATGTTTTGCTGAGCTGTACACTTGAAACCTGTATGGTTTTGTTAACCAATGTCATCCCAAGAAACTCAATTAAAAAAAAAGTTCCATGATGTGATAAGGCAATAGGGTAGGAACTTTAAAAGATTGTCCTCGGAACACCACCAGGAACAGGGTTCCTCCTTGCTGCTCATCTCCTGCTGTGGGCAGGACGTCTTTGGAACCAAGCCGGCCTCTTACTAATAATAACTGAGTGGCCTTGGGCAAGCTCCTCAACTAAGAAACCAGGACGATACCCTCCCTGAAGGGCTTCTGCAGCATTAAACAAAACAGTGTGTGTACAGCTCTCAAAACAGTACCAAACTTTGAGTGACATCTGCTCAGTAGCTGGTGGCAACGATTACTCTGGAATTTAAAATTAATGTAACCACCTACCAGCTTAATATAATGAGGTACTGAAGGGCTACAGAAGGAAACATTCACCCCTAAGAACTCTGAAAGCCAAAGTACAACTCCGCAAGTTAACGCCATCCAAAAAGTATGAAGGCTCCAATAGAGCCAGCCGATTTAGTGCTTAACCAGCTTAATCTTGCTAAACTAGAATTGGGCAACTTTGCTCCTCCGCTGAAAACCTTCACTGTGTCTCCTGTGTAACAACAAAAAGGCTTCTTACAAGGCATTCACCGGCCCACGGGCCCGACAACTTACCTTCCAGCCCTCTCCCTCCAACTACTCCCTACCTGCCGTTCCCAGACACACAAGCCTTGCCCTTGAGTGACTCCTGGCCTGCCCTCTCTGGAATGGCATTTGCTCCCGGAGCCCCCACAGTGGACTGCAGCTGTCACTAGGTCTTTAACTCCTCCTTTGGCCTCTCAATTCCTTAACAGCAAAAGGGAAGGGACTATTCATTCACAGTGGTGACCTCATATAAAGCTTTATCCATAACAAGGGGAAATGCTAACTTAATGTATCTGCATTTTCATCTATTATTTGACTTTTACCTTCAGAAGACTGAACGGATAGGTAATTGACATGATTGTTCAGTCACTGGCTTGTGACCACTGCGACAAGGATGGAATGAGAAACGGGGTTCCTGATTCCCAGCCCAAGTTATTTTCAATGGAAAAAGATACCCATGCTTTCAAGAGTCATATTTAGCCCTGACCGGTTTGGCTCAGTGGATGGAGCGTCGGGCCTGTGGACTGAAGGGTCCCAGGTTCGATTCTGGTCAGGGGCATGTGCCTTGGTTGTGGGCACATCCTCAGTGGGGGATGTGCAGGAGGCAGCTGATTGATGTTTCTCTCTCACCGGTGTTTCTGACTCTCTGTCTCTCTCCCTTCCTCTCTGTGGAAAATCAATAAAATATATTTAAAAAAAGAGTCATATTTATCCCACAGAGGAAGACAAACAAGTGTAATGCTATTAATTCTTGTGAGATACTAGCATAAATCCACAGAATAGTGATCTATTCGAAGTCCTTGCAAGGCTGATAAAAATGCCAAATATTACACTGGAAAATTTCACATTAAAACAAAGGCAGCAGCCCCTTACCCCTCTTCCCATCATTCCTCTGACTGTGTTAGGACCCTTTCCTTCCCCTCCCACAATGAGGCGTCTCACATCCTAATGGCCTCTTCATTGCTAACTATGTAAAGATTCATGCAGAAAGGTAGTTTTTGGTTGCTACGCTGCTATTTCTCCTTTTAAGTGTTTGGATATTGCTTTGAAAGCCTAACTTAGGAAGGGAGTGAACCGTACCTATCAATGTAGCTTTTTTCCTTTAAGGCAGTGGTTCTCAACCTGTGGGTCTCGACCCCTTTGAATACATCCTGCACATCAGATATTTACATTATGACTCATAACAGTAGCAAAATTATAGTTATGAAGTAGCAATGAAAATAATTTTATGGTTGGGGGTCACCACAACATGAGGAACTGTATTAAAGGGTCGCGGCATTAGGAAGGTTGAGAACCACTACTTTAAGGTGACTGATAACTAGGCCCCCAAATTACAGGTTCCCTAGGAGTCCTACTACTCAGCAAAATAATATTAGGGTTAGACCACTACATCTCAAATCCGAGGCATCAAATCCAGCTCCGTGTAGATAAATGGACGGAAACTGAGTCTAGAAAACTTAACTGTCTAGGAATTACACAGTAAATGGAATCCAAGGCTTCCTGACTCCAAAGCAACGCTAAGTTTACCGCACATTGTACAGTGTTTTAATCTTTCAAAGACGATACCACTACCATTTTCAAATAAGACAGGCTCAGATGATGAGATTACCTATTGGTGTTTTTGTTGTTAGTCAAGTGGCAAAAGCTAGGATTAGAAGTTGGTTCTTTTCTCTTCTGACATACGTACTTCTGCTACAATATACGTTAACCTTCCTGAATCTGGAAAATTACATTCTAAGAATAAAAATTGAAGGTAAAATGTAGTTATTAATCACTGCACAGAAACCATCAGGATTTTATATATGTGAGAATGCATCATCACCACAGGAAACCCTACAATCAAACGCCAAGAGATCCCAAATCCAAGGCTGGATTCATTGTGCAATGATGATGAGTATTTCAAGGGTAAACTTTTTTTAAAAAAATATATTTTATTGATTTTTTTTACAGAGAGGAAGGGAGAGGGATAGAGAGTTAGAAAAATCGATGATCGATGAGAGAGAAACATCGATCAGCTGCCTCCTGCACACTCCCTACTGGTTCATGCCCTTGACAGGAATCAAACCTGGGATCGTTGAGTCCGCAGGCTGACGCTCTATCCACTGAGCCAAACCGGTTAGGGCTCAAGGGTAAACTTCTTAACTCAAAGTGCAACGAGTGTGGCACGATCAACTGTTCTGGAACATGCATACGAGAGAGACTTTCATTAGCGTGCACGACTAAAGTTGTTTTTTTGAGAAAAAGCAAGGAACTTTTGCATGCATGCATCACCACGTTGAACCACTCAACTTCAGCTGGTAAAACATGTGCCCCCAAAGGTACCCCCTCTGGGGAAAGTGTCACAAACACTCGGTTCTGGAACGTGTAGGGAACCTAGCAACCCCCCTTAAAGTTTCCTGGGCTGAGGTCTCTCCTCGCCCAGGTGGCCCACGAGGTCCCACTATCTCGAAGAGATTGAACTAACCGGCTTCTCATCACTTTTTCCCACTGACAGGCTCATGTGACTGGTATCGCCACCATCTGACTCAGTGAATCACCCAATTAACACACACACACGCAAACCCACACACCGCAATCTTGCTCCAACAGTGGTTCTCAACCTTCTGGCCCTTTAAATACAGTTCCTCACGTTGTGACCCAACCATAACATTATTTTCGTTGCTACTTCATCACTGTCATGTTGCTACAGTTATGAATCGTCATGTAAATATCTGATATGCAGGATGGTCTTAGGCGACCCCTGTGAAAGGGTCGTTCGACCGCCAAAGGGGTCGCGACCCACAGGTTGAGAACCGCTGCTCTAAGACGAGACATTTTACAATTCTGCGAGGTGCACGGGGTTGGGGGTGGGCTGGGGGGAGCACTTTTAAACCTAACTCTGAGAATTCGCTCTCGGCTCATTGCTTTACGGGGTCACATTTTAACCTTCCGCAAGTTCCTAGGACAGGGCGAGCATCCTTTCTCCTGGGAGTGTGACCCGCCGGAGGGGACGTGCGGGCGGAACACGCCCTCCTCTCGGCCACACCGGGAGTGCCAGGTGCTCAGATCCTGCCGGAGCGCGCGGTCCCCCCGCAGGACCGGGGAGGGTGTGCCGCCCCCGCCGGAGAGCCGCCTTCCCCCGCGGGAAGGGGGTTCAGATCGGTGGGGTGTGACGTGCCGCGCCATAGAAGCCGAGAAAGAAACGCGGCGGTAAAACAGAAAACAACAACAACAATAATAATAATGGCAATAAATAAATTCCAGGATGGGGTCCGCTGGGAGAGAGCGGGCTCATGCTTCCATCCCAGCTCCCGGAAACCCGAGAGGCGAAATCAGGGAAAACGCCCGGTCACCCCGGGGAGGCGGCCCTCGGACGGTGGAACCGAGGCCTCAGGCCGTCAGGGCTGTGACCCAGCGGCCCGGCGGGTAGGGACGAAGTTCGGGAGCCGCCAAGGACGGAGCCCGGCTCGGGTGGCCCGGCCCGGCCCGGCGCGGGTCAGACTGCCCAGCCCCGCCGGGGCCCCCGCCGGGCCGGGCCGCGCTCCCGAGGCGGCGGGACGGCGGGCTCACCTTTGAAGAAGCGCAGCGCCAGGCCGTACAGCTCCTCCAGCCCGAAGCCCCAGCGCTGCTCCAGGCACCGCGCCTCCTCCGCCGCGCCCCCCGCCGCCGCCGCCCCGGGCTCCGGCTGCCTCCCCGCGGCGCTCGGGCCCCGGCCGGCCCCGGGAGGCGAGGGCGGCGGCAGCGGCGGCGGCAGCAGCGGGGCGCCCTCCGCGCCGGGCCGCTCCTCCGGGTCGGGGCTCAGCGTCAGGCCGTCCACCGACACCTCGAGGCGCTCTGCGCTCAGCACCGCCGCCATCTCCGGCTGCTGCGCCTCCTCGGCGGGGACAGGCGGCGGCCACGTATCGACTTCCTGCTGACCTCTCACCCCCACTTGCCGACACCGGAACTTCCGGGGCGGAGCCGGCTCCAGGGAAAGGGGCGGAGTCCTGGGGCCCCGCCCCTCAGACTCGGGCTGGCAGCGGCCTCCGGCGCCACGCGCCACGCCCCCTCCAGGCCCGGACGGTCCGGAACCCGGTCCTGGGTGCCCAGCCCGCCTTCCCGACCCGGTTCCTCCCGGAGGCGGGGCTACGCCCTCCGTGGCGCCACCTGAATGGCGGTCCCGGTGTCTGGCGGGGCGGGGCGGGCACGCCTGCTGTCTGCGCCTGGAGGAGGCTGCAGAGCAGCTGATAATGTTTCTCTCTCATTGATGTGCTACCTCTCTATCCCTCTCTCCCTAAAAATCATTAAAAACACATATATTTTTAAAAATGTGTGTATTTGCAAGTAGTGCACTCCTGAATCCTGTCCGGAGGAGGCGATCGCAAGAAGGGGTCCAGCCCTAACCGGTGTGGCTCAGTGGATAGAGCGTCGGCCTGCGGACTCAAGGGTCCCGGGTTCGATTCCGGTCAAAGGCATGTATCTTGGTTGCGGGCACATCCCCAGCTGGGGGCGTGCAGGAGGCAACTGGTCGATGTTTCTCTCTCATTGATGTTTCTAACTCTCTATCCCTCTCCCTTCCTCTCTGTAGAAAATCAATAAAATATATTTTTTAAAAAAGAAGGGGTCCAACTGGAACCAGGAGGATGCTCCCCAGGAGACTGGTCCTGGGGAAGCGCTGGCTTGAAAACAGCTGGAGAAGGTGCCCACAGACTCCAGCTGGCCGAGTGCACCCGACCCCAGGCATGCCCTCTGGTTCTCAGACACTCCCGGGAACTCCACCCTTATCTCAGGGACCCCCTCTACCCCCCACATTGCCTGCACCAGGTGGAGAGATGGCATCCAGGTCTCTCCTCGCCCGTTTCCGCAGGCGCCAGCTGCCCATTAGATGCCGGGCTGGAGCCGGGACATGTAATTCATCTCCAGGTCTCTACTGGCTCTCATGTCCTCCTTTCCATCACATCCTGGCGAAAGCAGGGATGGGATATTCAGCTCCAGATCTTCCTCCTTTTGCCAGGCAACCGCTGTAACCACACAGGCTGGCGAGAGCCCAGATACAGAATTCCTGAAGGAGGGAGGGAGGGAGAATGTGCCGGCAGGTCTCTCCTTGCCCACTGACTCATGACCCCCTCAAGAGGTGTGTGGAAAGGGGATACATATTGGTCTCTCATTCTCTCCTCACCCCTTAGCCAAACACCCGCTCCGCCTCCCCCCTCCCCCACATACTGGTCTCAAGGCAGAATGGAAATCTTGCCCAGGGGCCACGTTTCCTCTTACCATACATGCATATTAAGGCAAATCATGAACCAAAGGTCATAATTATAGGGAATGATGTCTTGGTTTCATTAAAATGAAGATCCTAATAGCAGAGCTATGTATACCCAGAGTGTGCTGGGCACATGACGGGAGGCCTCGGTGGGTATGGGCTCCCAGACAGGCTCCGTGCCCATCTGACAGGGAGGGGCTGGGCAGGGGTCTCCTTGGCCTCTACTAGTTGGATTGGATGCCTCTGCCTCTGCTTCCAACTCCTCCAGGTTTAAGGGAGACCCATTTTGTTGTGCCTGTCTCTCGCAATAGAGCAGTGATGGCGAACCTGTGACACGCGTGTCAGAGGTGATGCGCGAACTCATTTTTTTGGTTGATTTTTCTTTGTTAAATGGCATTTAAATAGATAAAATAAATATCAAAAATATAAGTCTTTGTTTTACTATGGTTGCAAATATCAAAAAATTTCTATATGTGACACAGCACCAGCGTTAAGTTAGGGTTTTTCAAAATGCTGACACGCCGAGCTCAAAAGGTTCGCCATCACTGCAATAGAGCCTGGTTAGGCAGCTGCCTCTTGCCATAGTAGCTGCCTCTTGTGATCGTGCCCAGAAACCACTTGTGGTTCCTTTCCCACGTTGCAGGATACGAGTGCCTTTCTAACTGGGATACTTTTCCTTCAGCAATTCAGTACCTCCAGACCCTGTGATGGCTGCAGTAGTTGTTCCGCTTACCGCTTCAGGAGAGAGGTTCCATCTGCGGTTTGTCAGCGGTATGTGCGCTAGATGGCAGCAGACAAAAACTTTTCCTAGTGACCTGCCCTGAGGTGTTCTTCTCAAGATGCCTGCAGAAAGCAGGTATTTCTAGTTATGCCCACCAAGGTGTTATTCCCAATATGCACACAAGATGGCAGCAAACAACACTTCTGTATTTACGTAAATGACAAGTCAGACCTGGTAATAAACTCACTTTAAAAAAAAGTATATATATGTTTTTATTGATTTGGGAGAGGAAGGAGAGGGAGAGATGGAAACACCAATGATAAGAGAGAATCATGGATCGGCTGCCTCCTGCACAACCCCTACTGGGGATGGAGCCTGCAACCTGGGCATGTGTCCTTGACCGGAATCAAATCCAGGACCCTTCAGTCCACAGGTCCACGTTCTATCCCCTGAGCCAAACCGTCTTGGGCAGTGGTCGGCAAACTGCGGCTCGTGAGCCACATGCGGCTCTTTCGCCCCTTGAGTGTGGCTCTTCCACAAAATACCGACTTCTGCGCAAGGGCCACGAAGTTTCAATCGCACTGTACGTGCACACCCGCACATGGTATTTTGTGGAAGAGCCACACTCAAGGGG
>JAWPEG010038709.1:5209990-5223911 GCA_035771395.1 Myotis vivesi | reverse complement strand
CACAAAATACCGACTTCTGCGCAAGGGCCACGAAGTTTCAATCGCACTGTACGTGCACACCCGCACATGGTATTTTGTGGAAGAGCCACACTCAAGGGGCCAAAGAGCCGCGTGTGGCTCATAAGCCCCAGTTTGCCGACCACGGGTCTAGGGCTTTCTCTTTGAAATAAAGTGAGTGATCATGAAAGCTCTTGGAACCTAATTCTTATGGAATAAAATAGTGTGATTTCCCATTTGGGGATGAAGGCCCGCCGACCTTGTGTAAATGCTCAATACCTTCTCCCATGAAAGTTCTTTGGGAGACACAGGTGCAACTACATCCAGTTGCAAACACTTACTACCTCTTCGATTTCCCTTCTAAATCGTCCATATTCAAAATAGTGTGCTTTTCTTATACTCCTTCTCCGGGAACGACCTAAGAGTTGGACATAGCTTTCTATCAGCACCGTCAGGAGTGTTTCAAAGCAGCTTTCACCTCTATGAGAGGTGAAAGCAACAGTTCAATGAAACTAGGAAAAGAAGAGGAGAGGCTAGTCTTGGAATTTTATTTTCTGTCAGTGTCAGCCTCATGATGGGACAAGGGGGTGATCATGGGTAAGGGTTGTTACTGGCCCTGCCTGGTGCGTCTCAATTGGTTGAGCTTTGTCTCATGTACCAGGAGGTTGCAGGCCCAATTCCTGTCATCTGTGCACATGCCTAGGTTGCGGGCTCGATCCCGGTGTGGGGCGTGCAGGAGGCAGCCGATCCATGATTCTCTCTCATCATGGATGTTTCTCTCTCTCTCCCCCTTTAAAATAAACAAAAACATAGTTTAGAAAAGGGATTGCTATGAACCTTTGCAATTCTTCCAAAGCTCGGGGTTTCTCCATTTCTTACATGTAATTCTAATTGTTGATCATGGTATTTTTTTTTTTTTTTACTACAAGAAACAGCCCTTTGAAGGAGAGGCAGTTTCAAAGATTCAAAATGGATGGAAATCACGGAAGAAAGGGGAGACGTGGATTAGCATTCACATGTTTATTAGTGCCAGCCCACCGGAGTCATGAGCTGTAGATGCAGGTACTCACTAGACATTTCATGGGTGGGTAACATCACATCCTGGGCATAGCTATACATGTTAGAAAATAGTTTCTGTTTTTTTTTTTCTTGTTCTTTGGTTAAATGTGGCCCCCCTCCCCCCCCCCAAATTCTTTCAATAACACTGATTTGCTGCCTTCCCTTTGTCATGTGATTTCAAATACAAGGGTGACGAGGGCTCTGTCCAGTCCCGGTCAAGGGTCACTACGGAGTTAATGTTGAAGTTACAGTTGACTTTATTTATTACGCCCACAGAACGACAGTTCTCTTCTCAGCCTCGCAAAAGCTGGGTGCACTCGACTCCTTGCTCGAGTGGGGCCTTGGGGAGTCCCTTTCAAGGCACCCCAGCTGAAGACCGAAGAGCAATATGGATCAACGTGAACAGACATGTGGTGAAGTATGCATAAATAGTTCTTCATAGAAACAGAACACAAAATTAAATAGCTCAGAAACACAGACGCCACAAGTACCCCCCCCACCCCCCACGGTCGTCAAAGTCACCTGTAAACATCAGCTCACAAGGACACAGAAGCAGCTCTGGCCCCGCCCCTCCTCACGGAGGCCTGTACAAAGGTGAGATGTCCGTCCCCCCTCCCCACCCTCTCCCCACACGACCCCAACAATGATAGCAGCAACAAAAATGATACCAACAGCAGCGCCCCCACCCCACGCCCAAATAGAACATTTAACATTCTGGTCAATTCAGAGAAGAATAAAAAAATCATTTAAAAAAATGTAAAAAAACCCCCAATAACCCCCAAATCCATTTGAAACATGACTTTTCAAAGTGTCATGCTTTCTGTAGAAGACATGTGACTGCCTAAGCCCCACCCCCCAGGTGAGGCCACAGGATGGACCAGGAGGCGCTGGGCAGAGCTATGTGACCAAGGGGGAAAGTTTTCACCGGGGTGATGCCAGCCGCTCCTTCCTTCGCCCTCCCTCACGAGCCGTCCTGCTTTCCCACACACACCGCTGTGCGTGACTTTCCCAGCTCAGGTAGCAGCAGCCCGGTTGGGGCACATTCAGTATTGGACAATTCCATTCGAACCTGGGGATGGGGTTCAGTGTTTGAGCTCACAGGGGCCCCAGGGGATGGCGCTCTGCTGAAGATATCAAAAAAGGAGATGGTTGACACTCAGTCTGGCCAAGTCCTGGGGCTTGACCTTGAGCCCAGGCTGACTCCTCGGCCCAGATCTGCGGGAGGACCGGGCACACTCTCCAGAGTGGTCTTTGTACAACAGTCCTGGGTTTGGAAACATTACTATGGGTTTGGTTCGCCTTTATGTTGTGTTAGGGTCTGGAGAACTTCAGTTACCAAAGTTCTGAAAGCATGTCTGGTGGGAATAACTTGCCAGTTCAAGGATTCCCACTATATCGTATACATGATGTGTGTGTATGTGGAACTCACACACACTCACACGTATCCATATCCTTACATATTTATTTGTACAAAACTTGAACTGCACCAAACAGGACTCAGCAGGAATAAAAAATCAAGTCCACAAACAGGGTTTCACAACACACCAAAGAGGAGACGAACAGCTCTACTGGGGCGAGAAGGTGCAGTTTAGTGACGGATGAAACGACCTCAGGGCCGCGGAGGCAGTCGCCTGGCCCTGTCCACGCGGAACCCGAATCCACACTGTTGGGATCCGTGTGAAGGACGCGGCACCGAGGGCTGCCAGCTGTGTGGCCCTGAGATTCCAGGACTCATGGACAGGAAAAGAGGCAAGCATGGGTGTCGAAGGGCCATGAAGCAATTTTTTTCCTCTTTAAGAAAAAACACTTGAAGTCTATTTCAGAGTCACTTTCTTTATATTCAGTAATACGCTTTTTCCCCCCCTCTGAAATAATATTTGACTTTTTTAATATTAAAATGGGTTTATCCAATGGTTCAGTAAACAGGCAGCTTTCTCATCTGAGTGATAAGAATGTTATTACCAGGAATCATCCTCCCCTACCCCCCACGGATGCCCTCTGAAGGCCTGTGGGCTGGTGTGCGTGTTTGGTGACAGCCATTGACCAAGTTCACTCTACAGGTCCTGCTCAGGCGCACACCTGTGGAAGGTCATGGCCATTGACCAAGCTCACTCTACAGGTCCTGCTTGGTCACACACCTGCAGAAGGGCACGGCCATATACTAAGCTTACTCTACACGTCCTGCTTGGTTGCACAGCTATAGAAGGTCACGGTCATTGACCAAGCTCACTCTACACGTCCTGCTTGGTCGCACACCTGCAGAAGGTCATGGCCATTGACCAAGCTCACTCTACAGGTCCTGCTTGGTCGCACACCTTCAGAAGGTCACGGCCATATACCCAGCTCACTCTACAGGTCCTGCTTGGGCGCCCACCTGCAGAAGGGCACGGCCACATACCAAGCTCACTCTACATGTCCTGTGTGGGCACACACCCATAAAAGGTCACGGCCATATACCAAGCTCACTCTACAGGTCCTGCTTGGTCACACACGTGTAGAAGGTCACGGCCATTGACCAAGCTCACTCTACACGTCCTGCTTGGGCGCACACCTGCGGAAGGTCATGGCCATTGACCAAGCTCACTCTACAGGTCCTGCGCAGGCACACACCTGTGGAAGGTCACGGACTGCCGCTGCTGGTACTGCTGCCTGCGCCGCCGCCGCTTGTCGCACTGGCAGAGCAGCAGCGTCTTGAAGGTGGTGCGGAAGGTCTTGTTGCACAGGGCGTAGCACACGGGGTTCACGGTGCTGTTGATGTAGCACAGCCAGTAGCCCAGGTTCCAGTAGTTTTTGGGGACGCAGCTGTTGCAGAAGGTGTTCACCAGGACCATGATGTTGTAGGGCGTCCACGTGATGATGAAGGCGAGCAGGATGGCGCTGAGGGTCTGGGCTGCTTTCTTCTCCTTGATGAGCGACATCCGCTTCCGCTTCGTGATCTGGCTCCGGGTCTTCAGAGCAAACCTCTTGGCCAGAGTGGCCTCCTTGGAGGACAGAGGTAGCGTGGCCGTGGACCTCCCCAGGGAGGAGTTGGCGTCGGGCGTCTTGGCCGGGTCCACGGCCGACTCTAACTCAACGGGAAGCTTGGAGAAGCTCTTTTGAAAGCGGCCTCCGTCGTCCATGCTCCTCTGGGCCTGCAGCTTGCTGGCTTTCCGCTCCACGCCCAGCTCCTGGTCGGGCACCCGCAGGCTGTCTGGGGACGGTGGCGCGGTGGAGTTGAGGAGGGTGCTGTGCCCGGGCAGCTTGAGCACAATGGAGTAGATGGCTCTGGTCTCCGAGCCGATGTCCTCCTCGTCGGAGGACACGGAGTTTTCCAGGGAGGCCGCCGCGTCGTTGTTGTTCCAGCTGTCGCTGCTGCTGTGGTCCTGCTCCACGCGCTGGGCGCTGGGCGTCCAGGTCTTGGTGGGGAACCAGAAGTCGCAGCAGCCGCACCGCCTGCGGGCCGAGCGCTCCACGCTCTGCTGCTGCAGCTCGTAGCTGCTGCAGCTCCGAGAGCTGCCCGTGGCCGGGACAAAGTTTTCCGCCTCTGCTTCCGTCCCGGAGGCCTGCAGCCCGGCCAGCTCTTTGGTACGCTTTTCCGTTTCCTTATAGATCCTCCAGTATAAGATCGTCATGATGGTGACTGGCAAATAGAAGGCGGCGATGGCCGTGCCGAAGGTAATGGTGGGCTCGCTGAGGAACTGGATGAAACACTCCCCCGGGGGCACGGTTCTCTTGCCCACGAAGTACTGCCAGAACAGAATGGCAGGCGCCCAGAGGACGAAGGAGATGACCCAGGCCAGGCCTATCATCATGCCGGCTCTTTTCGTGGTCCTTTTGGCTCGGTAGGTGAGCGGCCTGGTGATGGAGAAGTACCGGTCAAAGCTAATCACCAGCAGGTTCATGACGGAGGCGTTGCTGGCCACATAGTCGATGGAAAGCCAGAGGTCGCAGGCCAAGTTCCCCATAGCCCAGCGATTCATGATGATGTAGGTCGTAAACAGATTCATGGAAATGACCCCGATGATCAGATCGGCGCAGGCCAGGCTTAAGAGGAAGTAGTTGTTGACCGTCTTCAGCTGCTTGTTGACCTTGAACGCCACGATCACCAGGATGTTGCCAATGATGGTCACCAGGGCCACGACCCCCGTGAGGACGGCAATCAAGACCACCTGCCAGACGGTGTGGCCTCCCAGAGGGTCGCTGACGGTGCCATTGGCAGGACTGGCATTCCCAGCTGCCTGAGAAACGTTGTAGCTGCCAGAATCAGTGGCCGTGCCTGGGGGCAGCCCTGCACCTGAGGAACCAGGTACCCAGAGGGAGCTGAGGTTTGGCAACAACGGCAACGTTGTATTGTTATTATGCAAGTTCATTGTGACTCTCGGACATAGTCTGGGGAGAAAAGAGAGAGAGAAAAGAGTTATCGTTTCATAAGGAACACGTGACTTCCTAAACATCAGGAGTTCTGGGTAAGACCCAAATGAAATAATGATAAACCCAGGCCAAAAACCTTCTGTTTAAGGTGCTTTTTTCCTGAGAAGAGAATTATCATCTCTACGCTCAATGCTCTTTTCCTTATCCTGACTCACAGCCTATGTGCCGTAGAGTTAGTACGTTTTGAGTCAAGGGTGTTCATATTCTACTAGTGCCCTGGTGCACGGATTTGTGCACACCTAAAGGAAATTAATTAGAAGGTGGTTGGCAGGGTGGGACTGGGCTAGAGGGCTGGACACACCCCGGAGCCAACCTCTAGTGGTTCCTCCCAGGCCGGTTGCACCTGGGGCAGCCACACAGCTTGATGGTCATGTGTGGAGTGAGCGGGGTCCCTCCGGCAGGCGGGGTCCCTGGGCCTGGCCTGCAGGGATTGGGCCGAAACTGGCTCTCTGACATCCCCCAAGGGGTCCCGGATTGCAAGGGTGGTTCTTGGGTGACGCACCCTGGAATTGGGCTCCCTCCTCTCTGGTTCCGGGGTGCGTCACCGGGGAATTGTTGCTACCAAGTCACTGCAGCTCAGCAGCTCCTGTGTTGAGCGTCTGCCCCCTGGGGGTCAGTGCGAGTCATACCTACTGGCCGGTCGGATGGTCGCTTAGCCTTTTATATATATAGTTAGGCACTGAGTTGACTTATAGGTGCAGACACCTAAGGGAAGACATACTTTTTTAAAAAAAATCTTTTTATTGATTTCAGAGAGGAAGGGAGAGAAAGAGAGAGATAGAAACATCAATGATGAGAATCATTGATCTGTTGCCTCCCACCCACCCCCTACTGGGGATTGAGCCTGCAACCCAGGCATGTGCCCTTGACTAGAATTGAACCCCAGAACCTTTCAGTCTGTAGACTGATGCTCTATCCCAGTGATTCTCAACCTTCCTAATGCCAAGACCCTTTATTACAGTTCCTCATGTTGTGGTGACCCCCAATTTTATTGTTACAAGTTGAACATAATTAAAGCATAGTGATTAATCACAAAAACAATATGCAATTATATATGTGTTTTCTGATGTGTTAGGTGACCCCTGTGAAAGGGTTGTTTGACCCCCAAAGGGGTCGAGACCCACAGGTTGAGAACCGCTGCTCTATCCACTGAGACAAACCAGCTAGGGCAGGGCAGACATGCTTTTAATCCTCAGAAAGAAACAGGCGGTGGGGACAGACACTCCTATAAGCCTTCTGATCCTCGCCCCTTACAAGTGGTCCCCAGGAGGAATGCAGCCTGTGTGAGGGGAGAGGGGGGTCAGGCAGGGACAGAATGGGGGCAGGGGTCTAGCACAAGTTCCTCTCTGGGATTCAGAGTAGGTTCCTGACGCTTCTGGTAGGAGCCGGGGCCTGTGGGTTGGTGACACATTCCGGGCAGTGCCACCGAAGTGCTCCAGCCTCCACCCCTCATGCAAGGCAGATGAAACCAAACAGGGACCTACTGGTGCATGACAGGAGCCCCTTGGAGAGCACCCCTGGATTTTGGGAGGAAGGTCCCATCCTACCATGGGGGTACCTACAGGTTGGTTCTAGATTTCAACTCTGAGTAACTATTTTTTCTAGACCATTATCACTACACTAGAGGCCCAGTGTATGAAATTCTGGATGGGTAGGGTCCCTAGGCCTGGCCAGCAATCAGGGCTGATCTGTGGGGTGACAGGTAGGGCGATCGGGGTGGGGGGGGGGCCCACTGGCACCTGCCTTGTCTGGCCTGGGGCCTGTGGGCTGGGGGCAGCTCCTGCATTGATCATCTGCCCCCTGGTGGTCAGTGAGTGTCATAGCGACCTGTTGTTCCATTGATCGTTCAGCCATTCGGTCGATTTGCATATTAGGTTTTTATTATATAGGATTGCAATTAAGATCCCATACAGAAAGGACTCTCTAAGATTCAAAATGTAAGTCAGGAGGCCAAAATTGGGCCAATACAAGAATAAAAAAAAAGAAGAAAAAGAATTGACAGGCTGGATCAGAATGCATTCCACCTAATAACAGTAAGTATTGTTTCATAAAATTTCTGTGTAAGACACACACACACACAGCCCTGGCTGGTGTGGCTCAGTTGGCTGGATGGCGTCCCATGCACCGCAAGGTTGCCAGTTCGATTCCCAGTCAGGGTACATGTCCAGGTTGCAGGCTTGATCCCTGGAAAGTGGGTGTTCAGGAGGCAGCTGACTGAAGTCGCACTCTCACATCAATGTTTCTCTCTCTTTAAAAAAATCAATTAAAAAAACACACACGCGTATGCAGTCATGATGTAAAATGTGTTTTGTGCTGTTGGTCATGGCCCACAATACCCAGAAGCCCCTGCAGCAGATAGTTGGACACCTTTTATTCATATTTAAAAGGAGACAGTGAAGCAGAAAATGTGAAAAAGTCAGTTGAGAGTGCGACGGTTAGGGAAAAGTGAACAATTGTGATGAGAAATCTACTCCCGTTCCCCTAGCTATCGAATAGATTTTTGGGGGATTATCAATCTATAGATACCTTTTTAAGTTAAAAAAATGTGTGTAAATATCCAATGTGAAAACACACGGGAAAGTGCTCAGAGAAACCCAAGGGCCAATATAAACGTGGGACCTTTTTTTTCTGGGATGAATTCTAAGAAGATGAGCTCATTTTATTTCCTCTAAACCAGCCTGACTGTGCCTATCCCAGAAAAAAAAAAATCGGGAGTTGTCAATTCTTTTTTTAAAATATATATTTTTTAATTGATTTCAGAGAAGAAGAGAGAGGGAAAGCTAGAAACATCAATGATGAGAGAGAATCATGAATCCGCTGCCTCCTCCACAACCCCCCCCCCCACCCCCGCCCGGGGATCAAGCCTGCAACCTGGGCATGTGTCCTGTTTAGGAATCAAACCAGCTACCTCCTGGTTCATAGATCGATGCTCAACCACTGAACCACACTGGCTGGGCAGGAGTTGTCAATTCTTAAACCTCCCAAACGAATTGAAAATGTGTAGGTCACTTTTTAATAGAAGTCTAAATGAACGCCACTCTACCTCTATCATTATTTTAACCATGAAGAGCCAGGAGAAAATGATCTTTGCAGTTTGCAACCACACTTTATTCTAAGAGCAATGATTCGTGCTTCTTCCCTATTCAGAATCAGTATGCACAGTATCAAAGGGACTTGTTTTTCAAAAATTCCTTATTGTTGAAAGTATTACATATGTCTGCTTTTCACCCCATTGACCTCTCCCCAGTCATTCCCACCCCCCAGCACATGCCCTCACCCCCCTACTGTCTGTGTCCATGGGTTCTGCTTACATGCATGCATATAAGTCCTTTTTAAAAAAAATATATTTTATTGATTTTTTACAGAGAGGAAGGGAGAGGGATAGAGAGTTAGAAACATCGATGAGAGAGAAACATCGACCAGCTGCCTCCTGAACACCCCCTACTGGGGATGTGCCCGCAACCAAGGTACATGCCCTTGACCGGAATTGAACCCGGGACCCTTGAGTCCGCAGGCCGACGCTCTATCCACTGAGCCACACCGGTTAGGGCTGCATACAAGTCCTTTGGTTGATCTCTCACCCCCCTTCCCCCTGCCTTCTCTCTGAGGTTGGATGGTCTGTTCGATGCTTCTATGTCTCTGGCTCTATTTTAGTTCATCAGTTTATGTCGTTCATCATATTCCACAAATGAGTGAGATCATGTGATACGTGTCTTTCTCCGACTGGCTCATTTCTTGTAGCATCATGCTCTCCAGGCCCATCCATGATGTTGCGAGTGGTAAGAGTTAAAGGGGCTTGTTCTGGGGTCTGTCTTTGAACTGCCTTCTTTGCTTAAGGGCGTCTGCCTCTGTCCTAATTCATTACAGGATTCGATAGCTGATGTGAGTTGCATTGGCCAGGTGAAGGCAAGACCAGAGCCCGCCACTAGGTGGCGAAGCAGACTTGGAGAACAGCCTACCCACAGGCAGGTGCCAAGAGGAAGGCCGCAAGGAGCCCCAAGGTGGTGATCAGGTTCCCGGCTTGGTCCAGCGCCGTCCGTCTGGTCAACAAACCCTCCGTAAGCTAATGTGTCCTTCAAGAGGGTAAGATGCGTTCGGACTTGCACAGTCAGAATCTGACTTGTTAAACTCCGGCTACTCGTGCCAAGCTGCCAGGAGGGAAGACGTGCCCTAATATGGTGCCGTTGCTCATGTTGCGAACAGAACATTCCAGGTCGCCAGAACCGGAACAGCATTCAATCCCTTTAACAAGGAGAAGCTTGCTTTTAAAAGCGCCCTGCTGCCTCCTTTCACAGTTTTATTCCATTTGACCAAAGGGAAGGGTGCTGGGAATAGTGCCGCGGAGCACGCCAGCTGCTGCGGAAACACCACGCATTCCCTCAGACACACACGCCAACGGGCCTCCTGGTTATTCTGCATCCGCACCACGAAGAATAAAACCTTTTGTTATTGGAGTTTCTAGAGACGTGGCAATACAAGTAAAACCGCATGCAAAGCCGTTCTTTCTCGACATTCATGAGGCACTAGGCCCATGAGCTACTCTGCCCTGCAGGGGAAACGAGGCCCCGTGCCTGCAGACAGGTCCTGCTGCTGCGTCACAACAGAAGCTTTAATTGTTAGGTTTTCAACGCTCTGAAAATCTGGAAGACTGTGCGTTGTTGTGATGGAGGATCATAAACGATTCATTGAAAATGCTGTCCCATGACCTCACTTATATGTGGACTCTAATGAACAAAATAAACAGATGAAAGGTGAGGAAGCATGGGACTTGGTTGGAATGTCTGCAAGGAGGATTCTCTGAAAGGTCAGGGGCCTCCGAGGGGACCTTGCCAAAGGCGGCAGCCCCTACCTTGACTTTTTCTAAACAAGTCCCATCCCCCAGGTGTTTTGCTGAAATCTCCCTGTTTAGTCTTTAAAGACCTGACCTGGTAGAAGCATGTGCTTTCTCAAGGATGCTTACCCTGCTGATTGTATCTAGAGATGAAGTTGAGGTCAAGATGTTGTTACAATCAAAAGCCAACGAGGCAGGCAATCAGGGCTATTTGCTACTAAAGCAAACTAGTCCCTTAGCCTTCTCTTTCACAGAAATGTATGTCAAAGTAATCTGTTCACCCGCCGCTCAGGGTCTGCTGGTCAGCCCTGACAATGAAAAAAACAGGTCCAGAGGCATGGAAGCATGGCATAGACTGATTTCAGAGGGAAGTGGGGAGGGGGAGAGAGATTAACCAAACAACTTATATGCACACTAGAGGCCTGGTGCATGAAATTTATGCACTCAGTAGGGGGCCCTCAGCCTGGCCTGTGCCCTCCTGCAGTCTGGGAGCCCTCAGGGGATGTCCGAATGACGGCTTAGGCCCTGCCCGCAGTGGGATATCCTTAGTGCTGCCATAGAGGTGGGAGAGGCTCCCACCACTGCCCCTGTTCTAGCCAGCCGTGAGCCCGGCTTCTGGCTGAGTGGTGGTCCCCTATTTATTTTTCTCCTTTTTTAAAAAGTGTATTTTTATTAATTTCAGAGAGGAAGGGAGAGGGAGAGAGAGAAACATCAATGATGAGAGAGAATCATTGATTGGCTGCCTCCTGCATGCCCTTGACCGGAATCGAACCTGGGACCCTTTAGTCCACAGGCTGACACTCTATCCATTGAGCCAAACTGACTAGGGCAATAAAGTTTTTTTTTTTTTTTAAAGGGTACACCAAATATAAAAAAAGGGAGCAGATACATTGCAGTAAGAAAACCAGGATTCATGCGCTTAAGATACCAATGACACTTATTACTAATATTGACAAAAGTAGCCAATATTTAATGATGTCTTCCAAAGAGCTTTACCCATAGTCATTCTTTTATTTCTTGGAAAACCTTATGAAGCAAGTACCATTATTATCTCATTTTATAGAAGAGAAAATGAAAGAAGAGTTTAATTAACAATGTCACACAAATGATAAAAGAAGCATCATCTTTGAAATCAAGATCAACCCACACTGTAGAATAGGGGGACATGTTAAAGTATGTCAATAGAATCTCTGTATTTTTTTTTAAATTTTTTAAAAGATATATTTTAGCCC
This sequence comes from Myotis vivesi, assembly GCA_035771395.1. Classification (NCBI taxonomy): domain Eukaryota; kingdom Metazoa; phylum Chordata; class Mammalia; order Chiroptera; family Vespertilionidae; genus Myotis; species Myotis vivesi. The sequence goes on along the minus strand of JAWPEG010038709.1, from coordinate 5,212,382 downwards.
TAACCGGTTTGGCTCAGTGGATAGAGTGTCGACCCGCGGACTCAAGGGTCCCAGGTTCGATTCTGGTCAAGGGCATGTACCTTGGTTGCAGGCACATCCCCAGTGGGAGGTGTGCAGGAGGCAGCTGATTGATGTTTCTCTCTCATCGATGTTTCTAACTCTCTATCCCTCTCCCTTCCTCTCTATTAAAAAAAAATCGATAAAATCTGGGACCCTTCAGTCCACAGGCCAACGCTCTATCTGCTGAGCCAAACCGGTCAGGGCAGGATCTCTGTATTTTGCTGCACAACAAATACCTATATTTTATTTCTGGTCAAAATTTTAAAAAAATTTATAAAATCATTTCATGCGACAACTTTTCTAGTTTTCAGAGAGAGGAAGTAGAAAACCCCATGCAGTCAGGATTTCACATCTGTTTTATGACTGAACTCCCATGCGGTCACTGCCCCTAAAATAGGAACCGTCTCCAGATGAAAAAATGGAGCTAGTGGCCTTATCTTTGTGTGACAAGGATACTTGAGTCATCACCAGGAGCAAAGACTCCTGGGACAGCGAAGTCAGTAAGCAAAATCAGAATGGCATTCAGCTTTCCCCTCCATTGATGTGTTGGCTTTGCTAAAAACAGCCCAGATTTCGCCTGAATTGTACACTAAGCAAATATGACTGCGCTACACATAGGAAACAGATGTTGATTTAAGAAAAAAAAACAAACAAAACACCCACTTACCCATCATCACTTTTTTATATAATCAGCTGAAACTAGCATCCAATCTCTTTTCTCAAAATTGTTTAACGTCTACCCATCAGAACGAAGCCTCGAAGTTTCCATGGTGAAAAGGGAATACTTTATGTCAAAAGCTCTGTACGCTAACAATGCTTTGGTGAAATTCCTTGTCGACGATAAAGTTATTTTCAAGCCTATAGGCCCAGGAGTATTCAGAACTGCATTTCTGCCCGAGCTGTGGACACGTGACACATTTGCACAGTTAGTTCCTGGCTCATTCTACCCATTCTCGATGGCAAGCGATAGGTGTGGGTTGTTTGTTAGACAGAAACATGAGCTCTTGAGACTCCCTTGCAGAAATACATTCGAATAGGTATATGTACTTCTGAATGGATGAATAGTCTCTTCCAAGTTGGAGAAAGAAAGCACAGGGGGCCAGAGACTAAGACCAGAGCCTGGCCCTAACCGGTGTGGCTAGAGAGTCGGTCTTCGGACTGAAGGGTCCCGGGTTTGATTCCGGCCAAGGGCACATGCCCAGTTTGCGGGGTCGATCCCCAGTAGGGGGCGTGCAGGAGGCAGCCCATCCATGATTCTCCCTCATCATTGATGTTTCTATCTCTCTCTCCCACTCTGAAATCAATAAAAATATATTGAAAAAAAAGAAGTCATAATTTGATATGCAAGAATGCAGCTTTTAACTGTTTTGTTGTCCTTTTCCTTTAAAACCTCTTCAGGCAAAATGGTTTCGGAAATAAAAAGTATGCCTTGTTCATTGTGTGAACTCCAAGCGCTTAAAAAGTATTCTTAAAGCTGGTGCCAACGGTGGGCCCATGCTCACGAGAGTACGGGGCCCGGGCAGATGACACGCAGTCACCTGGACAGAATGGACGACCATCAGCCAGGGAAGGAACCTTCTGGAAAGGGGTCTGCAGACCTGTCCCATGGGTCCAGGCCAGCAGGGCCGGATTGGACTTCTCAAGAAAAGCACTTAGCCCTGACCGGTTTGGCTCAGTGGATAGAATGTCGGCCTGCGGACTGAAGGGTCCCAGGTTTGATTCCGGTCAAGGGCATGTACCTTGGTTGCAGGCACATCCCCAGTGGGGGGTGTGCAGGAGGCAGCTGATTGATGTTTCTCTCTCATCCTTGTTTCTAACTCTCTATCCCTCTCCCTTCCTCTCTGTAAGAAATCAATAAAAAAAGAAAAAAAGAAAAAAAGCATTTACCGTTTGGGCAACTAATGATGAAAAGCAAAGCAAACAGATAAGCAGACTCCAGACAACCATCAGGGTAAAAAAATCAAATGACAACAACAAAAAAATACCAACAGGTGTGGGTTTGATTCCTCATGTGACCAAGGGCTGCCGTTCGCTACATCTCGTTCACACCATATCCCTGCCTCGCCGCATCCAGGAAGCCCTTCTGACGGTTTCTGATGTCTCCTTAGGCGACTTGTTTACCTATGTGGAGGGTGAGAAACCGTGACCTGGGCCTGTCCTCTCTCGGCTGGTCTCATGCTGTTCGGCCTGTCTGCGACCGCGGCTGTGTTTACAGTAGCCGCATACTTAAAAGGCCGATGAAACCGCACCTTCGCCTGGAGGTTGGAAGACAAGACACCCGATAGTCCCCTTCCCTTTGCTTGCCCATCAGAGAATTTCACCTTCTGCCCAG
>JAWPEG010038709.1:5183677-5207628 GCA_035771395.1 Myotis vivesi | reverse complement strand
GGGGGGGGGGGGGGGCGGGGGAATCTGGATCTCACGCTTCTAGCAGAGCTGGATGTTAAAGGCAGAATCAGCGCCCCAGCCAGGAAACATACCGGAATAGGAATAACACCCCCACAGGGTTCTTTCTCATCAGCGCCCTCCTACTTGTCATGAAGACGATCAAAGGAAACAGGCCACGCAGAGAATTAGCTCATCCACGTCTGATTCCGGGAAGGATGGGTAACATGGCACAGACTCGATGCAGTTCTGGCCACTGGGACCCTTGAAGCTTTTGGTTTGACATTGAGTCCTCTCACCCTCACATCTCTTCTTGATGTCAATGTCTTAACACCTGAACTGCAGGGATTTATGTCCATGTTCATGATTCTACTGAATCTTACAGAAAGAAACGACGCTACAGGGCGCCCCAGCGCACACACATACCCATTCTCCTGAGAATTAATTTCATGCCAAAGACCCTCACTTCATGGGAGACACTTTGCTGTTTTCTATTTTATTTTATTTAAAAAAATATATTTTATTGATTTCAGAGAGGAAGGGAGAGGGAGAGAGAGATAGAAACATCAATGATGAGAGAGAACCATGGATCAGCTGCCTCCTACACGCCCCCTACTGGGGATCGAGCCTGCACCCCAGGCATGTGCCCTGACCTGGAATCAAACCCAGGACCCTTCAGTCCGTAGGCCGACGCTCTATCCATTGAGCCAAACCAGCTAGGACTGTTTTCTATTTTATATTATTATAAATAAATAAAAACACTCCCTAATCTAATACATTGATTTCATGCCTTGAAACTTGAAAACCATTGTTTGAAACTCTAAGGACGTTGAGGTCGAGAAACGTGCTTTATTGATCTCCGTCTCTGACAGTGCCTTCACTGTAAAAAAGAGTCAAGAAAGCTTGCTCCCTTTTTCTTTCTTTTTTTAAAAATTAAATATATTTTTATTGATTTCAGAGAGGAAGGGAGCGGGAGAGAGAAACATCAATGATGAGAGAGAATCATTGATTGGCTGCCTTCTGCACACCCCCCACTTGGGGATCAAGCACGCAACTGGGGGATGTGCCCTTGACTGGAATCGAACCCGGGACCCTTCAGTCCACAGGCTGATGCTCTATCCACTGAGCCACACCAGCGAGGGCATCCCTTTTTCTTTTCCAAGTAAGAAAAATGGTCTCTTTCCTGGCACTGCACAAAGATCTTTCGATTTCCCTCGCTGTGTTTCCTGTGATGCAGAGGAACTGGGGGGCCCCCGGAGGCCTGAGAACCCCAGGAAAGATTCAGGTGCTCATGTCTGCACTGGAGGGAGGGACAGGAAGGGAGAGAGAAAGGCAGTGCCAGCTCTGCTCATCCTCAAACAGCAGGCGCAGGGCGAGCTGGCACAGGGAGGCCGAGACAGGAGGTCTGCGGAGTCTCAGGCTGGCCCGCAAGAGCCCCATGTTATGTCACCGCTTTGGACAAACTATTGCAAAAGGGGAAACACATTTAAATAAACGTGGCAACCCCGAGGGTCACGGTCCCTCCCTCTCCATCTCCAGCGCCACCACCTGAATCTTCGGCACATTGGTCCTCGAATCTCCAAGTCATCCAAATGCACGAATCAGCCAGGAACCAAAGCCGGCCCAGGTCTCCCCGGGCTTGCCCTATCGCACTGACCTCAAGGTTAGCACCACGTGCAATTATTAAACTTTAGCTTCACTAGATTCATTTTGAATATATTTTATTGATTTTTTACAGAGAGAAAGGGAGAGGGATAGAGAGCTAGAAACATCGATGAGAGAGAAACATCGATCAGGTGCCTCCTGCACACCCCCTACTGGGGATGTGCCCGCAACCAAGGTACATGCCCTTGACCGGAATCGAACCTGGGACCCTTCAGTCCACAGGCCGACGCTCTATCCACTGAACCAAACCGGTTAGGGCTTAAATAGATTCGTTTTTAAAGACCGATCCCTAGTAGAACTTACTCAAGTGGTACTGACCAGTATCCTTGAGGACTTGCTCTACAACAGGCCAGGCGCGAGAGCAGGGGCAGAAAGTGGGGGGGCCACGTACGCAGAGCGAGCTTCGCAGCTATAGTCCCTGTGTCGCACCCCATGTCTGAGCAAAGAGCCGTGGACTCCCGGTGAGAGCGCCACTCTCTGCCGGGGGTGAGAAGTCAAGTCCATGGAGAGGGCTCACAAGGAAGTGACGTTTGAGTAGGGCTTGGAGGATTGGTCAGCGTTACCACCAGTAGGCAGGTAGGGCCATTCAGGCCACTGGAGACCACGGTGGCTGTGGGAGAGGCAGGTGCGGGGGCTGCTCAGTGGTTTGCGGGGCAGGTGTAGCCGGGATAAGTTGCTATCAAGTTGAGAAGAAGCTTGAGTGTTACGGTAGGGAGCTAGGTCATTTTTATTTTTATTGATTTCAGAGAGGAAGGAAGAGGGAGAGAGAGATAGAACCACCAATGATGAGAGAGAATCATGGATCGGCTGCCTCCTGCATACCCCCTACTGGGGATCGAGCCCACAACCTGGGCATGTATCCTTGACTGGAATAGAACCCGGGACCCTTCAGTCCGCAGGCTGACACTCTATCCACTGAGCCAAACCGGCTAGGGCAGGAGCTAGGTATTTACTGGGCATTTCAACGACTTGTTTATTCCCTGACTGTCGAGTGGGTGCAGACCTCCCCTTCCCCCGAGTTCCTGATGTGGGCGACACGGCTGGACGGGAACTCGGGCGGTCGGCTCCCACCCCACTAATGTCACACCTGAAGACAAGGGAATAGAAATAATTTGGTTAACAGGCCCTTTCCCAGCGGTTGGAGAGGAGAGGACCGGCAGCCCATTTGCATATAGATAGAAAGCAATCCTCCTGCCGCTGGTGGACGGCCTGGCTCTTAGTCAAAAAGTAGAAAACAATCCCACACCAATTCACGTTTATTGAACGTGAGCAGGAAGCAAGTGTGGGAGCAGGTGGGTGTCCCCGTCATCTCACTGCTCGGGAATCTGCCGTGAAGCGGCTTGGACCTGGGACTGAACGAACGCAGAGGCGCCCGGATTCCAGGGGAACGAGGCAACGGACGCAGAAGGAACCAGAAGCAAGGCCTGAATCTTGTGATCCAGTCAGGGAGAGCTCACCTAGAAGGTCATCTCCTCCGCAGCGTAAAGAAAATCCTCCTGCCCTGGCCAGTTTGGCTCAGTGGATGGAGCGTCGGCCTGCGGACTGAAAGGTCCCAGGTTCGATTCCAGCCAAGGGCATGTACCTTGGTTGCAGGCACATCCCCACTAGGAGGTGTGCAAGAGGCAGCTGATCGATGTTTCTCGCTCATCGATGTTTCTAACTCTCTATCCCTCTCTCTTCCTCTCTGTGAAAAATCAATACAATATATTAAAAAAAAAGAAAAAGAAAATCCTCCTGCCCCTAGCCAGTTTGGCTCAGTGGATAGAGCATTGGCCTGTGGACTGAGGGGGTCCCAGGTTCGATTCTGGTCCAGGGCAGGTACCTCGGTGGCAGGCTCCTCCCTGACCTGGGCCCTGGTCAGGGCTCATGCAAGAGGCAACCGATCGATGTGTTTCTCTCACATTGATGTTTCTCTCTGTCTTTCCCTCTCTCTTCCACTATCCCCCTCTCTCCCCCCAAAAAAATCAATGGAAAAATATCCTCGGGTGAGGATTAACACCCCCCAAAACACACACACACACAAAACAAGCAAAAAAACCTGATTAAAAAAAAAAGTTTGACAAAATTATAAATGAAGGACAAGGATGTGTCAAAGATAACAGCTCGTCACCGCCCCACGGAGAAGCCCTGATTCCCGCGGGAGTCAGGAGTCGGCGGCACAGGCAGGGACCACGAGGTCCGCACACAGGGGAGCCCCTTAAACCATGAGGTGACAGTCTGTCCTGGACCACACGCTGGCAGGAGGCCCGGCACATCCGGATGCCAAGGCTGGCTCACCTTCCGGCAGGACGCCGCCAAGAAGAAAAGAGAGTTCTGCTTTAGAAGTCTTACTTTACCCCTGACACAATATAGAAATATAATCTGTGAAAATCTACATAACACCTGATTTAATCAACGGCCCTTAGTAGATTGTCTCCAGAAGCTTCTGGGCCAAGTCCCGCCCCCGCCCCGGGCCCCATCGAGCTCCCTGTAGGTCGGCCCCCCTCCAGCCTCAGGTGCTGAACTTCTGACTGTCCTCAGAGAACGGTTGCTTGTCACGCGAACTTTCAATGATGTTGTCCCTTTGTTTTTTTAAAAAATATATTTTATTGATTTTTTTACAGAGAGGAAGGGAGAGGGATAGAGAGTTAAAAACATCGATCAGCTGCCTCCTGCACACTCCCCACTGGGGATGTGCCCGCAACCAAGGTACATGCCCTTGACCGGAATTGAACCTGGGACCCTTCAGTCCGCAGGCTGACGCTCTATCCACTGAGCCAAACCAGTCAGGGCTGTTTTTGTTTTTTTTAATAATATATTTTTATTGATTTCAGAGAGGAAATCATCCGTATGGGCTGCTGCCCTCTCTGGGGGACAATACAGGGAAACAGACAGTGCAAGGCTGTGCAGCACGACCGCAATCTCCTCCATGTGCTTCCAAAGTGCAAAGCCCACGTGAAAATAGGGTCCCAGACACAGGGAAAGACAGTTTTGAAAATCTCACCACGAAATGACACGGAAATTCTCTGCCTCCTCAGACCACTGGTACGGAATGTTCTGGAAATGGGGCAGAGAAAACACCAAGCAACAAGGCCGGCGCTCCAGGCTGGGCAGGGGGCCGGCAGCACCTATATGGGTCAGTGCCCACGCCCCACTGTCCACTTTCACTGCTTACGCCCCACTGTCCACTTTCACTGCTCACGCCCCACCGCCCACTGCCCAGGCTCACTACCCTGGCTCATGCCCCACTTCCCATGCCCACTGCCCAGGCTCACCACCCTCGCTCACACCCCACTGCCCACTCTCACTGCCCAATGCTCACCACCTTCGTTCACACCCCACTGCCCACTCTCACTACCCAGGCTCACCACCCTCGCTCATGATCCACTGTCCACGCTCACTGCTCACACTCACCACCCTTGCTTACGCCCCACTGCCCACACTCACTGCTCACGCCCCACCTCCCACGCTCACTGCCCAGGCTCACGACCCTCGCTCACGACCCACTACCCATGCTCACTGTCCACGCCCCCCCCCCGCCCACATGGTCTCATTTTCTCGTTCCCNCCCCCCCCCCCCCCCCCCCCGCCCACATGGTCTCATTTTCTCGTTCCCACCCAGTGTGGTCACAGACACATTTCATTTCTCAGTCTTGGCAGCCCCCTTTCCGTTTCCCATGGGCTGCTTACGTTGCACACGCTGTTACTCAGGGTGGAGAGGTAAAGGGTATATTGTCCTGCCCTTTAAATACATGCTCTCTTTTACTCTTCATCACAAGGTTGAGCAGTACATAGTTTCATCTTTGTTTGGCGGATATAGTCCTAGAAACTCAGGAAGAGCCTCCCCAAATACATGGAGCCAATGAAGGGACTGTTTCCGCAAGAAGTTGCTGGAGCCTTGATGTTTGGCTCTGTGGGCGGCCTTGGATTTGTAACTTTGCAGCCTGCCACTCTTCTAGGTTTTCCCCTCCCTTTTCTCTTTTTTAAAAGATATATTTTTATTGATTTCAGAGAAGAAGGGAGAGGGAGAGAGAGATAGAAACATTAGCGATGAGAGAATCACTGATCGGCTGCCTCCTGCACTCCCTCTACTGGGGATCGAGCCTGCAACCCGGGCATGTGACCCAACCTGGAATTGAACCCGGGACCCTTCAGTCCACAGGCCGATGCTCTATCCACTGAGCCAAACTGGCTCGGGCTCATCTAGGTTTTCCTAGACATCCGAAGAGACGGTGTGGCCAGGGAGGATATTTCTGCGTTTCTCCATACGCTGCGTGTTGTCTCCTTACATACGCGGCCAATAACACTTGTGGTTTCCAGCACAGGCCAGCTCTGCTCCTCACCTCTGCACTGGCCTGGAAAGGAATATCTATTACTTCCATTGATTCCTGTCTCTCCCTGTATTGTAGAAACGATATATTTTTTTTTGCATTTCCCCTCAATATATTGATAGACCTTCTCTCATCTTATTTCCTCCATATTGCTTGCATTTCTTGCAGCTTCCTTTTATTCACGCTGTGCGTGTTTCTACTCTTTCATCAAAATCTATTTAATGAAGTGCCCTACTTCCATATCGATCTCCAAGCTTGCTTTTCTATTGATTACCGGATCCCTTCCACTTCTCCAATCCTGGGATTGCGGTGCATTTTTGCTCATTTGGCTCTGTGCCACAGTCCTCTTCTTAAACTACAGACGAACTGACCTCGTCCTCTCCTTAAACTATCGGCCGATGGACCTTCGTCCGCGTAGACGGTGACCATGACACACACACGCAGCCAGAGGAAGGCTGGAGAGGCTGCGATGCGGAGGGGTCCTCTCCCCGGCTCTGAGTCTCACTTTGCAGTCGTGTGCAAGATGCCGGCTGGGCATGCCTGCTGTTCTGACGTTTCCGGGGTGTGGAGAGCACGGGGAAGCAGCAGCATGACGATGAAAAGAGGCCCCTCAAATTCCTCCCGTGGGAATGGGATGGGGAATGAACACGAGTAATTGCTTACCCATTTTCTAATTGTGTTAAAATACACAGAATAGAAAGTTTACCGTCTCAACCGTGTTGTGCCACAGTGCATGGCATTGGATTCAGTCACACTGCTGGGCAACCATCACCACCGTTGTCTCCAGAACACTTTAAAAATAATATCTACACTAATAAAAGAGAAAGATGCAAATTGACCGTATCTTTGTGACACCACCAGCCAATCAGGAGTGAGTATGCAAATTAACCCAACAAAGATGGCAGATTGATTTGCATACATAGGTGCCAACTGGCCAGGGGGGCGGGACGCTTGCATCGTCTCCATGGCGATGATGCAGGAGTTCTGCACTGCCCCAGCCTTTCTGGGCCTCTGGGCAGCGTGGGAAGGCGGAAAGGCGGCTCCGGCTAGAGCAAAGGCGGTGCTGGCAGCCAGGGGAAGGAAGGCCCATTCTTGCACGAATCTTCGTGCATCGGGCCTCTAGTATATATATATATATATATATATATATATTTTCTGATTTCAGAGAAGAAGGGAGAGGGAGAAAAACATCAATGATGAGAGAGAATCATGTATTGGCTGCCTCCTGAACACCCCCTACTGGGGAAGCTGAAGAGTGAACACACAACAGGGAACAGGAAGATCAAAGACGGACTGAGGACAGCCAGAAAACACTTCACTTAAATATCTGAAGTCGACACATGCCTAGGAAGCCAAAGAAAAATGACTTATCTGGCCCGAAGAATGTTATTTAAATCCCAGGCTCATTCATGCTAAACAGAGGCAACATTTTCCATTCACGTCTCCAAACCTCTCTTCTCCCGGGAGCTCCCCGCCTACCCTCCCCCCCCCCGCAACCCCCCCTTGCGTTCCGATTGATGGGCGTCATGCCCACAGCTGAGCAGGATGTGTGTGGAAGGTGGTCCCTGACAAAATGATAATGTCTAAATGGCAGGTCAATGTCAAGCAAGGTCATCTTTAGGATCGGGCCAACCTATAGACATTATTCTCGCAACGAAACTATAAAACCCACTGATAAAGGGCCAGGAGAATAATTATTTACGAGGCTGTATTAGAAAGCTGGAGCTACTTCTCTTTTTCTGAAGAAGTAAAAAGGAACCGGGTTTTTAAAGATTAACAAGTCACATGATTTTCTACCCAAATAAGGCATTTGTTTCTTTTCGTATGTTTACATTGTGGTAACAACTGAAACCTGCAGAAGAATGTGTTTGTCGAAGCCTCATCTCGGCTGGATGCAGGCATCCAACCCTAAGCTCAAATAGAGAAACTGTATCGCTCCAGCTGGGTTGCTCAGTGGTTAGAGCGTCAGCCTGCGGACTGAGGAGTCCCGGGTTCGATTCCGGTCAAGGGCACATGCCCGGGTTTCGGGCTCGATCCCCAGGAGGGGGCGTGCAGGAGGCAGCCGATCCATGATTCTCTCTCATCATTGGTGTTTCTATCTCTCTCTCCCTCTCCCTTCCTCTCTGAAATAAAAAAAAATATATATGTTAAAAAAGAAAAGAAACTGCATGAACGGGGATTTTCATGGTCATTCCCATCAGAACCCACGCGGAGCCCCAGCCACTGGGAATGTTCCCTGACGCGGGAGCAGCCTCACAGTGATGACAGGCGCTGCTCTCCAAGAGAACACACACTTCTTATTGGTTCGTCTGTGAATTCTTTATCTTCCTCTTGAAAAATATAATGAAAGCATATCTCATTTGCCAGGTGACTTGTATTTCTCTTTTTTTTTCACTGTTTCTCTCTCCTTGCCCACACTGCCTGGCCTAAACAATGGAAGGAACAAGAAATTAAAACGTGTCTCTATTGGAGGAGATGAATTAGCAGGTGTGTGGCATGCGCTTTCCACAGCACGTGCATTTCCGAAGGTGGGCAGCGAAAGGCCCGTCTCCTGGGGGAAGCCCTGCCACCTGCCCATGGGCACAGGGCTTCGACACCGCTGCCAGCTCTGCCGGGCACACGTCTGGCCCGTCCTTGGTCACGGCTCCCTGGCTCCCTGCCCGTCTGCCCCAGTGGACGCAGCAGTTACAACCCGGATGTCAGATGTGTCTCTGTGTGCTCCACCCCGCACAGCAGGGGCCTGCGTAGCACCAGGCACAAGTGATTGTTGAGTGAATGAGGCCCCAGAAATCCTAGGCAAGCAGTCAGGACTCGGCTGCTCTTTCCTGGGCCCCCATCCCGGGAAACACCAAAAAGACACTTGATTTTGTTAAAGCACCTTCATCCCTTAGGAGCAAGAACCTTCCCCCGAGAGGGGAACATGGCTTCTCTCCCGTGGCCACATGCCCACGGCTCCCAGAGGCCACGAGTCCCGTCACCATTGTTGAAAGGTAACTGGTTTGGCCCTAACCGGTTTGGCTCAGTGGATAGAGCGTCGGCCTGTGGACTGAGGGGTCTCAGGTTCGATTCCAGTCAAGGGCATGTACCTTGGTTGTGGGCACATCCCCAGTGGGGGGTGTGCAGGAGGCAGCTGATCGATGTTTCTCTCTCATCGATGTTTTCAACTCTCTATCCCTCTCCCTTCCTCTCTGTAAAAAAATCAATATATATTAAAAAAGAAGAAAAGAAAGGTAACGGGTTTGGCTGGCGAGCCTGGCGCGTGGTGGATCTCAGGGCCGTGTCTATAGAGTTGCATTCAGGCAAACGGCACTTGACGTAGGCAGTGAGGGATCAGAAACATCTTGAAAATATAACAAGAGAAGAACCAGTGGAACGGAGGTGTAGCGATGTAATACCATCGCTTGCTTACTATTCGAAGTGGTTTGCTGTCTTATACAACTTGAAATGGAATAGACAGAAACACTACGGATGGTTCACCGCGGGGGTGATTACAAGGACAGGATTTCGGCGGAAGCCAGCCTCTGAATTCATGAACCTCTGAGTAGCCCCATCCCCGCCTCGTAGCTGTGGGAAAATGAACACACACACACAGAGATTAGGTATCAAGTGGCTGATGCTAATGCAAACGAAAGTTCCAGAAGTTCCAGGGCCGAGTCTTGGTCACCATGCCTCTGGCGCTCGTGTCTGAGAGCCGGCCTGTCACGGACACGTCCCTGTAAGTCATGTGACGGCCACGCAGTAAATCTAACACACACTACAGGGTGGCCCGAGGGAAGACCACAAACTCATCAGAGGAAGAGGCAAGACGCAGGCTCGTTCCAGGTGTTTGGGACTCGCGGAGGTTTCCCCCTCGCTGTGTGCACACCTTCCGCTCGGCGACACCTGGTGTAGCACTTATTTCACTGCCACCTCTGTCATTTCTTTCTTTTCTTTATTTTTATTTTATTTTATTTTTTTAAAAAATATATTTTTATTGATTTTCCACAGAGAGGAAGGGAGAGGGATAGAGAGTTAGAAACATCGACCACAGAGAAACATCGATCAGCTGCCTCCTGCACACTCCCCACTGGGGACGTGCCCGCAACCAAGGTACATGCCCTTGACTGGAATCGAACCTGGGACCCTTGAGTCCACAGGCTGACGCTCTATCCACTGAGCCAAACCGGTTAAGGCTCTTTCTTTACTTTAAATTAAATATACTTTTATTGATTTCAGAGAGGAGAGAAGAGGGAGAAAGAGATAGAAACATCAATGATGAGAGAGAATTATTGATCGGCTGCCTCCAGCACCCCCCCACCCCCACTGGGGATCAAGCCCACAAGCCGGACATGTGCCCTTGACAGGAATTGAACCCGGGACCTTTCAGTCTGCAGGCTGACGCTCTATCCACTGAGCCAAACCAGCTAGGGCCACCTCTGCAGTTTCCATTCACAAAGACTTCTGTACCTGTGATACGATGTTCTAACCTACACATCTGACCGCAGGTCATCGGAGGAGAAAGTTCACATTTCATTTCCCGCAAGTAGTTACAGATTGGCCAACTGGACACAGAAGAAGGTTGTCACGAAGGGAGAATTCCCCAGACGCCCCAAAAAGCCAAGGAGAGAGGCCACATTCCTACCCTCGAGGGCGTGCTGCCCAATCCTAGGAGAGGAAACGTCTTCATGCGGAAAAGCTCAAAAGATAGAGCACCTGCAGCAGCTGTCCCTCCACGAACTCTGACCTGACGTGTGTCATTCTTCTCCCTGAGCAGCTAGGCTCCTGGGAATCATGTGGCTTCAAGCATATGGCATTATTGCTTATCACCCGTTTTCAAAAAGTCCCTAATGCGGCCACGGTCCGTCCCCTCAGGCTTCCTGGAATCGTGCTAAATCCAGGGAGAATCCCAGAGCAAATCCTGATCCCAGGGCAGTGTGGCCAGCCACGCCTGGGAAAGTGAACAGGTCATTGTGCGTTTATTTTACCACTCGTCCAGGGCAAACGAAAATCTTAACCTCTTGAAACTAAATATAAAACTACCTTAACACAAGCCACCGTGAAGTAATCCCTCGAGAATTAAGAAACTGCTCTCACCATACCTTTCAGAATGACTACTCATTGCCAAAGGCCACCCCCTGCCACCCGTCCCCCCCAAAAAAAGAGAGAAGTATTTTACGGGATCTCAAAAATTCATCTCTATGTATAAAAGCCTAAGCGACCTTCTGACTGTTAGCTATGACATGCACTGACCACCAGGGGGCAGACACTCAATGCACAGGCATGGAAACATGGAACAGACTGATGAATCTCAGAGAGAAGTGGGGAGGGAGGAGGGCGGTAAGAGATTGACCAAAGATCTTATATGCATACTAGAGGCCTGGTGCACTGATTCGTGCACCGGTGGGGTCCCTTGGAGTGGCCTGCCTCACCTTCCCAGCTGAGCCTGCCAGCACTCCATCCACAGGACCCGCTTCCTCCTTTCACGCCATTTCAGTGGCTGTGCCAGGAGAAACGCCCACTGGCCCTGCACTTGCCCCTGCCCCCTGCCAAGGTCTCAGATCGGCAGAGACTGTCCTGGGCCTTCCGCTTGGGTTGTGATCTCCTAAGAGGAAGCAAGTCTTAGGGTGGCTGGGAAAACGTGCAGTTATCAGACATGCAAACGTGGGACGGATCAGAAACACGGAAACGCCGACAGCAGCGTTTCTACGGCCTAGGCCGAGGTTCTGGCCGTCCTCACGCTCCTCGCTTCTCCTTGCTCAGCAGATCCTCTAACGATCTTACTGAGGTGGCTGAATGCGCCCCTTTTAAAGACATTCTATCGATCGATCGCGGCAAGCTGTAGGTCATGCTATTTTTTTCTTTAGGAGAGATTTCTGCAGATCTTTTCCTTTGTGTGTGTGTGTATGTGTGTGTGTGTGTGTGTGTGTGTGTGTGTGTGTAACTCTCCTAATAAAACGATGCAAACCTGCATAATTTTATTGTCAATTTCCTTGTTAACAGTGCTTTGCACAAAGTTATACTTTTGGTGCAACCACAGACCTCGAGGCTCTCCCATCACTGACGCTGGGGTCGATGAGCTGCCTCAGTGGCTCCAGCGTCCATGAGCTCCAGGAGGCGAGGGGCCTGGGGCGGGTGTCCTGGGCCCGCGGCCAGGGAGCTCTCCTTCCCCCGTGGGTCCTCCTTTCAACATGTCTGCCTTTGCCTCTGCCCAGAGCTGCAAACGGCCAGGCTAGAGAAAGGACAGTCACCCCAGGTCATCCTCAGGAGAGGCAGATGACAGCACATGGGGACATCGACGAGATGTCGCCAAGGCAGACGAGCCATCCAGGTGGCTACCTTGCAGCCGATAGAAAGCCAGGGGCTCGCACGATTATTTTTCTATTCTTATTTGTTTAAATATATTTTTATTGATTTCAGAGAGGAAGGGAGAGGGAGAGAGAGAGAGAGAGAGAGAGAGAGAGAGAGAAACATCATCGATGAGAGAGAACCATGAATCGGCTGCCTTCTGCATGTCCCCTATTGGGGATCGAGCCCGCAACCAGGGCATGTGCCCTGACTGGGAATCGAACCCAGGGCCCTTCAGTCCGCAGGCCGACGCTCTAGCCACGGAGCCAAACCAGCTAGGGCTAGTTTTCTATTTTTAAATCCTCAACTTCTCAACTAAATTCCCAAATCAATGAAGAATAACACAGCCTTAATGTCTCAGAATTTAACGTTAAGAAGCTACATAACTAAGCTTTGTAGAGTTTCCATCTCCTGATTTCATCTGATCGATAGAAATGAAACTCCTACATGCAGTCACAGGGCTCCGTCCACCATCCTGGGCCAGGAGGATGCTGGCCTGGAACGGCATGACTTTATGGGGGTGGCTGGGTGCTTCCTCTGCTCTCACCCCCCCCCCCCCCGTTCTATTTACACGGAGACCCCCACATTGGGTGGAAGGAGGAGCCAGCCGCAAGCCTGGCTGGCAGGTTGCAGAGCTGGCAGACGCTTCGTGGACATACTGCCAAGTCAGCAAGTGGACAGGCGGCAAATTGGAAAGAGCAGGGCACGGAGGAGACCCTGTGAATGCTGGACAACCGTGGGGTGAAATTCCATTTGGTTTTAACTAACCATTTGCTATGCAAATCTAGCTAGCAATCAAAGAGGAGAAAGACTACACTAAGCCCTGGCCGGTTTGGCTCAGTGAATGGAGCATCGGCCTTCGGACTGAAGGGTCCCAGGTTCGATTCCGGTCAAGGGCACATGCCTGGGCTGTGGACTCGATCCCCAGTGTGGGGTGTGCAGGAGGCAGCCGATCAATGATTCTCTCTCATCACTGATGTTTCTATCTCTCTCTCCCTCTCCCTTCCTCTCTGAAATCAATAAAAATATATTTAAAAAAAAAGAGTAAACTAAAACCACAGACAGACAGAACGGGACAGACATTAGATGAATAAAGTGCCCCCCGCCCCAAATATTTATCAAGAGAGGAGAAGGATTTAGAGGCTCAGATGAGTTGTGGGCGGCCTTGCTCAAGTTCATTCAGATTATAATACCAATAAGTAACACAAACTTATACACCGAGATGGATTAGTGAGCGATCACTGTCAATATAAAGGCGCGACTGTCCACTCATCCTGCTGACACATGACGAGAAGACGTGGCTAAACTGCCTGTTTTTTTTCTCCTCCTCCTCTTCCTCTTCCCCCTCCTCCTCCTCCTCCTCCTCCTTCTTCTTCTTTTTTTTTTTTTTAAATATATTTTATTGAATTTTTACAGAGAGGAATGGAGAGGGATAGAGAGTTAGAAACATCAATGAGAGAGAAACATCGATCAGCTGCCTCCTGCAAATCCCCTACTGGGGATGTGCCCGCAACCAAGGTACATGCCCTTGACTGGAATCGAACCTGGGACCTTTCAGTCCACAGGCCGAGGCTCTATCCACTGAGCCAAACCGGTCAGGGCTAAATTGCCCGTTTTGAAGGCATAAGAACAGCCATAGAGCCCCGCCATCACCTTTCTGAAACAGTCACCGAGTGAGTCCTCTTTAAGGGCAAGCCCTTGTATGGTCACTGCAAGTGTTTACAAACGGGAGAAGGAAAAGTTAGACAAAAAAGGCCAAAGTGAATAGGAGCTGGCACCCCCTGCCATTGTGGCTCTAAGGAGAGGAGTTACGGACTGTGTGTGGGGGGGAACGTCCGAGTCATTTCTGAACCCAACCCAAACCCCCAAGCCGCTATCAGGAAAACACTGTGCAGACCAACCCCGTTCCCCGCCTACAGCAGGGCCCGCAGGAGGTCCCGGTCCCTGCCCCGCCAGGATCCTGCGATGTCGAGGAAAAGGGCCAGAGAGAAGCAGCGGAAGTGACCACGGGCGGGAGGGAGCTGTTAAACCTGTCTACAAGGATGACGGGGAAAGAGGGAGTGGATGCAAGTTTATAAAATTGGAAGGGGCATGCGCAGGGTGCACATGGAACTTTTGTAGCCAGTGGAGTTGGGGAGAGAGTGTGGAGGTGCGGCCTTGGGGATGATAGAAGTAAATTTAGGATGAAATAAAAGCCCCATTGAATCAGTCCCCAGGATGCATGTGTTACTCATTCCTTCAAGAACTGTTAAAGGCTGACAACATATCAAACTCCAGAAGACCGTTTGCTTGACGTTCTTATCATGTCTAACAGTTCACTGTTATGTTTTCAGACTATGTGCCCATAATGGTGGGATGCAGACTATAGTCTCTCTTCTTAATCCTCCCCAAGTATATATTTATTGATTTTTACTGAGGTAGGAAGGGAGGGAGGGAGGGAGAGAGAGAGAGAGAGAGAGAGAGAGACATCTGGTGGTTGCCTCCCGTAGACACCCCTATTAGGGGTTGAACCCACAATCTAGGTACGTCCCTGACCAGAAATGGAACCTGCAACCCCTTGGGGCACAGGATGGCGCTCTAACCACCGATCCACCTGGCCGGGTGGCTTGCGAGGTTCTTGTAAGTTTGAGTTTAAGGATATGACCTTGCTCCAGGTGCTCCTTGATTCTGCTGAGAATGGATGGCCGACATGCAAACACAACTCTGCGTTTCTTGTATTTCCCTTAAGAAGAGAAACTGGCCAAAGGCATGCTCTATAGGTGCCCAGAAATGTGAGCCTCCGCCAACGTGAAGGCTTCGCGTGTGTGGCTGATGTCGCACACGGGACCTGGAACGCGGCCGGCGTTGGCCCGTTCGCCGGTGCTTGTCTGCACCGCATCTGTGTGTGAACGGCCGGAACCCCGCGCTCAGAGAACCCGAGAGCCTGTGCTCCCACACCTTGTGCCCCATCCACCCACTCATTTACTTAAGCGAAAACGGTGCCTGAAGGTGGGGCTTCATGTTCACTGACTTACAGGTGATACGGTTCATGTTTTATCTGCCTGAAGTCTTCGTGGCGATCCAGCTGATTCTAACTATCCCACCCCAAATTGCACGGTTTTCAGAAGGAAGTTTTATGGAATAATGTTAGTTTTCTTTTTTATAACTACTGATATAATTAAACATCCAGCTCTTGCATTTTTAAGCAATATATATGTGTGTGTATATATATATATATATATATACACCTAAACATATACATATGTGTGTGTGTCTATATATATGGTCAGTGCAAGTGTATATATATATATAAATACATGTATGTATTTTTTAGTCAGTCATAGCTTCTCTGTGCAGCCCGCCCCCAGGCCTGGCCCTCACTTAGCAGATCCTTTCCCCTTCCCTCTTCCTCCTCCCTCCCCTTCTTATTACTGTGTGGAGGGCTTGCTGCCTGCTGGGGGAGGGGGATGTGGAGAGAGGCATCCTGTTCTGAGTAGCAACGCTAGGGGAAAGGAGACTATTCGAGCACTCCTTTATATTATTACCCCATTTAATAACTGGTGTTTTAAAAACTTATTTAAGATATACTTATAAAATGCCCACTATGCTTTAAATAAAGTGGGAGGGATTGGCAGAGGAGCAGCTGGGAGGGAGCACTGCTCTATGCCGGGTCGATATGTGGATCTTGCTTTTCTTGAGCTACACATCGGTACTTTTTATGTATGCGTGTTATTCTTGTTCATAATAAAAATATAAAGAAAAAAGTATTATTTTAAGGCCTTTAACTCATTCATTCATAAAATCTTTATAAAGGAGGAACTACTATTATCCCCATTTTACAGAGGACAAAACTGAGGCACTACACTGGTAGCAGGTGGAGCCTGGATTGAAACCCCGGCAGCCTGGCTCCAAAGCCTGTGGTTTTAGCCTCTGCTATGCTGCTATGGAAGGAACAGGAGAAATGCCCACAGTGGCCAAATCATCATTGGATGCCTCTTTCAACAGAGAAGACGGTACAGAGAAAAATGAATGGAGAAATACACACACAACATACATGCACAAAAGAAAGCACGGTCAGGCAAAACCGATCAAATTTCTCTTCTTACAACATGTATGAACATGACGGGACTGAGGGTCCACAAATATCCAGGCAGGTTCCAAGCCTCTGAGCACTGAGATGCCGCACAGGGCACTCCCTCCCCCCGCCCCCCAAATCACGCCTCCCTAGAAACCCCCCTTTACCTATCAGCTCACCTGCAGCTTCCCTGCACCATCAGCGGGTTCTCCACACTTTTCCCTGTCACAGTGCATGTCTCTATTTCCCACCGACTATATAACGCCCGGCCCAATACGCTGCGCTTACCCCGATGGATCTGCGCCATACCTTGGGCTTCCCTGCAGCAGGAGCCGAGCGTGGAGCTGTGATCAAGCACGGGAAGGCGTCGCCGCATCGTCCAGCCAGCCAGGAAGAGCAGAAACGGCGGCTCTGGGCGAGGCTTCGGAAGTTCTAAAAGCACAAGTTCAGGTTGAATGGAGTTTTCTGTCAAGGGGACCCAGGACATTTCTCTATTCATATTACAAAAGATCATGTGTTTTTAAACCTTTGTCACAGCAGAATTCTTTTGGGGAAGGTTTGAAAACAAACAGAAACACCTCCCCCTCCCCCAACCTGGGTAGAATCTTGAACCTTTGGCGCACAGTCCGCGTACCTCTTACCAAGCTCACTGATGAAAGACACGCACTGGATTTTCTCAAATAAGTGCTTTTCACAGTAACAGTTAATAGCAAGAGTGGAGGTGAAAATGGCAGCATTGAGCATTTAACGGAAGTTCAGCGCCACCTTTCTCAGAATTCTTCGTGTCTGAAACAGGTACGCACGCTCCTCTTTTGTAAATAAAGTTTTATTGGGACACAGCCACAGCCGTTTGCTTATGGGCTGCCTATGGCTGCTTTTTGAGTAATTATGATAGAGATGGTAGGTGTGGAGAGCCTAAACGATTACTGTCTGGCCTTTTATAGAAAAAGGGTTCTGATTCCTGCTCTATAATATCCAGGCAGTAAATACCCTCATTTCCATATTGATGGGGAGATTCCAATTGTTTTGTCTCACATAAAACCACAGTGATGCCCTAGCTGGTTTGGCTTAGTGGAGAGAGCGTCAGCCTGTAGACTGAAGGGTCCTGGGTTCGATTCCGGTCAAGGGCACATGTCTGGGCTGTGGGCTCGATCCCGGGTGGGGGGAATGCAAGAGGCAGCCAATAGATTCTCTCTCATCATTGATGTTTCTCTCTCTCTCTCTCTCTCTCTCTCTCTCTCTCTCTCTCTCTCTCTCCCTCTCCCTCTCCCTGCCTCTGTGGACGGAACCCGGGACCCTTCAGTCTCCCCTCGGCCCTTCCCATCACCCCCCAGGACAGTGGACTCCACGCCCAAGGCAAACATCCTTGAATCCTTAACATCATGACTATTGAAATGTTTATCCAGGCATCTAGGTTTCTTCTGAATCACACGTTCCTAGGAAGTCACCTCTTTCCTGTGTATATCCTCACACCACAAGTTCAACACATTATTTACCTTTTGCTAAAATTATCTCTTTCACTTTATGACCATTTCCCACAAAGTAATAAGTTTTCCATGTCACAGGCATTACCCGATTAAGCTAAGATTACCAGAGGGCCACAGAGCCAGAGAACATGTAAACACGGGTCCTGTCCAGGCCCCCCCGCCCTCCGCTGGCCGCGGGGCCGGTTCGGATCCACAGGCTAAGGCTCGCAGAGTCGAGAGCGAGGACACCTGGTTGAAAGAAAAGCTGTAAGATCTGAAGATGCTGCCGGCAGCTGGCCTTCCCCAGCACATGGGACAGCTTTCAACACAGCTCCTGTGAGTCCCAACCCCCAGCGCCCTAAAATCGAACGAGCACTTTAAAAACGAGGTCATGTTATTACATGTGTGTTTCCTTGTTTTTCAATTTTTAAGCGGAAAGGAGCCCCCCTAACGAACAAGAATTTGAGCAAAAGGAAGTTGAGTGTTGCCCTGAAAGAAGCAGGTGGATCCCAAGCACGTGATTGTGAATGCGGAGAAGAAACAGGGATGAGATCAGTGAGCGATCCGGAAAGAGAAGAGCAACAGCGACAAAACTGATGCAGAATGTGACGACCCCTTTGGCAGCGGTTCTCAACCTGTGGGTCGCGACCCCTTTGGCGGTCGAACGACCCTTGCACAGGGGTCGCCTAAGACCATCCTGCATATCAGATATTTACATGATGATTCATAACAGTAGCAACATGACAGACATGAAGTAGCAACGAAAATAATTTGATGGTTGGGTCACAACAGGAGGAACTGTATTTTAAGGGCCAGAAGGTTGAGAACCACTGCCTTTGGGACTCAGTGCTTACTAAACCATTCTACATGCTGACTAGGTCAGTAATATTCACATAAATCACTTGGCATTATAATAGTCCATATTATGATTTAAAAATATTTTTATTGATTTCAGAGAGGAAGGGAGAGGGAGAGAGAGAGAGAGATGGAAACATCAATGATGAGAGAGAATCATTGATCGGCCGCCTCCTGCACACCCTGTACTCGGGATCAAGGTGGAAACCTGGGCATGTGCCCTTGACCGGAATCGAACCTGGGACCCCTTAGTCCGCAGGCCGACGCTCTATCCACTGAGCCAAATCGTCTAGGGCCATGTTATGATTATCATTTATTTTCTACATGAACTTCACTCATTATATATTACGCAATATATAATCACAGCGACTGATTTCAAATACTCACTGAAATTGATCTGTTCATAGTTTCGATTCTAGAAGGTTCATAATAATGAACGTTGGCTGCAATAAAAGGGGAATTTCATACCCCGAAAGGCCCCTTTAATCCTTCAAAGGAGTTGTTTTTATTGGAGGGACCTGTACTTTTAGAGAAATAGGAAGGAGACGAGATGGTCCTCTGGCTCCTCCTACTTTTCCTTGGCAGAGAAATGGAGGACCCAGAACTGGATTGAAGTCTCCCGTCCACGATGCTTACGTTTCCAAGGACCCACATTTTATGCCATTAAATGAAGACCCTGATATTTAATTAGCGATTCAACAGTTTATCTTAGGCTTGTATAACCAATATGCATTTTATATATAAAAAAATAATCACACCAGCCTCATCTTCGTGTTGTATGCAGCAGACATTTCCTGAGCCATGAAATCAGAAAGAAAAACAGACAAAAGCCGATTGGGAAAGAGGTGAAACGAAACGAAAAATAAATTTTGACTAGCAGGTAAACATTCTTCCTGTCCACACTTTCTATTTTTGCCACATTATTTAATATATATATCCTCTATGAACTCTATTTGTAGTTTGCACCCACACATGCTTCAATGTTTTTATTTTATTGTATTGATTTTAGAGAGAGGAGAAGGTTGGGGGGGGAAAGAGAGAGAGAGAGAGAGAGAGAGAGAGAGAGAGAGAGAGAGAAACATAGATTAACCGCCTCCAGTACACACCCCAACCGGGGACCAAACCCACCACCTGGGCATGTGCCGTGACCGGGAATCGAACCAGCAACCTTTCGGTGAATGGGTCAATGCTCAACCAACTGAGCCGTGCTGGCCGGGCCGGTAACCCCACATTTGAGGATAGCTCTCAGAATTTCAGGTATGTACACACACCAGTTCTTCTTGTTTATCGCGCCCATTTCTAGCATTGGTTTTTGTTTAAAAATACCCATTCGTTTTTATTAAGTTTATTTCATTGCCAGTTTGATTTCCCCTCCCAGTATGATCACATAAATGATGCTGAGTATACTGACCGCCTGGCCACCTTTCTACCATGGCTCAATCATTCTTCTATGAAATAAAAATAGATAAAAGTCAGAAAGGAGGCTCTTCCCCTACAAAGCCACCTTTTGTGTAAAGGAAGATGTCAGTTTTTAGGCCCGATCTGAAACCAAGCACATCAACAGATTCAACTCCTGGTCTTTTGACCTGAAACACTTTTTCAGTTTACTTCTGTCAAACATCACAGACTGTCCAAATGAAGTCTGCATAGGTTCCTACTGTCTGTTGCCATAAACAATTAGCATCACAATGGCCATAACTAGAAAATAATAAAGCATTAACCTGACCTGACCCTGAACAGGACTGTTGCCATGGTGACGAGGACATGCAGTGGGCTGGTCCAGGGGCCCCAGCAAAGGCCTGCGTTGCTGCCCGAGGGCTGGGAGGGCCTCAGGGAGAGCAGCAGGGCCCAGGCTCTGCGGGGCGGGGTTTGCTGACCGCCCTGGGGAAAGGCCAGCATTCCCCCTGGAGAGGCCAGGGCAGCAGCACGCAGCGCCCAGCACCTTTCGGAACACTCTACCTGGCCCGTCTCCTCATTGTTAAAACGAGGGGGTGCAATGATATCTCGGTCCCTTTCATGTCCAGACTATTCTAAGTCTATGGTTCCAAATGGGCCTAGGATTTGTTTTCTGGAATATTCTGATCTGTAGAGCGTGGGAACGGTGGAGAAGACCTTGCAGGGTTGTAGAATTCTCCTCCCTGGTAGCCCCTTCACAGGGTCACACTTATTCCCAACAAAGGGCCATTCCGGGCTCACTGGACAAGACTGTCTTTAATTTTTTTAATATATTTTGATTGATTTCAGAGAGGAAGGGAGAGGAAGAGAGAGAGACATAGAAACATCAATGATGAGAGAGAATCATGGATCGGCTGCCTCCTGCATGCCCCCCATTGGGGATCGAGCCCGCAACCCGGGCATGTGCCCTTGACCGGAATCGAACCTGGGACCCTTCAGTCCAAAGTCCGACGCTCTATCCACTGAGCCAAACCACCTAGGGCAAGACTGTCTTTAAAAAATATAAATATTTTGCCCTGACCGGTTTGGCTCAGTGGATAGAGCGTCGGCCTGCGGACTGAAAGGTCCCAGGTTCGATCCCGGTCAAGGGCATGTACCTTAGTTGCGGGCACATACCCAGTGGGGAGTGTGCAGGAGGCAGCTGATCGATGTTTCTCTCTCATCGATGTTTCTGACTCTCTATCCCTCTCCCTTCCTCTCTGTAAAAAATCAATAAAAAATATATATTTTAAAAAATATATATATATTTTTATTGATTGCAGAGAGGAAGGGAGAGGGAGAGAGAGAAACATCAATGATGAGAGAGAATCATGGATCAGCTGCCTCCTGCACACTCCCTACTGGGGACTGAGCCTGCAACGCAGGCATGTGTCCTTGACCGGAACTGAACTGTGACCTCCTGGTTCATAGGTTGATGCTCAACCACTGAGCAACACCGGCCGGGCTAGATAAGACCATCTTAACGCCCTTGCCTGCCCAGAGCCTGCCAGGCCCAGAGAGGAACTTACCTGTCTTCTGTTGTGGAAACTGGGTACGTACACAGAAGGGGTACAGGGAGTCAGAGGATGCCCCCCTCCGCCCAGACACCACTGAAACCCCTTCGGACCGAAACCTCCGTTCCACGTCACCTTCCGCGAGACCCAGTCCCACGCCCAGCATGGGTCTGGGCTGGTCTGCTCTGTGGAATTCGTGCGAAAGCCACGTCTGTGGAAACTCACTCAGCGTCCACCCCCCACACAGGTGCTGTGCAGACTCCTCCTCCTTCCCTCCCGAGAGAGAAGAGGGCAGACTCCAGGGGGAAGGAGGGATGCTCTGAACTCAGCGTCAAGGTGGGCCTCCATTGCCCACCTTTCCACCCCAAAGGGCCCCATGATTATCATTCTAAAGGGGCAAATGCACATGCTGGGAGCTGGTGCATATTCTGCTGAAACCCTCCTCTAAGAGGCTCTCCCACACAGAGAGATACAATCCCTCAATGCTGTCCTAACCGGTGTGGCTCCGTGGATAGAGCGTTGGCCTGCGGACTGAAGGGTCCCAGGTTCGATTCCGGTCAAGGGCATGTACCTTGGTTGCGGGCACATCCCCAGCAGGGGGTGTGCAGGAGGCAGCTGATCGATGTTTCTCACTCTCTATTCCTCTCCCTTCCTCTCTCTAAAAAGATCAGTAAAATATATATTTAAAAAAAAATTCCTGAAGACAAAGGGAACCAGCGCGGGAATTCTTGGGGTCCCCACCCCTGCTCCTTTAGAGCATGAGCTTTTACTTTCTCCTAAACTCTCAGGGTTCCCACGGGACTTGCAACTGATAACATTGCAATTAGCTAGTTATTAGTATTAATAGGAGAGGAGGCAGAGGAAGGCCAGACATTACACGCATGGCCATCTGGGCAGCTTCACCAGGAAGCTGCAAGCTCGCTCCCCAGGGAGCCACCCGGCCCTCCCCTGCCCATCACTAGGGAAGGGACTGGACCGAGGGGAGACAGAGGCCGCGCAGGAAAGTCGGGGTGACCCGGCGAAGATGCTACTGCCAGTCAGTCATTCCTGGGAGCAGAGATCCTTGCCCAGAGGGGGTGGGGCCGCTGCAGGCGCCTAAAATCTTGGAGTTAAAATCCCCGGACGCAGGAATTCTCTTGCCCTGGCTCATCTCTTGTTCCTCTGGTGCAAGTCCTGCGTCTAATGCCGAAAAACGCAAATGATAACCGACATCTCAGAATTTCCTCACAAACAAAAACATGAACCATCTGGAAAACGTACCTCTGTAGGGAAAAGGTGGAAACACAATGCAAAAAACCCAGGCCAGGACGGGAGAGGCGGCAGCGGGTGAGCAACTAGATCTTCTAGACCAAGTGGGGTTTTTCCGCACAACCATAGCTCAGTTTTATAATGAACACAACTTTCATCACAAATAGGAGAGGAACCTGATAAAACGGTCCCCGAGCTTCCCCCGCTGGCTGGGAGCCGCAGCCCTTGCTGATGGCTCCTCTGGACGGCACCTCGGAAATGCTCCCTCCGACTGGGAGTTCCTTGATGGTTTTCCAATCAAATTCTGGTGCCTCCTCCCCCACCACCTTCTCCTCGCTAGCAAGCTCCTGCTGCAATCCTCCACCTCAACTAGACATGGCTCTGGCTGCTCATTTTTCTTTCTTTTTTAAAAGAAAATATATTTTGATTGATTTCAGACAGGAAGGGAGAGGGAGAGAGAGAGAGAAACATCCATGAGAGAGAGTCATTGATTGGCTGCCTCCTGCATGCCCCACGCTGGGGATCGAGCCTGCAACCTGGGCCTGTGCCCTGACCGGGAATGGAACCGTGACCTCCAGGTTCATGGGTCGACACTCAATCATTGAGCCACGCTGTCCGGGCGGGCTACTCATTTTTTGATCAGGTGCAAGCTAGAGACCCAGATCGCCGAGCTTCTCAGAACCGTCTGTAAATTGAGAATAAATGGACTCCCAGGAGAGCCTGAGAGCTTTCTGGTTTGGGCCTGGAAATCAAGACAAAAAAGAAAAAGAAAAGGAAATTGTCCTACATATTTGAGGCTCACGGAGAAGGCACTTCCTGATGAGCGAGGTTTTACCGTTACTGAAATCAAACACAATGACTCACAGCCTGGAGGCCGCCTCGCTGCCTGGGGTGGGGAACCCTTCCGCCTGGGGGTCGCAGCGCCCGGGGGTTAGAGCGGATTCCCTTTAAAAAATAGGAGGCCGTCATTTGTGGAATATAATGAACAACATAGACCGATGAACAAAAACAGGTCCAGAGACAGAGAAGCATCGATCAGATGCTCAAACCTCAGAGGGAAGGCAGGGGAGGGTGGGGGTAAGGGG
>JAWPEG010038709.1:5129925-5176836 GCA_035771395.1 Myotis vivesi | reverse complement strand
GGGGTGGGTGGGGGTAAGGGGAGAGATCAACCAAAGGACTTGTATGCATGCATATAAGCCTAACCAATGGACACAGACACCAGGGGGGTGAGGGCATGAGTGAAGGGGGGGGGGAGAGGGCATGAGTGAAGGGGGGGGGTGAGGGCATGAGTGTGGGATAATGGGGGGATAAGAACACATATGTAATACCTTCATCAATAAAGAAAAAAATAAAAAAAACTCGGAGGCTAGAGTCCCCTGGAATATTGAACCTGCTATGGAAGCATCGAGAAGGACATGCTTTGAATTCAGTTTTAAGAGAACAAAGAAAGGAGATGTGTCATTAAAATTCAAGAGAGTTCCACTTCGGTAAAGTAGGGAACTTCCTGTAAATTTCCCTGGAACAGAAAAGTCCTTTAATCCAACCCCTAATCCTGCGAAGTCAGGGCACGGCTTGGGACTGAACACTCCCAATGCGCTAAGGACCTGAACCTGGTAATGAAAGTGGGCATTTCCCCTGCAAGCAGACAGACTGTCAAAACCTTCCTTCCGTTTCTTCCCTTTCCAGTCCCCGGGGAGGAGCCTGCAATCCTCGGATGTAAAGTTTTTCCTCCTCGCCGGCCTCTGGCCGGGGCTGCCCTAAGATCCCAGCTCGTGTAAGGACACAGCATAGCCCTCACGGAGCTGGTCTTCTGTCTGTGCTCTGTGTGTGGATGGGCTGAAGGGTCCCAGGTTCGATTCCCGGTCAGGGCACATGCCTGGGTTGCGGGCTCAATGCCCAGTAGGGGGCATGCAGGAGGCAGCCGATCAGTGATGGTTCTCATCATTGATGTGTCTATCTCTCTCGCTCCCTCTCCCTTCCTCTCTGAAATCAATGAAAATATATTAAAAAAATAAAGCGTTCCTCTTAATTCTTGCAACAGGCACACGAGAGAAGCTACAGCTACGGGTAATTGCTTTATCAGTTTGACCACGAGAAAGTAACACAACGTACACGCGTGTTCTGCGAGGCCCGTTCACGGCGCTTGGTGACTCTCGGAGCTGTGACTCAGAGACACTCGGACAGGCATCTGTCATCGATCCCCAGGACCCTCTCCTC
The DNA here is from genome assembly GCA_035771395.1 of Myotis vivesi. Lineage (NCBI taxonomy): Eukaryota > Metazoa > Chordata > Mammalia > Chiroptera > Vespertilionidae > Myotis > Myotis vivesi. The sequence continues at coordinate 5,175,758 of JAWPEG010038709.1, read as the reverse complement.
GTTGAGGTATCTCGGGAAGGGTTTTCTGAGTGAGCTATCATGTCACACAAACCCCAGCAGCAGCAAGCAGCATCGTGTTGAGCACACAGCCAGCTCTGCCTGGACACACCGCCCAGGTCACCCGCGACACCATATGTGAGAGGGGATCAGTCATGTCTTCAGGGTTCGGAGCAGAGGAGACCTGGGCAAGGCACCGCCACTGGGCAGAGCTCCGGGCCTGAGCTGTGCGTGGGGGACTTGGGTCAATGGCGCTTGAAACGTGTGAGCACCTGGCCCTGCGGTCAGTTCTGGTTTGTCCTTTCTTGACATGATCTGTAGCGACGATCCCCACAGTAACATTGCCACACTTTCCACGACTCACCTTGGAGTCAGTGGTTGGGGTTAAGTTCCACGACTTGCCCGGAATGTCTGTGGAAAACTCCTGGTGTGCAAAGAGCTCATCACACAGTGGGTTGACCCATTACCGCGGTGACAAAGGATAACAAAGTGTAACAGGCCTTTTGTCATGAAGATGTGGCTAAAAATTCCGCTCAGTAACATATTAACATAAATAGGCGTGGGTGACAAGCGATCGTGAGTAGATTCAGGCGCACCATTTTCAGTATGTCCTTCAGAGCGATTTAGTGGAGGAGGCATGCACGTGGAAAACGGAGATATGAAGTCAAATATATACTTCACTAGAGGCCCGGTGCACGAAATTTGTGCACGGATAGGGTCTCTAGGCCTGGCTGTCGATCAGGGCCGATCGGGGCCTTCCTTCCCCAGGCTGCCAGCCAGGGCCTGCCTTTGTTCCATGCTGCCCTTTGGTGGTCAGCGCACATCACAGCGAGTGGTCGAACTCCCGGTCAGCCGAACTCCTGAGGGGACAATTAGCATATGAGCCTTTTCTTATATAGGATTGCCCAGAAGTTAGCTTTAGGGGAAAACATCCCAGAAAAGAACCAACAACAATGAGCTATTTAAAAAATACTCTGCAGCAGCAGGAGATCTATACAAATATAAATGTTATGTAAGTGTATTTGCACCATTTCCAGCGAGAGTGAACTTCCATGGGAACCCAAGTTAAAAGCAGAGCGTTGATTTCCATGATCACCCAACGAAACGGTTTAAGTCACAGCCATTTTTACAGGCGATTTCACAAGTTACTTTGCGACGCTATATTATGTTTGGAGGAAACAAGACATCAACAACTCAACGCTGCCAATATCAATGTTATTGGCATCATCTGCTATGGGACTAAGATCCGCAATCCATCCTGGAAAGATTTCAGAAACGAAAACTAAGATGCAGTCTCCAATCCACAAGATAAAGCAAAATCTGACAGCCACTAGGTTCAACATCTGATAAGACACCCCCAAAGAAATCCTTTATTCCCACAGCGTGACCTGTGGACACACCGATGCCCCGGGCATACTCAACCAAGGTGGGGGTGGGTTGGGGGGCGCTGTGGCTAGGGCAGGGTTAATGTGGGGATGGAGTTAACAAACTCTAACATTGTTATTATCTGTTTTGTTATATATATTATCGGTGACTGGTTATGCTTTTATTTATTTATTTACTTATTTATTTATTATTTTTTAAAATATATTTTATTGATTTTTTTACAGAGAGGAAGGGAGAGGGATAGAGAGTTAGAAACATCGATGAGAGAGAAACATCCATCAGCTGCCTCCTGCACACTCCCTACTGGAGATGTGCCCGCAACCAAGGTACATGCCCTTGACCGGAATCGAACCTGGGACCCTTGAGTCTGCAGGCCGACGCTCTATCCACTGAGCCAAACCGGTTAGGGCTGGTTATGCTTTTAACTACACCTTGTTTTTTTAGCTGATGCTAATAACCTATTCATCCTCAAGGAGATTCATTGAGTAGAGATGAAAAGGGAAGGGTTTGCCCTGGTCGGTGTGGCTCAGTGAGTTGAGCATCATCCTATGCACCAGAACTCTACGATATGATTCCTGAGCAGGGCACACACACACACACAAAAAGCGGGGGGTAGGGGGGAGGGCAGAGTTCAGTGCAGACTGCAGAGTTCAAATCCTGGTCCTAGCACAGTCTAGTCTAGCCTGTTGATTTGGGGCAGGTGACTTCCCATAAGCCACCAGTTCCTCAAGGGACACTATGCCTCAATAAACAACTTCTAGGAAGATGTAAGGTTGGATGCATGAAGAGCAGAAGAGGTTCGTCTGGCACTGGGTGGAGTGGGGCTCGGGGAGCTGCTGTCATTTTGATTGAGGATCTCCTGACATCCCCATTTTTAGCTCCGCTCGCCCTCTGGCTCAGGCCTCACACCGGGAGGCAGGGAGGCAGGGACCAGGTTGTCACTGATGTATTTGTTCAGAGCGTGTTCTGATTGCTGAAGGCGTGACCAGCACGGGTCCCGGCCCACCCACGCATCTGTGTGGTCTCAGGTGCAACATGACTTCAGTGTCACTGCTTCTCCGGTGTATTCCGGTTGCGCAAATCATAGAATAACGCCGACTCCTCAGCCTCCTTCTTAGGGAGGCAGTTTTCTCTGGGTGGCAAATGCTCCAGGACAAAAGCAGAGAGAAGCCATCGAGACAAATTCAGTCCTCAAGAGGTGCTGATCAAATCACGCAGTCAGAGAGAGAAACGCGACAGCCGCTTCTCCACCTCTGGCCAGGATCCGGCCTCGTTGATTATGTGTTGGTTTTATTCTCGGTTTGATTTGATTCCAAAGGAATGAAATTCCCCCGTTTGACAGGGGCTCATTTGGACTAAAATATTGAAATCCTTTCCATGATTTTTCAATAGGCTCATCTGTCAAAAGGACAGTGAAAGCAGGGGGACACTGTCTCCATGAAACACGTGTCCCTGGCAGCAGACACAGTGCTGAACAGGGTTACTGGGCAGGACAGGAGACAGACACAGGCAACGTCCTTGAACTGCACTGGGAGGCTCAGCAAACAGCCCCCCAGAATGTGACAGTGGGAACGGCCTGACTTTCCCTTCCCCTGCAGGGCCCTTGGAGATCAGTCACAGGGACCCCAGCCAGTGAAGTGGGGACGGCAAACTCACGTTATGCCGGTTTTATAACATGGTGCTATGCTTCTTTTCCTCAGCACATACACTGTCTTTCTCCCCTACAAAAACAGGGGAATTAAAAATACGATCATTCTTTCCCCATTCTTTTTAAAATAAGGTATATGTTATTGATTTTTTACAGAGAGGAAGGGAGAGAGATAGAGAGTTAGAAGCATCGATGAGAGAGAAACATCGATCAGCTGCCTCCTGCACACCCCCTACTGGGGATGAGCCCGCAATCAAGGTACATGCCCTTGACCGGAATCGAACCCGGGACCTTTCAGTCTGCAGGTCGACGCTCTATCCCAGGGGTCCTCAAACTTTTTAAACAGGGGGCCAGTTCACTGTCCCTCAGACCGTTGGAGGGCCGGACTATAGTTAAAAAAAACCAACTATGAACAAATTCCTATGCACACTGCACATATCTTATTTTGAAGTAAAAAAACAAAATGGGAACAAATACAATATTTGTATTTGCATGTGGCCCGCGGGCCGAAGTTTGAGGACCCCTGCTCTATCCACTGAGCCAAACCAGTTAGGGCTCCCCATTCTAAGATAATCACCCTTTTGAACCAAATACAAATGCCCTGTATTTTAAAAGAGGGCACCCTATGGAATAATAAAAAAAACCCAATTTTAAGTAATGGAACATTTCCAACATGCACAGATGTAGAGGCAGTGTGATGAACCCCATCACCCAGGTACAGACACCGCCAACACACGGCAACTGTATTTCACCTAAATGCCCGCCTGCCCATCCTATATACATAAGCACCCTACCAACGCCACACCTACAAACTGTCCGAGATTCCTTGAATGCTTGCTGGGAGTATGCTCTGGTGATATCTCAGATCTTATTTTAGGCCCGATTTCTTCAAATCAGGATCCAAACAAGGCCCACCCATTGCCTCTGTTTGGCCTCTGTTCTCTTCATCTCTGCGTCCTGTCTCTTCATCTCTGCTTCTCCCCTTCGCTGAAGGTCCTGGTTAGTTTTTCATCCTTCCTGCTAACGATTCCGACAGCAACGGAGGGTCCCTGCCCACATTCATGATTGCGGGCGAGGGTTTTAAAAAAAAGCCGTTCTCTTCTAAGTTCGCCTCAGCTATTAACGGGAATTTTTTTCCTAAAAAGATAACATTTCCCTCATCCGTGACTTGGCGCAGCTGGAGAAACAGTGTGCAGAGGAGAAGCAGAAAAACGAAGCTTGAGTCTTTCCTTTAACTGACCAGTTTTGAGAATTACGAGGGGGTTCCTAGCTTCTCCAAAAGCTACCAGTTTTTGGGTATAATTACCTGCCCCACATCATCAGGCTAGCCTGTGCTAGGACCAGGATTTGAACTCTGCCACCTCCCCCTGCCTTTTTTTTTTGGTGCCCTTTGGCGGTCGAACGACCCTTTCACAGGGGTCACCTAAGACCATCCTGCATATCAGATATTTACATTACGATTCAACAGTAGCAACATTACAGTCATGAAGTAGCAACGAAAATAATTTTCTGGCCCTAACCGGTTTGGCTCAGTGGATTAAGCATTGGCCTGCGGACTGAAGGGTCCCAGGTTCGATTCCGGCCAAGAGCATGTACCTTGGTTGCGGGCACATCCCCAGTTGGGGGTGTGCAGGAGGCAGCTGATCGATGTTTCTCGCTCATTGATGTTTCTAACTATCTCTCTCCCTTCCTATCTGTAAAAAAATCAATAAAATATATTAAAAAAAAGAAAATAATTTTATGGTTGGGTCACAACATGAGGAACTGTATTTAAAGGGCCAGAAGGTCGACAACCACTGATCTAGACTCAGGTCCTTCTGAGATAGAATCCAAGTGTGAAGACTGTTAATAATTAATATTTACTCTTTCTATCCTAGGCCCACAGCCCTCATACAGTAGTTTAATCTACGTGTTAAAGTGTAAAACACGGGCACAGATAGGTAATCGCTGGTTATTTTTTTCAGTTTGGGATCATCATTTCTGGCCAAGCATCGTCAGCAGTAAAGATTTTTAAGTGTGTGTGTGTGTGTTTTTTTTTTAATTGATTGCAGAGAGGAAGGGAGAGGGAGAGAGAGATGGAAACATCCATGATGAGAGAGAATCATGGATCGGCCGCCTCCTGCATGTCCCCACTGGGGATCGAGCCCGCAACCCGGGCATGTGCCATTGATCAAAATCGAACCTGGGACCCTTCAGTCCGCAGGTTGATGTTCTATCCACTGAGCCACACCAGCTCAGGCAACAGTGGTGGTTTCTTATATAGGAGATCCACTGAGTTGCGACGTGGACTCTTCGCCCGCCGATGAAGTCCTCACACTGTGTTATATTAAAACCCACTGCATGTTGAATGAATCTTTTTCCTGTGGTGAACTGGCAGCATCTTGCATTTTTTTTAAAAAAACCTTGGTTCACGGAAGTGTGCAGATCTTCCCAATTCCAGCACATTCCATTACATAACACACACAGGCCCCATTAATTAATACAACCACCTGTCTCATCAGAGAACTCCTTCGTTACTACAAAGCTGTCACGCTCACAGGAGGGGATATACTTGCTCCGAAATTTAATTTTCGCTTGAAAGGTTGCATTTTGCCACTGGCAACAAGCCCTGTCAGCGATTTTCCTTGACGTGACAGCTCCTTGGATTCCTTTTTTGTTTTTTAAATATATCTTATTGATTTTTTACAGAGAGGAAGGGAGAGGGATAGAGAGTTAGAAGCATCGATGAAAGAGAACCATCATGAGAGAGAAACATCGACTAGCTGCCTCCTGCACACCCCCCACTGGGGATGTGCCCGCAACCCAAATATATGCCCTTGATCGGAATCGAACCTGGGACCTTTCGGTCCGCAGGCCAACGCTCTATCCACTGAGCCAAACTGGTCAGGGCGGATTCCTTTTTTGGAGACAATACTGCAACACACCTATGTGAACCACCCGAGTCTGTCTATGCATCGATTTTCAAGTACAGACGGCTGTCCAGCTGCCGGCTGAAACGCGTGCTCTCCCCTGAGTCAAGACCAGCGCCTGGCCTCGGCTTGAAGCTGACACTTGCGTGTGCCGCACGCTGTGCACGCAGAACACGCTAAAGACGTGTCCTCGGGCCGTTCGTTCCCGTGACTGTCCTCTTCGCTTCTGACTGGTCCTGGTTTTGGGTCTCCTATCTCCGTTGTTATATTTCCCATCTCCCTGTTGAAGTCCTCGCTGACACCATCGCGCATCCTCGTAACCAGCTGAACTCCACATCTGCTGGATTTGTCTGCATTTTGTTTAGTTCTTTTTCTGGCTTTTGCTGTTGTTCTCTCCTTGGGGACACATCTTGCTGCCTCCTCGTTTTGGCTTCCTTCCAGCGTCTGCTTCTGTGTATCAGGCCTCGCCGCTCTGTCCCCTGGTCTTGGTGGAGTGGCCCGTGGAGTGGTGTCGGGGGGGGGGAGGTCCGGTGCCCCCGGAGCTGAGTGCTCGGGCTGTGTGTCCCCATGCGGGCTGTTTGCCTTCCTGCTGGTGGCTGGGGACCGGCTGTGACTCAGTGGAGGAGCTGCTGGTCAGGAGCCAACCCTGTGGAGCGGGCTTTGCTTAGGGGCTCTCGTGACTGCCATCTGCCCCCCTAACTGGGATGGAATGTATCAGAGTCGTGTGTGTCGGGTGCCCTGGCCCTGGGAGGGTCCAATGGTGCAGGTCAGACCGAGCGTATGTGGGTGCTGCCCGCTCTGCAGGGGAAGCCTGGGGAGGGCTCTGTCCCGGGGGAAGCCGTGCCCACAGCCCAGGTGAGACTCACACGGGCCTGGGGAGCGTGCGGCATTCGGTGCAGGGGTGTGGGGGGAGTGTGGGAGGGGGTTTTCCTCCTCTTCTCTGATGCTTCTCTCACGGACTCTTACAAAAGTCACGCTGACCCTGGCTGCTCTGTGGGGGCAGCGTGCCCCCATGAAATCACGTTCGTGGCAAAGGCACGATGCAGCCAAATCCTTTTTATAGCACACAATTCTCACCCTATAATAAACATCAGGAAAACGCCGCACAAAAGCCTTTGTAAAATCAAACGGAGACTTTTAAACAATGGGCGAGACCAAAAAAGGTCACAGAGAGAGTGGCTCACTGTCAGGGGTTCAAGGGGCCGGGAAAGTACGAACCTGACGTCTTGAAATCAGAGGACATTTTCAACTCTGTTCTTTTGGGCAAGGGCGGGGGGAAGTGGGGGGGGGGGCGGGCAGCCACTCGGAATCACAATTCTATGCAAACAGAAGATGAAGGCCTGCAGGGAGGGGGACCTTCGAAACGGGCTTCCCCCTCCACCAGGATTGCGTTAACACGGGATGGTATCCACGTTCACCGAGGCCTGCCGTGGGCCAAGCCCACGGGGTGCAGGATCCCACCCCTCGATCATCACAGTGGCTCTACGAAGGCGATGCGATTAGATTAGACCCATCACACAGATGACTGTCTGTGGCAGTTTAACTCATGTGTAAAGGGTCGGAGGGAGCGAGGGAAGCCGGTCTCCAGGCTCCGGCTGCTGGCTCTATAAGGAATATTTTTTTTTTCAGGAGGTGGCCAATTCATGATGCTCTCTCATCATGGATGTTTCTTTTTATTTTCTTTCTTATTTTATTTTATTGATTTTTTACAGAGAGGAAGGGAGAGGGATAGAGAGTTAGAAACATCGATGAGAGAGAGACATCGATCAGCTGCCTCTTGCACACCCCCTCCTGGGGATGTGCCCGCAACCAAGGTACATGCCCTTGACCAGAATCGAACCTGGGACCCTTGAGTCTGCAGGCCGACGCTCTATCCACTGAGCCAAACCGGTTAGGGCTATAAGGAATATTTTCTAGTAGCTTCCAGAACACCTGTGACGCTCTCCTGCATCACATGCGCTCAGACAAACACATCGAAGAGGCACTGCTCTCTGTCAGGCCAGATGCCGACCGTAAGATAGTAACGAAGACATGATTCTTACTTTTTTACACACCAGGGTTCCTGGGCGCCTCCTGGCTCCGAGTTGGTTGGTCCCCATTTACCGCCGTATCTGTTTTCACAGCGGGAAGCTAATGCAGGGGTTCCCCGGGAGTCTACACCCTCCACACCCAGAATTCCTGCCTCGGACCCAGCCGAGTGGTCTGTGCCCGGGACAGTGCGGGAGGCAGCGGGCGGAGAGGAGGCAAGGTCACCGGTGAGGAGGAGGCAGGGGCTGGCCCTGGGTGCAGAGGTGGTGAGAGTCCGAAATCAGGCTCTCGAGTAAGGATGCGGAGAAGATCATGGACCATCTAGAGCAGCGGTCGCCAGCCTTTCGGACCTCATGGACCACCAGGGGTCCGTGACCTAGAGGGGAAACGCATCAGGTCTGAGTAACAGATTCCCCGTGTAGGGTCGGGAAGGGAGAGTCAGTCACTGGGATTTCTAGCCAAGTTGATTTTGGGAGAAGTTGAAATAGAACCAACAGAATTTCACAGGAACCCGGGGGCGGAAGATGGAGGAACTGTGAGCTATGCACCCAGGCGGAGCAAATGCCAGCACGGTGAGTCATCCCCTCAAACTATTCTGACATTAGCATTTGTTCTGCATGTCCCTCGCACCAGGCGCTTTGCCTGTGGAACCTCATTAATCCTCGCCAGGGCCCCACGGGCGCGCATTTCACAGGGGAGGGAACGAGAGCCTAGCGAGGCCATTTTCCAAAGCACCTTCAGTTCAACACGCGGCAAGGCCTGGACTTTAACCTGGTCCTTCGGATTCTTTGTTTGCTTCTTGGCCACCTGCGTCTTGTGATCATAAACCAGCTCAATCGGAAGATGCTACGATGGTGATGGCTCTGCCCAGCACCAGCCCCACGGAGCGGTGTGCGGACTTCGCCATGTGTATTCTCTTCAAACGGCCTGATAAAGAGAGTCCCATGGGCTACATACATGCCATTGAAAGCTCAGGACAGCTATAATAATAAAAGGATAATATGCTAATTAGACCGGGTGTCATTCCGGAATCCTTCCTGATGAAGCTGGGTGTGTGTGTGGGGGGAGGGGGGAGGGAGCCAGCCTGGGTCCCGAATGCCTGCAGGCGGCCCGAGGGAAGCCAGCCTGGGTCCCAGGTCCCGGAGGGAAGCACGTGTCGGCAGCCAGGGGAAGGAAGGCCTACTCTTGTACGAATTTTCGTGCATCAGGCCTCTAGTATTTCTATAGATCTGGGAGGTTTCTAAGGACCGGCATGTACCCTACTACGTTAACATTATCTTCAGGTCAGCATCATCCAGGGTCCACAAAGGCAAGAAGCCCCCCCCCCCCCCGGACTTCCGGAAAAACTGGGGCACTTACTTGGATTGGTGTGGCAAGCCTGCACCCTGGGGCCACAGGTGTGGGAGTCTGCACCCTGGGACCATATCCGCACATCCCAGAATCAGCAGGGGCTAAATGAATGGAGAGAAGAGGAGGCCCCCCAGGGCTGTATTAGCTTGGGGCCAGTCACACAGACCTCAGCCATTCCCAGTCTAGTTCTAGAAACATCTCCAACGATTTACACCAAAGGGCAGGGGTGCTATTTAATCCATCCTACACATGACTGGTGTGTGAGGTACAAGGTGTGAGGTACAGGGTGTGTGTCGGCAACACACACAGGCCTGTCTGGCCTGGGCCAGCGGTCGGAAGCTGCAGAATGTGGTTCAGTAACAGGGGCCCGGGAGATGGGCAAATGCTTGCTCAACTATTGGCTGTGCCCGTCCTTATCTACTCATGATGTACCTAAAACACAGATTTGAGAATATAAAGTCCAAATAAATAAAAAAACCCTAATTCTGTTCATATCATTGCTGATCAAGATCATATAAATTATTGACATTTCCAAGGAAAATATTGACAAGACATGAAAATTCTTTTTAAAAAGCTATTATTCAATTACACGTGAGAAAACACTTTACTGTACCCTCGTGATAAGTGTCGATGGAAGTTACTTAGGCACTGTCTCACGCTCCCTGAAGGGCACTGCTTACATATTGAGTATTTCTGGCAAATACCCGAGTGATCTTGCCCCCGTGGCACCAAATAGATTGAAGTGATTACCTCTTCCTAATGCAAGTAGAATTAGGTGGCATTGACATTACGACTCGGCAATATTTCTCACATTACACAGAAGAAATAAGAGGGAGAACGCTGGGAATACCGAGTAAGCTCTCAGGTCTCCACTGACCCACGTGCTAATCTTGGAACAATATATGCATGGACAGGAGCTGCCACGCTTTAATCAAAACAGATTAACACGGCGATGACAATCAAACAAGCCGAGCTTGACTTTTCTTCCCCTTTGAATCTTTTCTACTCTCCTGAGTGAGAGCTGCTCTCTATCTACACGTATTTAAGAAACCAAAGTCATAGAAACACGAGATTCAATAAAGCACCATTACGTCGATGAACGATCCTACAATACATGCACAGCTTTTCCAGGCTGGAAAGAATGCATTTGATATGAAGGATCATCAGAAGTGCCACTCTTACATATGGTAACGTCGTTCTAAATGAAATGTACTATTTGTGGACAGTTTTATTTATACTTTAAACTAGAGGCCCAGTGCACGGATTTGTGCACTGGTGGGGTCCCTCGGCCTGGTGACTTTGCTCAGCCATTTCACATCTTCGTTTCATCTTACTTTTCTTCCACCGAGTAACTACTCATTAAGCACACTGAGCAGCAATGCAACGCATGGCCTGCCATGCACGTATTGCAAAGAATCTTCATCATCTATATATATATAAAAGCCTAAGCGACCGTCCTACCATTCTACCAGTAGCTATGACGCGCATGAAGGAACAATGTCAACACTGGAATCGAAGTCTCCCAATTTTGTTATTTGTGCCCTTTCTTTTTTAAACTGCAAGAGGAAAGATTTGTAAGTTGATAAAAATCATACTTAGTTGTGTGTGTATGTGTGTGGGGGGGCGGTGGCAATAATACCTACTCATGCAACTCACTTGGAGCAGGGAGGGTTGGGTGCTGGGAACGTGTCTAGCAGGTTCTTTCTGTGTTATTAGCTACCAAGTCAACCTGATGAAATCCAGCACCTCTACCAAGACTAGAAGAAAACCGGTCTCAGTCCATCCTTCTAGCATTTTCCAGGTGACTACATCTTTCTAATTCACCCGGCAAAATCAAGGGGTTACACAGCTTCACAGGCTTTGGCCTAACATGAAAGAAATTAAATGACTTATGGGGAAGAAGATCAAATATGCTGCGTTTTATCTAAATGCTTGTTCCTTGAACCAAATGCTGAATGAGAATTGGAAGTGAAATCCTTTTCATTTTTTTCTAGAATTTCAGGGTCTGGAATGCCGTTCCCTACCCTTGGTTGAGGGGCCAGACTCTACCCATTTTTAAAAAATATATATTTTTATTGACTTCAGAGAGGGAGAGGGAGAGAGAGATAGAAACATCAATGATGAGAGAGAATCATGGATCGGCTCCCTCCTTCACAACCCCTACTGGGGATCGAGCTCGCAACCCAGGCATGTGTCCTGACTGGAATTGAACCCAGGACCCTTCAGTCTGCAGGCTGAAACTCTATCCACTGAGCCAAACCAGCTAGGGCTCTACCCATTTTTAAGGTCCATCTTAAAAATACCTCCTCATCCTGGATATCTGCCCCATTAGCTCGGTCCCCGCCCTCACTTGCCGCAACATCTATTTTTTTCATCGTTATATTTTTGTCTCGTTTGAATTTTCTTCCAGTTGCTCATGAGTGTGCATAATACGGACGAGCGCCTCTAATCTCCAACCAGATTATATGCTTAACATGGCTTTTGCATTTCCCATTATGAAATGTTTTCATTTGGACTGACAATATCTTAAAAGGCTTTTTTCATTTATTTTGTGTGTGATCTGTTAGGAGGGTAGTTTTTCTGTACACCATTAAAATACAAACTCCTATTTCGACTTACGTATGTCCTCCATGCGTTACTCATTCTTTATTATTTTCAGAAGCCCTGAAAATATAAATGATCGCTTAATAAAAATGCCAATCCATAGGTCTCATGCCATGGCCCACCCTCACTAATCTGCAGGTGGGACATGTGACAGGGCCAGTCCCTGATCCCTGAGCCACAACCTCTGTTGCAACGACACGGCTAACAGCAGAGGTTGCCAGCCTCCACCCTGCCCTTCGGAACTGAAACAATGCACCCAGGTCTCCTGTGTGTATATGTCCGGTGCCCGGTTCCAAGTTCAGCGTCTAAAAGACTGGCGCTGGAATAAAGCTTTCAGAAGCAATCAACTGCTCCTGCCACCATAGGTGCCAACCACACACACACACAACGTCCTTTCTTCGTGGAAATAAACAGAGATCTGCCCTTCGTGGGGTTCGGAGCAGGACACAAATGCCAGCCCTTTCCCACGGGCGGCGGGAGGATGGGTGCGAGGACCCGCCACTTCCCCTGAGGGCTCACTGGTTCTCAAAGGCCTCCTGCTTCTGCACTGAGTCCGCACAGGGACTTCCAGCCCAGACACACAACGGGGCCGGCCTGAAACCCCGCGGCTACGTAAGCAGATGGTGTGATGTGGCTCCCCCTCACCTTCAATGAGCACATGCCAAAGGTGTGTTCCTAGCAACGGGCATTGCTGTGAAACAGCAGAACTGAAATCGCCAGATGAAACGGTCAGAATGACTCAGGGGCCTGACCCCATCTGCCTCCTTTGAGTCTAATCCCGGGATAAACACACAGAGAGCCCCAGGCAGTGGAGCTGAGCTCGGTGGCGGAGCTGCCAGGAGAACAAATATTGGCTGAAACGGCCTTTATCTTGCTTTTACCTGAACCCGGAGGAGGGTTCACCAATCACAGGCTGCCGTCCAAAGTGGGGAACGCACGACAAGGCACTCACCCCCCCCCCCCCCGGCCCCCCATCATGGACACGCTTACAAACACGAAGATTCTTTGGCTTTCTGAGCCTTGAACCTTGTTAAGAACATGGTCCCTTGTGCAGCACTGACACGTATATGCAGTTTTTGTAAAGGGTGTCCCAAAATTCACGCAAGATTTGAATTTCGCGTGAGCATTAACAACAACAAAAAAATAAAAGCCTACTTTTACTTGGTTTATTGAATCAGATTCTAATATCTGTTGCCCTTTGATTTCAATCTCTTCAATTTGATGAGCATTACCAAGTACCAATGATGGCCCAGGAGCAGGGACAATGAAGACTACAGCTTTGCGTATGTGCCAGCAAAGCCGTGGAGGCCATTTACCTGATGTGCTATTCCATACATAACCCTATACTGTATACTTTATGAATCAATAAAAAATCTACAATTTTTAATTATAAACCTGTGTTTTCTATCAAAATTACTTCTTGCGTGAATTTTGGGACACCCTATAGATGCAGTTTTTGTATACAGGTGCAGGGACCCCTCATCCATCCAACATTCACCTGCTCTACAGTCACCCACAGGGTCACCCGAGGTCACGGACGCCAGCAGGTGCAGCAGGGGAGGGAGCTGGGCTGCTAGCAGCTCTCTTCTCCAAGTGGGAGGGCGGGCACTGGCATCCACGCTCGGATTTAAAAGTCATTGGCGAATCTATTCCTTCAAACGTATCAGGCGAAACATTGACCTTTCAATACAATCTTTTTTTTTTAAAATATATTTTATTGATTTTTTACAGAGAGGAAGGGAGAGAGATAGAGAGTTAGAAACATCGATGAGAGAGAAACATCGATCGGCTGCCTCCTGCACATCTCCCACTGGGGATGTGCCCGCAACCCAGGTACATGCCCTTGACCGGAATCGAACCCGGGACCCCCCAGTCCGCAGGCCGACGCTCTATCCACTGAGCCAAACCGGTTTCAGCCAATACAATCTTTTTTATCCACCAAAAGGCAGCAGCATCGTTCCGCAGCCACGTGTGAGCTCTACGGATGCCCCCAGCAGCCCCGGGCCGTCTGCCGCTTCTGCGGCTCGGCTCTCAGGCGGCTCTTACGTCGGAGCGGCTCCCTGTCTCCCCTCAGAGCTGACAGCAGTGCGTTCACTTAAAAAACATAAAATCAAACCATTAGGGACATATGGCTCTCCTTCCACCTCCGGGTTTCAAATTGGCTTCCAACACCCACACGGAGTTGGAGGTTCCTAAAGTGTGAGCAGCTGAAATGTTCTGGGAGCTGCCGCTGATGCTTGTGGAGTCAGAGATGGAAAATTACGGGACTCGGAGAGGGAGCGAGGGCAGCCTTGGAGGAGTTAACCCGACGGGACTGGTGTCTAAGGCACTCCAACTAGTTCCGTGAAAACAGAGAGAGAGAAGAACTGTCGGTATCGCCTTCCTGAAAGTCCGAATTTGACACATCCGTCCAGGTGGGATACATCTTAAGGTGGATTTTGCTTTTGCTCTAACGAACCCTAGGAGCTGCTTGACAGCAGGAACGAACGCTGGTTCTTAAAACCTTGCCTCCGAGGTTCTGTCTCTTCACTTAGCATTTAAAACCGTGGGACTAGCTGCAAAAGCTCGCATGTTCTAAAAATCGACTCTGAGATTCAGCGGGTGAAGTGTAAGGGAGACGAACAGGACTGCGTTTTGGCATCGATGTTCATGTTAGCACACGTTTCTCCTGGGACACAAGCCAACTCCCAGCAACACCGGAGCCCATTGGACCATTTTATAGTGAAAGAGTTAAAGTGGGTTCAGATTTGTCTGCCCTGGGCTGGCCGGGTAGCTCAGTGGGTCCTCAATACTCCACGGTGGCAGTGGTCCCATTCCGGTCAGGGCACATACAAGCATCAATGAATTCATAGGTGGATGGGGCAACAAATCTCTTTTCTTTCTCTCTCTCTCTCTCTCTCTCTCTCTCTCTCTCTCTCTCTCTCTCTCTCCTTCCCCTCTTCTCTGAACTCAATAAATAAAATTTTAAAATAATTTATCTATAGAAAATTCTAATCTCTTCCACCCAGATGAATACTAATCTCTTCCACCCAGATGAATACATTCTAAATATAGTTTCAAAGGTTATTTGCTGCTCACAGTCTTGGAGAATCCAAAGAGAAGTTTAGAAAATATTCGGGTGTGACAAGCTTCTTGAAAATACATGGTTTACAAATACATAAGTAAATCCGGTGATTTTATGTTTTATGAAAATAAAGTATAAAGGATGCCGGCAGTCGAGGCCTAGCTGCCTATGTCAGTACCTTAACTTGCGGGGAATACTTCTGAGGACATTCTCTTCTTTCAGTTACCAAATTAATACTTTCTTTTTTTTCCCTTAAAAGACTTTTTCTTTTTAGCATGTGTCCCAGTAGTTTTCTGCATGGCCTTGGCACTCTGGCTATCAAAAACGAAACAGTGAGACTTGGACCCAACTGAGAAATGGCCACCGATGCATCTGAAAGCGCACTTTCTCAAAACACCTTAGAAGTTTGGAGCATTAAGGACGGTCTGAAGCCGACCTTGAACGTAAGTGAACCTTGCCGACCAATGACATTGAGTCCATTACAGTAAAGTCACAAGTTTTAGATTGTAGCCTCGATGGAGGGACAACAGGAACACAATCAAGAGAGTCCTGTACAGATATAAACACAAGCGTCTCACAAAATGGGTTATCAATGGGCCTCACCATACGTACCACACACAGAAAATCCAACCGTGTGTGTGTGTGTGTGTGTGTGGGGGGGGTAGGGGTGGGGGCAAGCTTTGCCGTGCCTGCTGGTCTCCTAGAGCCAAAGGCGACAGAGTCCCAAGTGGCACAACTGCACAGATCAAACTCGCCTGCTTTTAGAAATGCAGTTTTATTTCCTTGATTGTTAATCAAACGAATCCTTTGAAGAGTACTTCACTTCTGATTTCCAAATGTTAACACTAATAATGTTGAATTGTGTCATAACACAGGATACAGAAATAGCTTATGCCTAGCAACATAATTTAGAGGTCAAAAGGGAGAAGAAGGTTATCTACGGACTCGCTTTACAAAACTTCGATATCGTCCGTGCCTGATAATGAATACGGCTTCATAAGGGGGGGAAAGGATGTGAATAGCAAGGAATACACCCCAGAGCAGAAATGAAGTGGCTCTATAGAGCAGAAAATGATGAGCTTGCTTATCAGTGAAGTTTGAACGTCAGAGTTTCATTATAATCCTGAAGATTTACTTACAACTTAATGGCAGCTGCTTTGAGTATGGGTTACAGGTGATAAGTTTGAACACGTTTCCCATCAACAGTGGTATGAGTGAAGGTTCCTAGCGGTGGGTGTTTTGCTTAACCTGATGGTTCGCAGAAGGCCCGGCGCTGTGTCCTCCTGCTGAGAGGTGTGACCTGCTGGACTATGATCGTCCACAACCACTCGGGGTAACGTCATCGCACCCAAAACCACTCTAGGATCCGAAAATCTGAGCTTCATAAAGAAATGCCTACATTCTCCAGGATGAGGTCACCATCAGGCAAGCAAGATGAAAATTGCTATCTTCAGTTCATGAGTTAGTCCATAAGTACATACTTTCAGAGAAATCAGTACAAATAAGAGAAAATCAAACAAAAGCTAGACCCTTTGTTTTTGGAAATGGAGAAGAGAAGGAAAATGGAGCAGCTGCTGAAATTCATATAGTTATTGTTTTTATTATCAGTTAACATAATTTTTTCTTAGATGATATAAACTCAATGTTGGATTATACCAACCTACTAAACAGATTACAGAATTGATCTCAGCCAAATGAAATAAATTATTTGGGATTTATTATTTTTTTTCTAAAAGGACGGTCTACAGTAAGAAATAAATCAAGAATATCTAATTGTTACTTTGTTCTGACACCCCAACAGATTTTAGAAGCGAAATGAGAAATTAGGGCCCTTCAGGAATTTAAAATGAACACCCCCCCCAAAAAAAATTTTAATCTGACAATTTCTGATGAAAAACAAAATGGTAGGGCTACTATCGATGAAGAATAATAACATTTTAGTTTTAAGTTTGATCATGACAGGTCAGTTCCTGTTCAAAAAATTATAGGGGCCCCTATTCCTACAGTAGCCATATTTTTGAGGGACAAACAATAGTCACAACCTCTTTGCTGCAATGAAGCTTTCGAAGAGTAAAATTCATTTTTAAATACGGCTGAGCCACTACAGTGTCTGGTACACTAAAAATGTTTGGATGTCATGTATCAGGGACCTCATCTATTTTTTTAAGAAATATATTTTTACTAGAGGCCCAGTGCACAAATTCATATATAGGTGGGGTTTTTTGGCCTAGCCAGCGATCGGGGCTGATCGGGCTGGCCAGGAGGGAGGGACCATGGGAGGTTGGTCAGCCATGGGTAGGTGGCTGTGGGAGCACACTGACCACCAGGGGGCAGCTCCTGTGTTGAGAGTCTTCCCCCGGTGGTCAGTGTGTGTCATAGCTACCGTCCGGTCATCCGGTCGTCCAGTCATAACGGTCGCTTAGGCTTTTATATATATAGATTGATTTCAGAGAGGAAGGGAGAGGAAGAAAGAGATAGAAACATCAATGATGAGAGAGAATCATTGATCGGCTGCTTCCTGCACGCCCCCCACTGGGGATTGAGCCCACAACCCAGGCATGTGCCCAGGACTGGGATTGAACCCAGGACCCTTCAGTCCACAAGCCAATGCTCTATCCACTGAGCCAAACTGGCTAGGGGAGGGACCCCATCTATTTGTAATGATGATGTGGTAAGAAGACCTCATTCAAGTGAATCAGCTCCAGGTTCAGCAAGCAAGCCACCCACAAGAGAGCAAATAAAAGACTGGGTTCAGCCAACTTGGGGGTCTGGAGCGAGCGAGAGCTTCTGAGTGGCCATCAATGTGAGGCCTTGGGAAGGAGCCCTTTGACCTCGGACTTCCTGGGCCTGAGCCAGACCAGCATCTCCCGTCCCACGGAGGAAGCGCCCTGAAGGAAATGGAACCGGCCCCTCCTCTTTACACAAATAGACCGACTTCCGTCACTTTCCAAGACAGCTCTGCAGCTGTCCTACCCAGATGACCTTCAAACTGTGATACTTTAGTGCGTTCTCAGACACAGGGCCCAATGACATGCTTGCTAGGGACTCAGCGATTCTGGGCTTTTAGCCGACACCCATAGTTACTTCAGTGGTTATAAAACCTCCCGTGAAGAACATACATTCAGAGTAGCCTTCTTGTGTCTTTCCTTTTTTAAAAAAAGATTTTTATTGATTTCAGAGAGGAAGGGAGAGGGAGAGGGAGAGAGATAGAAACATCCATGATGAGAGAGAACCATCGATTGGCTGCCTCCTGCATGCCCCCTACTGGGGGGTGGGGATCGAGCCTGCAACCTGGGCATGTGCCCTTGATCGGAATCGAACCGGGGACCCATCAGTCCACAGGCTGACGCTCTATCCACTGAGCCAAACCAGCTAGGGCGACGTGTCTTTCCTTTTTCCCATCAAGACTGCATGCGTGGAAAGCGTTGCAATAGTCTTTACTGAAACGGAAGGAAGGAACACGTCTTCAGCGGTAGATGTGAGTCTAATCCGGCAGCAGCGTGTTAGGACGGCGTGAGCATCTTCCCTCTTCGCTGTGAACTGAGGCCCGGACACAAGGAGCAGAACGACTGAGGTTAACGGCAAGACCGAGAAGTGTGTGGGCCCCGGCTCTGGTTCCAGGGGTGTCAGAAAAGTCAAGGCCAAGGGGAAGGAGGGAAGACACCCGGAGCTGTCTGTCTGTCCGTCCGTCTGGCCGGGTGGGTGTTGGCGCCAGGAAAGGACACACGTGTTACGGGGAAAGGCGCTCATCCCAGGGAAGGGAGGTCGAGTCCATTTCATAGAATCGAGAAGTGTGTGAATTGATGGAACGACTGATCACCGTTACAACACGAAGGAGCGAGAAGTCAGCAGCGGGTTGAGGCGGACGATCCACTCGCAGCCGGGCTGGCCTGGGATGCAGGTGCGACCGTCTCGTCTCCTCACACGGAGCTCCCGGTTTTCCGTCACCGTGAACGTGACACACAGACCGGGCCGGTCATTGTTCAGATGGGCTCTCACTGGTGCCCGGCATGATGGTGACGGGCAGGGTGTCTCCCCAGATGCCCGCTGTGAGCGGAAGTTCGCCTTTGGTGTTGAGCATCCACCTCGTAGAGGGGCTTATCTTTGGGTTTGTGTTGAAATCCTCAGACTTTATTTTTTCCATGTAAGTGCCTGCTTCTCTCTCTCTCTTTTTTTTTTTAAAAATTCTGTGTAACACTTTTAATTTAAATATAAGATTTAATGTTTATTCCTGTTATATTTCATCTTTTTGGTATTGATCCAGCAATGCAGCCTGCCAAAAAAAATCTAGATTGCTAAATAAGGAACACCAATCAGTGCTTTCTATCTTCCCTGGAAAAAGTGAGGAACTTCAAGTTAAAAGAGCACCTGGGGAGTTCGGTTCGGCATTCGTAAGGGGGATGGGTGGTTAGAGAAGCTAGGACAGGCTCAGGGAAAAATTCTGGTCTCTCTCCCTCTCTCTCTTTTTTTTTAAATAATGATCAAGACTTTTTAAAGTGATAAAGTTTCATCTTGTTAAAAATGGTTAAATCCTAGTCCTTTAAACTTTTATTCCTGCCGCGAGGAGACTCGGCCCCTCTTTTCTTTGAGTCCCAGATGCATCTTGTTTTACACGTAGGTCATACGATCGGTAAAAAGTCTGGCCCTTCTTTGCTTATTGGTCCTCTCTTCATGCTAGACCAGTGGTCGGCAAACTCATTAGTCCACAGAGCCAAACATCAACAGTACAACGATTGAAATTTCTTTTGAGAGCCAAATTTTTTAAACTTAAACTATATAGGTAGGTACATTGTTATTAACTTAATTAGGGTACTCCTAAGGCTTAGGAAGAGCCACACTCAAGGGGCCAAATTGCCGCATGTGGCTCTCGAGCCGCAGTTTGCCGACCACGGGACTAGGCCAGCTATGAAGGTGATCTTGAGTCTCCTGCGGATCCAGCACATTCATCCTAAAATGGCCCAAGATCACTTACATACAAACAGGATAATATGCTGCATAGAGAACTATAAAATAATAGGTTTTTTATTTTATTTTTATTTTTTAAAAATTTTATTTTATTGTTTAAGGTATTACAAAGTAGTACATATGAATAATAGGTTTTTAGAAAATTAATGATGCTTAAAATGTGGGTTTTTATATAGATATAAGAGTGATCCTATTATTTTATATTTATCACTAAGGTCTTTTTATGACATTTGAAAATAAATGGCCTTCTTTCTTTTCTTTTTTAAAAATATTTTTATTTATTTCAGAAAGGAAGGAAGAGGGAGAGAGATATAGAAACATCAATGATGAGAGAGAATCATGGATCGGCTGCCTCCTGCACACCCCACACTGGGGATCGAGTCTGAAACCCGGGCATGTGCCCTGAGCGGGAATCGAACCGTGACCTCCTGGTTCATAGGTCGAAGCTCAATTACTGAGCCATACCAGCCGGGCTAAATGGCCTTGTTTCTAAAGGCATGCATTTAATGGGGGCTTACAGAGTACTTCAGAGGCAAGGTCAGAAAGATATAGTTTTAGGTAATTTCCATGCATTAATATACGACTTTTTGGCAGAGAGAGGTCTACGAGGAGGCCATCTTCACTTAGTTTAGTGCTGTATCAGATACTAAATTTAGTTCCTTATTGTAATCAGGACACTGACGACTCATAAGTTAAGATTTTTTTTCAGTTCTCTCTTGGAACAGTGCTTCAGTACCCGGTGAAGGTAGGACTCTAACTTTCCTGGAACATCTTCAGATCTAGGATGGCTTTATGGACCAACATCCTTTTCCACAGCGCGGTCTGGGCGTGTGTGCAGTTTCGTATACACGTGAATATAGTCACCCCACGATTCTTGTACCTAAAGCCTGCGCGGCCTTTTGTCCAACGCCGTAACGAGCAGTCTTTTTGCCCCAGTCCGTGCACCCAGTCCCGCTGGCATTCCGTTCCTTTGTCCCAGAAAAGGACACAGACAGCAAAAACGTATACATTTTTCAAAGTGTCTTAATGCCTTCTTTTACTTTTTTGGGGGATTCTTTTAAAAAAATATATTTTTATTAATTTCAGAGAGGAAAAGAGAGGTGGAGAGAGAGAGAGAGAAACATCAATGATGAGAGATCCATCATTGGTCAGCTGCCTCCTGCACGGCCCCTCCTGGGGATCACGCCCACAACCCAGGCGTGTGCCCTTGACTGGAATCGAACCCTGGACCCTTCAGTCTGCAGGCCGACGCTTTAGCCACTGAGCCAAACCGACTGGGGCTGGATTTTTCAAAAGGATCTTTTGTTCGCTGGAGTAAGATGGCTACGTTCTCCATCCAGAACAAGATACTCGGAAATGTCAAAGGAAAAGGACACTGACAGTTCTTGGGGGGGGGGGTGTGGGGTGTGGGATGGATTTGGACCACACACATCGCTCCCATGAGCGGTGATTGGCCAGGAATCGCATGTGGTGCTTCTCCCTCCTGTGTGCACTGCCTCGCACTGGAGGGCCATGAATTCTAGCCCAGCACTTGCCTAACCATCAGCAAAACACCTCTACATGGCAGACGACACCTCCAGATGCCTGACGTGATCCCCAACAGGCTGTCAACTGGCCGGCGTGGCGGCTGCTCAGTCTCACCTCCGGCTGCGTAAACGTAAACACCGTCCTGGGCCCGTCCACGCGCGGGGGGCCGCGGGGAGGGGGGTTCCACCTAGGATGGCGCCCAGACCCATCTGAGCCGATCATGTGCCGCAATCCAAGTTTATTTACAAGTAGAACACGGCACCATGCATTCCAAGTTTTATGCAGGGTTCACACAGGATTGAAAATACGCTCCCTGGCTGAAGAGAGCAGGGAGGGGTGGCTCCTCTGTGGGTCTAAGGCAGCGGTTCTCAACCTGTGGGTCGCCACCCCTTTGGGGGTCGAATGACCCTTTCACAGGGTTCGCCTAAGACCCTCGGAAAACACATAGATAATTACGTATTGTTTTCGTGATTCATCACTATGCTTTAATTGTGTTCAATTTGTAACAATGAAATTGGGGGTCACCACGACACGAGGAACTATATTAAAGGGTCGCGGCATTCGGAAGGTTGAGAACCACTGGTCTAAAGGGATGTTCAAAAACCACATTTCAGAAACCCTGGGACTTGGATCGAAGACGTGCTTACGGGTCTAATAGTGTATAATTAGCACGTGTTGAGGACACTGTTGGTTAAGTCAGGTCTGTGAATTTTAACTAAACAGGGAGCTTCTTTGGCTGCTCAGTCCGTGAGAAAGTCTCTGTGTGTATGAATCTGAGACCAGGTTTCTTTTCGCCAGAACATGCTTGTGTAACTGTGGCTGCAATGCCGGAACGAAGCCCCGGAAAAAGGACTTTTGCTCTTTAGGGGTGAGGGAGCTGGAGAGAGGAGGGAGTGAAGGACAGAGAGGGGCAGGGGGTCAGTGTCTGGAGGCAGGTCCCCACCTGAACGCCCCGTGCACCCACCACATGGCATCCCTCCGCCCCCAAGTCCCCGGAGGCCTGCAGGGGAGCCCAGCTCTCCATGGCAGTCCTCGGGCTGTGTGTGCTGGGGGAGGGGGAGGAGGAGAAAAAGACTCCCTTTCTACCTTTATAGGGCTCTTCTGCCATATTTCCCTTCTAAAGAGAAGGAGCCTCGATGAGCCGGTAAGAGACTGGCGCTGTGGGCACTGCCATGCCCACAGAGGAGGCGTGGGAACTGGCAGGTGTCGCTGTCTCCCTGGGGTGGGCGCCCCAGATCTGCAGGAAGGAGCGGGCCTCCGTGTCTGCTCTGCGCGGCCAGGATGGTCAGCCCACGCCGCCCCTGAGGGCCTGTGAATGGACATGTGGCCTGGACCTGAGGCCAGCCCTGGCTCCAGGAGGGGGCGTGCGCCCTGCTTTCTATACGAGCGCGGAGGGTGCCGCCAGAGGAGCCCCGACTTCTTGATCAGCCATGTTTGCAAACCCAGCGTCATCAGGATGACCTCTGTACTGGGAGATCTCAGTGTTCCTTTTAAATAAAGCCGAAGCGTCAAGCTTCCCTTTTAAAAAAAAAAAAAAAAAATTTCTTATTGATTTCAGAGAGGAAGGGAGAGGGCGAGAGAGAGAAACATCAATGATGAGAGAGCATCACGGATCGGCTGCCTCCTGCACGCCCCTATACTGGGGATCGAGCCTGCAACCTAGGCATGTGCCCTGACCGGGAATCAAACTGTGACTTCCTGGATGGTGTGGCTCAATGGTTGAGCATCAACCTCCCTTTTCTTTCCAGGGGCAGCGGACAGAACCTAGAAGGAAGAGGGAGCGATAAACGTGCCCCAAACTCCCAGGACACACATGGAGCGGGCACAGGGAAGCCAGACAGCCTCCTGCGTCGTTTACAGTACACCTGAGAATTGTACACATAAGTTCATGGCCAACGGAAGAATAATCTCCTTGAGACATTGAAGAATGGGGAGGGGATTACATTCTGGACTGTAGGTTTGGGTTCTAAGCGCGTCTCACATTTTATTCCTGTCTGTGTTTTGATTCATGAAATTCTAAAGCCCTGACACTGGCCTCGGGAAACGTCCGCGCCGCAGATCGCAGGCCGCGGTCCAAGTGCAGCCTGGCCAGTTCTCACGTGGAGGCCTTCACGGCCGCCGGGACCACGGTTACGTGTTGACAGGCCCTGGTGTGATTCCAGAGCGAAAATCCACAGGAAGATAGCCACCGAGACACCTCCAGAACTTTCCATCGGTCCGGACTCGGCTTGGCCTCAGATACGTTTCACGAAGAATCGAAGCACCTGCCACACGTGAATTCCCAGGCCCCAGAGGCCCCGATCGATCGTCTGCTCCCCGAGGCGGAGCAGGGCGGACAGAAATCACTCTCAGAGACCAGCGTGGGGGGCGGGAGGAAGGCGGACAGACCCCAAGCACGATCACTAGACAGGGCCGAAAGTCTCCTCTCTTGAATAGGAGTGAGAAATGAAAGCAACGCGGCAGAGGAAAGCTTAAAAAAAATAAAAAAGGAAGCAGAACTCCCTTCCTCTCCTCCTCTCGCGTGCTACGCACAGCTGACATCTGACGGTGGCCACGGCCCACACACCCAGGGCCTCCCGTGTGGCCATTAGAATTCAGTCTCTCTCTCCTTAAAGCAGAAGGACTCACTGAGCTGCAACTCCCCGGCGTTCCCAAGGCTCAGCCTGAAAAGGAACAGGGGAAGGCATGCCTGCCCAGGCTCAGGGCCGCCCGCACCGTGACCGGTGGACGCGGCCACCCGGGCCCATCGTTCCGCATTTACTCCGCAGCGATGCTGGGCGAGGCGAGGCTGAGGTGCTTCTTATGAGGAAAGGACCCACGGGAGGTGTTTCCCCGTCTCATCTCTGAGCGACTGAAGGTGACGAAGGGTCCTGTTCCGTACATTCTCTCCCCCTAGGACAGTGACGGCGAACCTATGACACGCGTGTCAGAGGTGACACGCGAACTCATTTTTTGGGTTGATTTTTCTTTGTTCAATGGCATTTAAATATATAAAATAAATATCAAAAATATAAGTCTCTGTTTTACTATGGTTGCAAATGTAAAAAAAATTTCTATATGCGACACGGCACCAGAGTTAAGTTAGGGTTTTTCAAAATTCTGACACGCCGAGCTCAAAAGGTTCGCCATCACTGACCTAGGATAATCCTAGCCCCTTCATTCCTTTAACAAAGTCAGTTGTGTTTGCTCAAAATCCTTGCCTGGCGACCAACCTCAGCTTCAAAATCTCCCCGCTCTCACCAAGCTGAAATGCTTTCTTCCTGATCGGTTGGTTAATTCTCATGAAATTCCGGAAGACCTATTTTTTCCTCCCAAGTCACTCATTTGATGATCGATAATCAAGAGAGAGAAAGAGCAACCACCGCGTATTCAAAGGGAGTTTCCCAATGGCGACCCTTTTAGCATGAAATCCCGGGACTGCATCTGCATGTGGATGTGTCCGGAAGTGTGTAAGGATCCGTGTATTCACTGTTTCCAAGCGGCCATGTATGTCATTTTTCTTTTTAAATATATTATATTGATTTTTTACAGAGAGGCAGGGAGAGGGACAAAGACTTAGAAACATCGATGAGAGAGAAACATCGATCAGCTGCCTCCTGCACACTCCCCACTGGGGATGTGCCCGCAACCAAGGTACATGCCCTTGACTGGAATCGAACCTGGGACCCTTCAGTCCACAGGCCGACGCTCTAGCCACTGAGTCAAACTGGTCAGGGCTGTATGTCATTTTTCTATTCATTCTCCTGAATAACCATTGCCTCTCCCTGCCGTAAGCCACGGGCCTAGTGTAATCCCTCCAACCAGAACCTAGTGCGGACGCTCACAACTTCCATTTCACTTTAGAGTGAAAACACCGATTCCTCAGTCAATAGGACTCCAAGGTCTTCATGATCTTTCCGAGAGCCAGGGACTAGGATTTCTGTGCCGCTGGGCACTGTGACAGCCACACGACCAACAGGCGCTCTTCACACGGCCACAGGAGCGCGTCCTAACCTGGTAAGAGACGTCCCCACACTGGCCCTTTGGGGAAGGCAAAACCCGGACCCCTATGGGACTTCCTCTTGCCCAAACCTCCTGACGATTCTCACAGGGTTGAGCCACTCGCATCCGCTTCCAAAGAACTCATCATTGATGTCATAGGGTTTTTTCCCCCTGTCTATGTCATGTTTAATCCGACCCTATCGCTCCTCTTTTATTTATTTTTTTATGAATCCTCACCTGAGGAAGTGTTTCACTGATTTTTTTCAGAGAAAGAAAGGGAGAGAGAGTGAGAGAGTTCTGAGAAACAACCGATTTGAGAGACAAACATCTATTGTTTACCTCCTGTTCGTCCCCGACCAAGGATCGAACCCATTGCCTGGGTATGTGCCCTGACCAGAATCGAACCTGTGACCTTTCCGTACACAGGATGGTGCTCTAACCATTGATCACACCAGCCAGGGCCCTCTCCTCTTTTCTTAAATACACTCCTAAATATTTTAATTCAGTTTAAGAAAACTATAAAATAGACACTTATGGTCTGTACCTTTCTTTGTTTTAAAAAAAATATTTTTACTGATTTCAGAGAGGAGGGGAGAGGGAGAGAGAGAGAAACATCAATGATGAGAGAGAATCATGGATCGGCTGCCTCTTGCACGCCCCACACTGGGGATCGAGCCCGCAACCCGGGCATGTGCCCTGAGCGGGAATCGAACCGTGACCTCCTGGTTCATAGGTCGACATTCCACCCTTGAGCCACGCCGGCCGGGCAAGTACCTTTACTTTCTATCTCAGCCGCTCAGAATATTTATTCCAATGGAACCTGTGAGGAACACAGCCTTGCTCCGACGTCCTGGAGCTGAGCCTGGTCTGGGAGGATGGGGCCGTGGGGCCAGGAAACCCCAGTTGGCAGAAGGGGAGGCAGACCTTGTCTGTTACTCACGTCTTAATCCCGGGGGAAGGGAGGGGGGGAGGGGGAGGGGGTCAGGAGGTCGGCGTCTGCGCTGTGTTTGCCGGTCAACAGGCTAGGACAGAACCCAGGATTTAAAGCGTTTTTTTCCTAAATAGTCCCAAGCTATTTGCAAAACTTCCCCAGCTAGAGTAAATAAAAATGAATGATTAGCAACCACTCTGACAATAAAAATGTGCTGGGTGACAAAAAATAAAACAAAGTCCTCTTACAGCGATTACGCTGATGACTTTCTGCCGTCGCCGGGCCAGACGGAGGGCGCAGGAGTCGGACGCTGGTGCTCAGAAAAGTGGGTGCAAGTGAGGGCCGGGGGAGAAAACGGCAGGTCAAAAATAGTAAAATTACTCCCAAAGCGACTCTTCGCCGAGTAAACAATCGGTGAAGGCGGAGTGTGAGACGGGGCATCCCCGCACTGCCCTGACCTACATTCCCGCAGGTCCCTGCGTCTGCGTGGTATCTTCCCAGCCGCGTTGTTCAAACCTCAGAAACACAGACGGTGCCTCGTGCCTCTTCTGTGTAACCCAGCCACGGGCCTCAGAGAGGCATTTACTACATACTTTCTGAACAAATGCATTCTTTTTTGTGTGCTTAGCATTCAGTAGGCGCCTAATAGATGTACATATTTTTGAGACTAAGAATGCATTTGACTAGCTCCATGTTTCATATACTCAGCGAAGCCATGCTAATTAAGCTACAAATACCTACCAGTAGGCGGCAAACGGCGGCTTGGCAAACCACAGCTTGCGAGCCACATGTGGCTTTTGGCCCCTTGAGTGTGGCTCTTCCACAAAATACCGGCCCTTCCACAAAATACCGGCTTCTGCGCATGGGCCACAAAGTTTCAATCGCACTCTACGTGCGTGCCCATACATGGTATTTTGTGGAAAAGCCACACTGAAGGGGCCAAAGAGCCGCATGTGGCTCACGAGCCGTGGTTTGCCGACCACGGACCTAGGCAAATGCAGTGGCCAGTTTAACACACGACACACAAGTGGGGCTAGCAGACCTGCTTCACAGATGGTGCATGCATACAGGTGCCTGCCCCGATAGAACTGCATTTTCCCAGGAAAAACAGATAGTACGCGATCCATTGACCGTGAATGGCTGCATTCCATCGCACTGTAGCGGAGCGTACAATCTCTTTCTCAAGCTGCCCTCCCCACACCCATTCTCAGGCAGGTGATAATTTCCGGGTGAGCATGTCCCAAAAGCTACCAAACCGACAGAGGTGGTATCATTTCTTGATTCGTCCCCGAGCCTCCGTCGGCGGCAGGTGGCCGGGCCTCTGCCTAGACAGGCCCCACGCTTCCTTTCACACGTAAGCACCCCAGGCCCCCGCGTTTATTTTTTGCTCCTCAGAAATATGAGATCTCAGTGCGCATCCAGGGCCCGTGGCTTTGCGAGGAAATCGGCAAAACGTCCCATTGAAAACCCGTGGCACTAGGCAAGGCCTTAATTTAGGACTTTTGTCGGTTTCCAGCATCGTTTACCGACACGTGACGTGTAAGGGAAGGGCGCGATTGGAGCTTTTGCAGCAAAGCTTGTGGGCTCAGAGGGAAGCGATGTATATAGGAGCCCGATAGTTCAGGAGAAGAGTAAAATGTTCGGTAACAGAAGGAGTCTCAAAACCTACAGTCACCATAGCGATCGCTAATGCTGGTAGAGCGCTTCGCACGCCCTATTGTGAGTTTTACTCATGTTCGCCCGCTAAATCCTCACTTCTAATCCTCGACAGTATCCTTCACGGTTTCCAACGGAGAAAACGGCGGCTCAAAAAGCCCGGTCACCCGCCTCTGATGACCCAGACGAAGCCAGGGGAGTGGCTGCCTCCACATCGCGATGGCATTCCTGGCTGCCACACACGTCAGACGCAGGAAGCGGAGGATTTCTGTGGAACAGCAGCAGCGAGCTCCTTCATCTATGGCTAGACCTCAGAGCTGGGAGGGCCGACACGCGAAACCCAGGCCCCCCCCCCACCCCCCCGTGAAGATAAACATCTCTAAACAGATACAAAGCGCGCTAGAGGGTAGATACACCAGCAAGCGCTGGCTGCTCAGGTGTGAAGATGCAGTTTGCACTTTACAGACTGGTCGGCGGGTGGCCACGGCGCTCCGCCCAGTTTCCTGCCACAGAAGCTGCTTTGGGAAGGTCAGAGGTGGCAGCCGCCACTCACTGTCCATTTTTAAAAAAAATTTTTTTTATTGATTTCAGAGAGGAAGGGAGAAGGAGAGAGAGACACACACACACACATCAATGATGAGAGAGACTTATTGATCGGCTGCCTCCTGCATACCCCCTACTGGGAATTGAGCCTGCAACCCGGGCATGTGCCCTTGACCGGAATCGAACCTGGGACCCTTCAGGCTGCAGGCCACCACCCTACCCACTGAGCCACATCAGCCAGGGCACTTGCTGTCCTTTTAAAATATATTTTATTGATTTTTTACAGAGAGGAAGGGAAAGGGATAGAGAGTTAGAAACATCGATGATTGAGAAACATCAATCAGCTGCCTCCTGCACGCCTCCTACTGGGGATGTGCCCGCAACCAAGGTACATGCCCTTGACCGGAATCGAACCTGGGACCCTTGAGTCCACAGGCTGATGCTCTATCCACTGAGCCAAACCAGCCAGGGCACTCACTGTTCTATTGATCCACTCTGCTGTGTTCAGCCGGCCACAGGCCTTGCCACCAGGCCCAGCCCCACATCGCCCCCTCCAGTTGCTCACAGCCAGTGGTTGGAGACTAGAATCCGCTCGGACCCAAGACTCCCCTCACCTGGTGTGGTCTGGGGCTCCCACACAGCCATCAGAGGGGCCAGACCTGCAGTGGGGCCTGAAGGCCCTCCCTGTCCAGCCCACTCCCTTCCCCTCACCCTTCACAGGCATCTCCCAGCATCCCCGTGGGGCACTAACTTTATTTCCGAGCTTTTTTTTTTTAAAAAAAAATTTTATTGATTTTTTATAGAGAAGAAGGGAGAGGGATAGTTAGAAACATCGATGAGAGAGATCGATCAGCTGCCTCCTGCACGCCCCCTACTTGGGATGTGCCTGCAACCCAGGTACATGCCCTTGACCGGAATCGAACCTGGGACCCTTCAGTCTGCAGGCCGACGCTCTATCCACTGAGCCAAACCGGTTCGGCTATTTCCGAGCTTGCTTCCAAGCTACACAGTCATGCTTGCTCCTGAGAATGACACTTCTGTGTGGAATCCCAGCACTAGGATTGCCTGAGCGAAGGGATTACCGACGCCTTGCCTAGGACTAGGCATACTTTACACTGACAGGCAAGCTTCTGCCCTGAATGGCTCAACTTGTCCATTCCGTTCTGCATGCATCCGTGTTCGCTGCGTGGCAGTATCCGCAGGCAACGTCTCGTTTCTAACACGACATCGAATGCGTTTGCACAACCGTTTTGTGTCAGCCGACACAGAGACGTGGCTTGGCCACTCAAAAGGGGACCCTGGATGTCGCTGCAGACATGGGCACGTACGGAGAGGCCAGCGCATGGGAGAAAGAGCCTATTTCTGAAAGCGGGCATTTCTGAAATAAAATGGGGCGTTAACTTAGCTTCCTGAGGGCATGGTGAGCCGGAAGGTCTAAGGCCCCACAGGCCGATTCCCGGTCCTTCAGGCTCTCTCATCCACCCACCCCCAGCCCCCACGTACTTTAATTAAACCCTAAAGAAAGTTTTTCATCTTCTTAACTCGGGCTGCTTTTCGGAATAAGAATGACTTGCTTTTTAATAAGACTGTCAGATATTAATCTAGACTGTTTCTACCAGTGAGCCTCCCTTTGGGTCATGGATCTGACGCCTTTATTAATTGTCTGCTGACAGGAGGCGGCGGGGGCTGGTTACTGAAGTGACTACATCCCGTGAAAGGTCTTCGCTGGGGTGGAAACTGGAAACACAGGAACATGCTTAGAGCCCAGGGATTCTCCAGGCAGAGGTTTGTTAAAATAGGAAACCACCTTTACATTCCGGGTTGAATGAAGCATTGAATTGACAGAATTTCTGAGGTCTTTTTCTCACCCTCACCCCCAGCCCCATATCGGTCAAGGGTCGCTTTTCGCTGCAGACATTCATGGTTGGGTGATGAGAGTGCTGTTAATTGTTTAATGACAAACGACACAAACTTTTTAAAGAAACAAATGATAATTACCTCCTATAAATGGCCAGTGATGTCTACTAAAATTATGGGATACAAATCCAGTTTAAAATAATTCAAACAGATATACTCACAATCATTCTGACATGGAATTTTTCTCCCCTGCCTGTGGCCTGGATCAGGGACGAATGCAGGGTGTTTTTGAATTACAACAGGTGGCTATCAGTTTGTAATACGTAGTTACGAAAAAATGGATAAACATCTTCTTTTAAAGAATAAACAATATTTTATGGAAAGTATATTTAAGTGAGAAAGTTGTGTAACTGAATTACATAAAAGTGTACTGAAATTTCACATTTTCTTTTATTTCAAAACTAGAGCCCTGGTGCACGAAATTTGTGCATGGGTAGGGTCCCTAGGCCTGGCAGGCAATCAGGGCCGATCTGTGGGGCGACCGGTGGGGTGATGGGGGGGGGGAGGCCCTGCTGGCACCCGCCTTGGCTGGTCTGGGGCCTGCGGACTGGGAGCAGCTCCTGCGTTGAGTGTCTCACCCCTGGTGGTCAGTGTGCGTCATAGCGGCCGGTCGTTCGGTCGTTCGGTCAATTTGCATATTAGGCTTTTATTATTTCAAAAGATATTGCTTTTAATCAACTTATTTTATTTCTGAAGTCTAATAAAATAGGTGTTCGAGGATATGTGGACCCTGAGAAAGAAGATACCTATTCAGGTATTGGTGGTTAACTGGGCTCAGATTTAGAAAACAAAGCTTATCAGCCACTTCCACAGGGGGCCTCTCACACAAACTGCACTTCAGGGAGAAGCTGCCCTGAGCCGCCTGCCTGCACTGTGTTCCTGCATCTGAGCAGCCCTTATAAAGGAGCTCCTGGGATCCTACTTCAGCCAATAGGACTGGCTTTCCCCACCCAATAGGAACTGCACAACCAAATCCCCGTCCGCTTTTCTCACTGACCAATCAGAGTGGCTCCCTTCTGACCACTCAGGACAGTGACTGTTACACCAATCAAACTGGGAGGACTTGGGAGTCCTCATTGGATGAGGATGGGCCAATCAGAGACCAGGGGCGGGGTCTTCTGTCTACATAAGTCAGCGTCCCTCGGCCGAACGAGCACACTTTCCCTTCCCACTGAGGACCAGGGTTGCCTGGCTGGAGTTGAAACACTGATGATGAAACACAGAGGAGAAGAGCAGACCAGGGTTCACTGTACCCCAAACTGGGGATTCCCATTGGTGTCGAATTGACGCCAATGACCTTTGGTTGACAAATACCCAGTTTTAAAAGGCACTAGACTTTAGGAAGGCGAGATCAAATACTTGGTGTATTATGTTTATTTTGAACCACTTCATCTACATATTTTGCATTCAACAATACTGCACTGTGAAAAGGATTTTATTTTTTCCCATCCCTTGACTGAATGTTTTCCTATTGGCTACCAAGTTAAATTTATTAACAAAATAGATCTTTTCAGAAACTTCTGACTGAAGTTTGCAATCCTGCTTCAGTAGGGAATCAGGGGGTGGGGCGGGGAATGGGGCTCAGGCCTTGTTTAAAGAGAGAGGGAGCATGAAAAATAACTTTTATGACACATCCTTCCATTTTAAATGTCTCTTCCAGCTCATTTCATGACCTTTACATTCATTTCGTTTTGCATGATGTATGTTGGATCGTACTGTTCAGGTTTTTGTCCGGTAATTTTCTTTTGTTCTTTTTTTTTTTTTTTTTTAACTGATCAGCTAAAAAAAAAAAAAAGACTGTGTTGATATCGTGTTACTAATGACGTAAACAGAGTTAAATATGCTAAAATTATACTAATGCTGTCTTTGGGGTTTGCCAGATAAACGAATTGTGCTGCCACAAGCCCTCTGGATTTATCTGCATAGCAGAACTGTAAATGCAGCAGAAAACAGCTTACTGTAACATAAACAGAGCTCTCCTCGCCCTGCGCGTGGGACAAGTTTACTTAACGTAATATATTACCCTCACCCATCAGCGCTACCTTTCAGTTTATACTTTTATGGTCACAAGCGGTTATGATAAACAGAGCCGTGTGTTAGAAATCAAATAGGAGGCTCCGGGTTCCGCCTGGAGCTGCAAAGGGTCTGATATCCCCCAACTTTGCGCTTTGTGATGCGAAGACTCACCCACCAGCGCACTGTACGCGAGAAAGGCCCGCGACTCCTCATATCCATCCAGGGAGAATTTTGGTCTAAATTTTTATATCCAGTCAAACCTCCAGTATCTTCTCTCACCGTTTAGCTGAGTTGTAACCAGATTGACAAAAAAAAAAAAAAAAATTAACTACCTGCCTGTAATAAAATTTTGGATGCTTTATTTAATAATTATTGTCAATCTCCTGTCATCTTTTAACATTATCGTGTGGCACCAGCAATATTTTAGCCATGATAAAGTCATCTATTAATACATCCTTGTGGATGTTTCTAAGGAAACCTTTATTTGAATTTTTAAACAGCTTAGGTAATCTTTTCCTGTCTGAGGTAAAATGGGACTCAATATACGCTATACACTTGATAAAGTGTTCATGTTTTAAAAAATCAATTATCTTCATTCAAAGCTTATCACAAATATTACCTGTCATTTCTCAGTCACTTGGCAGAATACTTCGCTAAATTCAAGATGTCCTTTAATGAGATATGTGCTAGGTTCCAAACTAACATATTAATGATTTCCCAAGTACCTTATTTGACGTGTAATATTTATGTTTTTATTGATTTCAGAGAGGAAGAGAGAGGGAGAGAGAGAAATGGTAACATCAATGATGAGAGAGAATCATTGATCGGCCGCCTCCTGCGCGCCCCCAACTGGGGATCGGGCCTGCAACCAGGGCATGTACCTTTGACTGGAATTGAACCCGGGACCCTTCAGTCTGCAGGTCAACGCTCTATCCACTGAGCCAAACCAGCCAGGGCGATGTGTAATATTTTAAAATGAAAGTTAATTTGGGTAAAAGTTCTGAGACTCTGATGTGGAAAGTGACCCGCGGGGCCCGGAGCAGAGCAGACGGCAGACCTGCTGGCCACGCCTGGCCCTGGGAGAGTGTGGTGACCTCAGCCACTCTCCTCCGCACCCTCATGATCACACCAGCCAGCACCACCCAGGGACTCGTCCTTTCTCCTCTACCAAGCTCGATAGGTTTCTGGACAAAAAAAGCACTTAACTGGCGCACAGTTCCCATTCACCACTGTGACAGCCTCTTCAACATCACAGTCGGATCACCTCCAATGTCAACCAGCCCCTCACTGCCAACCCCCTGGTCGGTGGCACCGAACAAAGTCACCATCTACCTCCTCAAACCTTCCGAACCTTCCATCCCTGCGTCAGGAATGTAGAAACCTTGGCATCACTCTTGTCCCTTCTCTCTCCATCTGAACCAACAAGCAAACTGTCCCAAACCCAGGCCCTCCACCTTGGAGAGCCCCTTCATCGTCCTTCCTCTCCACCCCACCCTCTTAACTTGATCTTTTTAAAAAAGAGGGAGCAATTTAAAATATATATAGAGAAAAGCCAGGCACAGCCAGTGGGGCTCAGATGGACGGGCATCATCCTGTGCAGGGAAAGGCCGCTGGTTCCATTCCCGGTCAGGGCACATGCCTGGGTTGCAGGCTCCATCCCCAGTAGGAGGCAGCCGATCGATGTATCTCTCTCACGTAGATGTTTCTCTCTCTCTCTCTGCCCCCCTCTCCCTTCCTCTCTCTCTCAAATCAATAAATGATTCTTTTATATAAATGTATATACATGTATACACACACACACACACGTATATGATGAGGTTTCCCATATTCTCTCTGATACATATGAACTGTGTGGCTCTGGAAGGCAGACCCACAACCAGCCTAAGGCTCTACACCAGTGATTCCCAAAGTGGGCGCTACTGCCCCCCGGTAGGCGCTGCGGCGATCCAGGGGGGCGGTGATGGCCACAGGTGCATTTGTGGGCGATGAGTAATTGCTATTAAAATTTAAAAAAAATTAATTTCCAGGGGCTGAGGAATATTTTTTCTGGAAAGGGGGCGGTAGGCCAAATAAGTTTGGGAACCACTGCTCTACACACATCCGTGAAGCAGAAATGCTAATGCCCAGGCCGGAGGGCTCCCCCAAACCTGGAGAAAGGCCTGCGGGGCAGGATGCTCTGCCCTCGGTCCTCAAAGGCACCCCCTAAATGACTAAAAGCCAACGCCTCAGAAGCTACTGTTTGCTTGGCATCCCATGGCCTAGTAAACCTGGAAGAATTCCGAAAACTATAACATATGAAACGCATTTACGCAAAGCAGCTCAGCCAATGTCATCGGGAGTCAAAGGAGACCTCCACAACATGTGTCGCGGAATCCTCTTTTATTCTGGAACGTTCTCTGTGGCTGGATAAGTTTGGGGTCTTATCCAGCCTCTGATGAGCCCACATGTACACTGATTCATGCCCGACTGAGGGAAGTTATTTCCTTCACATTTTCTCTTCCCGAGCACTTCTCCGGATTCCTCATCATGTGACTTTCCGAGAAAAACACTCTGATTGGCTCTGTGCAGGTTTCTAGGTCACGGTCACGTACACGGCCGGCAGCCCCGTCTCACGGGCAGGTTTCCTCAGACACTGGGACGCGGCCTTCGCAATTCCACCCTCATCGGTGCTCGCGTGAAAGCAGTTTACTCGTGATATTTCCCAGAAATGACCTTCTCCAAATTATTTATTTAGAAAAAAACTAATATCAATTTTATGTCCATAACGCTGTGAAAAGCAGCTTTCTGTGGGAAGCGGCGGGAGACCTCAGGAAAAAAGGATTTGCTCTCGTACCATATTAGGAAACGCTATGAATCATGACCCATTACACAATCGCCAGATTATTCCTCAAATGCATGACCGTAGTGACCTCCATCCTTGGTGAGCACCAAACACTGCAAGTCACGTACGGAGGAGAAAATATTGTCAATTCCCTTCATATATATATATTTAAATATATTTTATTGATTTTTTACAGAGAGGAAGGGAGAGAGATAGAGAGTTAGAAACATCAATGAGAGAGAAACTTCGATCAGCTGCCTCCTGCACGCCCCCTACTGGGGTTGTGCCCGCAACCAAGGTACATGCCCTTGACCGGAATCGAACCTGGGACCCTTGAGTCCGAAGGCCGATGCTCTATCCACCGAGCCAAACTGGCTAGGGCCAACTATATATATATTTTTATAAGAGAGAACAGTGACCTCAGACGTTCGCAATCCGCTAGTAAAGGGAATAAAATAAGCTTTGTTATCTCACAATAGATTAAACACACAAAACCATCAAGCAGTAACACATCGCACCATCGAACAGCAATGCGAAACAGCAGTGTGAGACCTGCTAACACGGCTCTTTTACCCTCGTTTGTAAATACAGTTTTTAAATCCTTAAACTGGACGAAAATGTAGCCCTGGACCCGAGCACATTGGCGACTGGGGGGCGGCTGCCAGGGAGAGAGGCCCGAGGAGTCGCAGAGAGGCAATCCCAGGAGGAGGCGAACATTTCATCCTCTTCCCGTGACTGCTGGCCGCGGGGAGAGTTCAGGTCTCTGCCCCTCTACACCCCAAAACAAAACCCGTGCCCCGAGTTTCATCAGCCTTTGGCCATTCCCTGCTTGTCGTCTTCTTCTCTTCTGCTCCAATCAGAGAACAGAGAACAGTGGAAGTGTTGTCGGGGCCCCCAGAGCCCACATTCCCATTTAGGCTCCCATCGCTAACGAGGGCAAAGACACATAGACACAAAGAGACATGTCTGGTCCTGGCCCGGATGCATTCTGTTTCTGAGACAGCCCACCTCTCTCAGCCCGAAACACCCATGCATCTCCAGAACACAACACTCTACCCCAGCCGTCTCCACCCCCGCCTTCACGGAGACCAACATGCATTTAATCTGTCCTTAATGCGCAGTGACAACTTGCGACAGCCTGATGTCCCACCTGCCGTCTGAAAGGAGGCCTTTGAGAAAACAGACATTTACAGACAGTTTAAAAATGAGCACCCGGGCTGTTTCTCGTCTAAGCCTCCAGTGAAGCTCAAATAGCACCGTATGCTGAACGCATACACGATCCATGTCGATTTTTATTTTTTTTGGCCTTCGTTCCTCTTACATGTTCCTCTTCATGTCTCCCTCGTGGGTGGTCGCCGTGATGGGTGCTCGTACATTCCATTATCCCGTCGCTGATGACACCGCAGTTTCATACAATGAACGTGAAAACCAACCTTTCAGAGTAAACAAGGGAGACGTCCGAGCCTAACACTTAAAATGACATGGGGTCCGTGGAAATGTACTTTTGCCAAAGCCGCCTGTCCATCACCTGCACACAGATCCCACCCCCCACCCACTCTCCGAGCCCACGGCAGCCAACTAGCAAGATTGGACAGAAATGAGGGCCAGGTGACGACTAGAGAAGAGGAATAATACATGTCAGTATAAATGCAGAGAAAGAATGACCTTCTAAGTCGATCAGGCGGGATCACAGGGACACAGACTAATGCTCCCACCAAGTTATCCACCGACAACACGTTCCCAGGGTTTTCCCCGGAGATGACCGAGCAGGCGACCACCAGACAGAAGGATTTTGAATCCGAACCTCTCTCACTTGTCTCTCCCTCCTCCCCCACTTACCCTCTCGCCGTGGGGACAGTCACCATCCATCCATCCGTCATCCACCGTGGGTAGCATCCCTGCCCACACTTCTCACATCCAAGTTCACGGGGGAGGGGGATGGTTCGTGATGAGCATCCGGCCGGTGCCCCAGGCTCTGCAGGTGGGTGCAGAGTTCTCACCCGTGGCCACAGCCCTGGTTTCTGCCTCGCCAGCAGAGGTACTCTCCGAGGAGACCCCAGACTCCTGGGAGTGAGCATCTGGGTGCAGCACCAGGAGCTGAACGTAGTTGAGGATCCTGTTCCGGAAGTTCAGCATTTCAAATCCCGAGCACGCCAGAGGCACTTACACCCCCAGACAGGACGTCTGACCTTCAACTCTGGGTTTATTTTTCGCTCAACCCAGAGTCCACACATAGTCACTTTTAGGGATAATATTTATTTCCTTGTTAGTAGAGAGGCTACCGAGCCACGGAGAGCCACTGGGCGCTGTGGGTTTCATGATCTGGCATCCGAGCCTCAGGCGCCGTAATTGCTGTTTTATGGCCTTTAAAAACCCTTTTCTGAAAACGACGATCAACGAAGCAGAGCTGATACGCTGTGCAGAACGGCTAGAACAAGAAGGGAGATGTGATCCTCATGAACTCACACATTTATTTCGGGGGAAACAAACCAGGTGGCATCGCGATTAGGTAATTTAATCTGACTCCCTTTGTGCCCAGAGCATTTTATAAGCACAACAGGTGCCTATACATATTTCATGAATAAGTGAATACACGAGCCGATTACATTAGACTTTTCAGGACGTCAGAGTGAGGGAGGCCATCCCCCGTCGCTCACAGGGAGAAGTCTGGCGCAGGAGTATAGTCTGGTTGGACTACAGGCAGAGAGAGCGGTTTTAAAATGCTCTGATGTCAACAAAAAGTAATAGGTGTTGTGTTTACAGTAAGCTGGAAGTGCTTTTGTATTATTCACTGAACATTAAAAGGAACTAAGACCTCCTTAGTCATTATTCTCCTTTCGTGCTTTGAAAACTCCTATCTTAGAACAAACTTATCTACTATAAAAAAAAAATCAAACTATCAGGCAACATCTCAATGCAAAAAAAAGCCAATAAGAAAACAGCAAGAAGCTGATCAGCCTTTGAATATGTTGACCCTTGAGCGACATGAGTTTGGACGGCATAAATCCACTTATACACAGATCCCCCTCCCCCCAACAATTATATTGGCAGTGTGTGAAAGTTTATGAAACCATATGCATTTTGGGCATTTACTTATTTAATCTGGAATCAAAGAGAAACATTTAAACATGTGTCAGGTTACATCTTTCACCACTTTTATACAGTGCAAAAATATTTAAAAATATATATTTTTAATTGATTTCAGAGAGGAAGGGAGCAGGAGAGAGAGATAGAAGCATCAATGATGAGAGAGTATTATTGATCGGCGGCCTACTGCATGCCCCCTACTGGGGATCGAGCCCGCAACCTGGGCATGTGCCCTTGACCGGAATCGAACCTGGGACCCTTCAGTCCACAGGCTGACGCTCTATCCACTGAGCCAAACCAGCTAGGGTAACAGTGCAAAAATATTTAAAGGGCCGCCTGGGTGTTTATTTCCCGAACCAAACGATTTTCTACAACTAAGCATTTATTTTATTTACTAGAGGCCCAGTGCACGAAATTCGTGCACTGGTAGGGTCCCTAGTGGCTGCCAGCTGGGTACTCCCTCCCTTCCCCCGGTCAGCCCCACCCCCTGGTCCAACTCCTGAATGACCGTCCAGTCGAGGAGACAATTTGCATTCTACGCTTTTATTATATAGGATTATTATTACTATTATTTTTTAATGGTGATACGCTTTTTAAGACGTTTCAGAAGTATAAAGATGGCGGAACCCACGCGGAGGAGGTCGTTTGGAAAACTTAAGAAGCATCACCACTGAAAAGCTAGAGGAGAGAGACTCATGATAATGAAGACGGGTGGAAACCCCCGACAGAAGGGGAAAAACATGAAATGCAAAGAGAAGGAAATGCAGTCAGACTCGTCAGAGGAAAACAGCAGATGCACGAATTAGCACATGGGCAGGAGTGCGAAAGAGCACCCGCGTGTGGGCCCCCGAGCTCCGCAGCTAGAAACCGAGTCACCCACGCCCGGCGCGTTCCCCTGGGTGAGCATATGCTGCCTGGCGGGGCCCGGCCAGGGTTAGCGCTGGCCTTTTGATCCAGTTCGAAGGAAGCACGATGGCAAATCATCGCCGGATCGCAATCAATCGCAGGCAGCGACTTCAGAATCGGGCGGTGAAACCTCAAAATGCGCCAGGTTCAGTTCAGTGTCGGAAGGATGTGTCCTCTTAACCTGCGTCGCCGGGGAGAAGGGGCTTTAAGTCACTTGATTCATTTCTGTCTCCCCCTGTGCCTTCCACAGATCGCCAGAGTCCCTCATTGGCGGGAACTGTCGGACAAGTCAGGTGCGGAAGAAATTAATATTGTATTTGTTCAAAGACAGCTTAGGTATCAAGGAGCCTTAAATGGAATCATGACCCATCCCTAGGAGGTCGCTCTTGGGTCTCATCATTTGACTTCAGGAAACCCAGAAATATTTCCGAAGGAAACAGCCCAAACAAGACTCAGGGAAGACTTCTGGGCGAGACCTTACCGTACGTCTACCTACAAGAGTAACAACATGAACAAAACACACATCTGAACCAGGAATAGGGCAATAGCCGAGGACCATCTTGCACCTTCTGGAGAAGCTATTTCTAGATGCCACGAAAAGGGAGGAAGATAAAGGAGTGGGAGCATGCCTAACTATGCAGCTAATAAGGAGACGCTACACGTCATTATGTACATAACGTGTAGGAAAACTGGCACAGAGCATAGTGGCCCTCAAAGAAATTTATCAAAGGGACTCACATGGTTATGTTGCCATGTCAACAGGTCCCACCGTCCCACCCGCCCTGCGAGGTCCCGTGTTCCGTCCGCTCCGGGGTGTGTGTGTGGAGGGGGTGGCCTTCATGCTGCCCATCACCGTTAGGGACACCCTTGTCCTCAAATTCTCCTGAATTACCCCGTTTGAGCGTGACATCTGCTTCCTGCCGGGATCCTGACGAACTCCATCTCATTCTCACTCTGCCTTAATCACTCCCACCTGCAAACGACTTTCTATCACTGTCACCCCCATGGTCTTCCCATTTCAAATGCACGTGTCAAAGACTTCCTAAATCTTCCAAAATAGCTTCAAATTAGCATGCCCCAAATTAAACCCACCTCCTCCCAACCCACCCCTCCTCCTTCCAACCCATTTTCTCTGCATGTAGTTTCATGCTCGAGCGAGAGAGAGACAGCCCCAGAGCCCCCCCCCCCCGCCCCGCACCATCTAGAAAATGGGCAGTTCCCTCCACCCTCTCTCACCTGTTATCAAGGGATCTAGCTCTACCCCCCACACAGTTCCTAAATCCACATCCTGCTCTCCCGTCAGGGCTCCCACCTCCCTTCAGAACCCATCCTCCCATGTGGTTCAGGAGTCTCTGCATCTCTCATCGACCAGGTGGCCATCTCCCTGAGGGAGACCGGTGCCTACTCTGTGCGCAGGCAGGTGAATGCGCGATGGAAAGGATGAAGTACCCCTCGAAGATGCGAATAACAGAGTTTCACTTTTGTCCGCAGGGGTTACAGGTAGCTCCCAATCACTTGACCTTCACACACACACACACATATATTTATTTAAATATATTTTATTGATTTTTTTACAGAGAGGAAGGGAGAGGGTTGGAGGGTTAGAAACATCGATGAGAGAGAAACATCGATCAGCTGCCTCCTGCACACCCCACACTGGGGATGTGCCCACAACCAAGGTACATGCCCTTGACTGGAATCGAACCCGGGACCCTTCAGTCTGCAGGCCGACGCTCTATCCACTGAGCCAAACCAGTCAGGGCCGCACGCATATATTTTAAGAATTCAGACAATCTACTCATCATTGAATTTTTTAACTTAAAGCAATAGTATAATAGAAAGTAATTAACAACCAGCTTCCCAGGGAGAAAAGCCAAAACTCTGATCTACAGCCCTCGCCGGTGCCTGTGGTGGAAACAGTGACATCACTGCCCAGTTTAAGCTGCCGAAGGAACGGAACACCATCCCTGGCTCAGGACTGGCTGGCCGGACGGGCGCATCTGGCCCTGAGCGAGGGAGCTGGCTCCGGCTGAAGTCACAGAGGCAGGGAGGGGAGGGTCCCTACATCACCAGCGATGTCTGAAGGAACAAAATGACCAGGAATGGGGGGCTTTCACCTTATACATGAAAAATACACGCATTCATCGTCACTTCCTGGAAAAAAAAAAGTAGTAACAGTGCATCAAGTTCTGGGCATCGTCAGAATCTGATCATTATTTGGGGACCATTTAATTTTGTGTCATGCAAAATTTACCACTTTTATTCTTTGTGTGTGTGTTTTAAAAATATTTTTATTGATTTTGAGAGAGAGAGAGCAAGGGGGAGGGAAAGAGAGAAACACCTATGTGAGAGCGAAATGTCGATCGGCTGCCTCCTGCACTCCCCACACTGGGGATCGAGCCCGCAACCTGGGCATGTGCCCTGACCGGGAATCAAACCGTGACCTCCTGGTTCACAGGTTGATGCTCAACCACTGAGCCACACCAGCTGAGCCGTTGTTAATTCTCCTTTGTCCCAGTATCCACCCCCTCTGTCTCCATCCTTAGCACTCAATGTCCAAGCCCCCAAGGACTGCGACATCCTCCCAGAACCCACTCTGTCCCGGTACCAATGGGCCACCTCCTCCGCAGGCACCGAGGGTCCCAGACCCCTGCCTGGAACCCAAGGGATCCCGCATGCTCACTTCATGCTCAGGGGGATCAAGGGCTCGGACTCTTCTTACCAGGAAGTCAGAGCCCCTTCCTGCGGCCCAAGAGGCCCCACGGCCTCCCTCAGGCCATGGCGTCCCGTCTGCGTCACGGCTGCTCGGGGAGCACTCCCCGCCCCTCTCCCCTCCCCCAACGTCACACACGCGTGTCCGCTGGGGCGCACACACAGTCCAGCTGTGCACTCACTCTCGTCCAGCTGTCCTCTCCCACTCGCCTTTAAGTCCCAGCGGGAGAGGCCGGGTCTGTTTTCACTCAAGTGTTTGGCACCGCGTAGCCGCTGAATGGCTGTTTGCTGAATGGACGACATGACAGGTTCATGTCAACGTCCACATCCGTAAGGGCTGCTCCCATTCCTTAGGGACCTTGCCACCCGCCCCCCCAGGAGGCAGCCGATCCATGATTCTCTCTCATCATTGATGTTTCTATTCTCTCTCCCTCTCCCTTCCTCTCTGAAATCAATAAAAATATATTAAAAAAAAGAAAATGTATAATCTCTCTTAAATTAAAAAAAATAAACAGGTGAATAAAGCTCAACATGGTACCACCACAATCGATATCTTTCCAATGCTTGTTCTGAAGGAAACAAAGTAAAACAGGAAAGAGAAAAAAAAAAAAGACAAAATATTTACCGACTTCCCAGAATCCCCATAAACACATGCCCCGGGCAAGCCACTTCCTCAGGATTTACAGGGTCCGAACAGGCAGGTACCGCACAGAGCCAACCTCTCAAATCTCAGCGGAAGGCTGCAGCGGGAAAAATGTAGTCTGTGCCCTAAATGGTACCTTGGAGTCCCGTATAAGCATCCCATGATTTATGACAGAGGAGGTGCTCTGTGCTCACACAGAACGGGCACAGGATAAATTGTGTAGATGTTCACGTCTATGTTGCTTTCGGTGAGCCATTCTTACAAAAGGGCCCTACAACCTCATGGTATTTCCGCCACCAGCCACACGTCCTACAGGGCAGGAGCTCCCAAGAAATGGATCACAAAAGAAAATTACAGACTCGCCCTAACCGGTTTGGCTCAGCGGATAGAGCGCCGGCCTGCGGACTGAAGGGTCCCAGGTTCGATTCCGGTCAAGGGCGTGTGCCTGGGTTGCGGACACATCCCCAGTGCGGGGTGTGCAAGAGGCAGCTGAATCGATGTTTATCTCTCATCGATGTTTCTAACTCTGTATCCCTCTCCCTTTTCCTTCCTCTCTGTAAAAAATCAATAAAATATATTAAAAAAATAAAAAATAAAATACAGACTCACTTCCCAGTCTGCCGGGAACAAATCCACCTTGGTCCCAGCTGGCTGGATTTTGGGAAAGGGACAGAAGTAGTCAGACAGGCGATGCCAATCCATTTTTTTTTTTTCTAAATGCATGTTATCTGACCTACAATCACTCACCACGGGCCAGGCTTTGACTCTCTGCTTTGGGGGAGGGAGAAAGCAAAGGCCGATGCCGTTTAATGACACAGAGCAAATAGGAAAGGGTGAAAGGCGGTTTGTTCCAAATAACATCAAACAGTCGTAGACACTGGCCTGAGGCGGATGGTCCCTAAGTAACGTTCGCCATGGCTCGGGCTGATTGAAA
The DNA here is from genome assembly GCA_035771395.1 of Myotis vivesi. NCBI lineage: Eukaryota > Metazoa > Chordata > Mammalia > Chiroptera > Vespertilionidae > Myotis > Myotis vivesi. The sequence continues at coordinate 5,132,133 of JAWPEG010038709.1, read as the reverse complement.
ACCAAGCGAGGAAGGGATTAACAGCTTTTTAAAAAAGGGGTGGGATTTTCTGTAGAATTATCCTTTTCACTGATGCCAAGGACAAGTATTTACATGTCACCAAAACATGTGTGCAATACAAAGGAACTGTGAACCTTCTGGAAGCAGAGGAGAAGAAACGCAGATCACAGGTGCAGGTGCCCGGCACGGAAACACGCTTAGATGTCCCGCAAAGAGGCCGCCGGCTGTAATGGCAACAGGCGGACGGCTGATCCATTTACCACGGAAGTGCCACACACCACAAGGGCCTGGGAGAGTGTAAAGTTCAAGTTCTTTCTTTCAAAAGCCCGCTTTCTTTTCAACAAACCCCTCCTCTTTGGGTTTAGTTAAACTGATGTCTTCACTATGACTTAGAAACACCAAAGCAAACATTTGCAAGGGAAACAACTTCTAACAAACATCGAGTTCTTATTTTTAAAAAATTGCATTTTTAAGGTTCATGTTATCCATCTATGGCCATACACCAAAATGTTTTTTTAAACGTTAGAAAAGAACAGCAGATACACTCAAATCAAAACAGTTCTAGTATCTAGATCATTGATTTTGTCTTAACAAGACTTCCCCTACTCAGGGAGGTCCTTAGTACTGACTCCTAGCATCTCTTTATCGTTTAGAAATTAATTAATCAAGCTCACGACAGCCCCAAATTTTACTGGCCTACGAACTCCCATAGGATCCCAGTATCTGCCTGACTTTCTACATATCTGCTTTGAAACCACACCTGTACAAATACTGTTTTCCACTTTGATTCAGAGCCCAGACAGTCAAAGATTTTCACATACACATATGGTTTCAAGATCGGAGATGACAAACATTCAGGCCCAGCTGAGGTTTCGTGTAGTCAAAGCAGTTCTTAGTTGAAACCGGTTTGGCTCAGTGGATAGAGCGTCGGCTTGCGGACTGAAAGGTCCCAGGTTCGATTCCGGTCAAGGGCACATCCCCAGTGGGAGATGTGCAGGAGGCAGCTGATTGATGTTTCTAACTCTCTATCTCTCTCCCTTCCTCTCTGTAAAAAATCAATAAAATATATTAAAAAAAAAAAAGCAGTTCTTAAACTTGGGTGTGTGGCCCGGGAACAGTGACGACAGGGAGTGCCTTCTACCCTACCATCATCAGAACTCAGCTTTTCCCATCACATGCTGCATAATGGCACACAGTAGGTACTCAGCTGTTACCCATCACATGCTGCATAATGGCACACAGTAGGTACTTAGCTGTTACCCATCACATGCTGCATAGTGGCACACAGTAGGTACTTAGCTGTTACCCATCACATGCTGCGTAGTGGCACACAGTAGGTACTCGGCTGTTACCCATCACATGTTGCGTAGTGGCACACAGTAGGTACTCGGCTGTTACCCATCACCTGCTGCGTAGTGGCACACAGTAGGTACTCAACTGCTGATTTCCTAACGTACACCACAGAATCCCCAAATTCAGAAAAGCCCTACTCCACCTTCCTCTTCCATTTTATGTTTTGATAATTTCTTGATTTCCTTTTTAAAATGCATATGTTCACGACTCGCTCAATGAGCATTTTACAACAATAGAGTTTTCAAAAATAGACAAGTTGGCTAACCTTATCTACTTCTCATAGAAAAAGAGGGTAAAAGAGCAGGATTGGAAGCAAAGCCAGGTATCCTCAAGTCAATCTGATTGAATGTCCTAGTTCAGTGGTTGGCAAACTGCGGCCCCTTGAGTGTGGCTCTTCCACCAAATACCACGTGCGGGAGCGCACGTACAGTGCGACTGAAACTTCGTGGCCACACGCAAGGGGCCAAAGAGCCGCATGTGGCTCAAGAGCCGCAGTTTGCTGACCACTGCCCTAGTTGATTTCATCCTTCTTCAAGTCTGTCATCCTATAACTCGTTGTACATGATGCCACTATGGATGCGTACAAACGCAAAGGCCTGGCTGGAAGGCCCACATGGGGTGGCTCTGTCAGCTTTCCTTTCTTCAGTCGGCGCTGTTGGCCTGCTCTGGGCTGGGCAGAGTGCTAGGAATTGGACACTTAGCAATTTAATGAAAGGACAAAGCCCTTGGCCTCAGCAAGCTCATCCTGCAGCGGTGCAAACAGACAATAAGTGAAAACAACGCATTAGGAGATGGATGAGCGCTCAGGGCCCAGAAAGCAGATTGAGGAGATGGCCATGGGGGGGGGGGGGGTGG
>JAWPEG010038709.1:5113372-5129913 GCA_035771395.1 Myotis vivesi | reverse complement strand
GGGGGGGGGGGTGGTGTGCCTCCTCTTTCAGATGAGTCGACCACAAAATGCTGGTCTGACCAGCTGACGTTTGAGGAAAGATCTAGACAGTAAGTGAAGAAGCAAGAGTATCGATTTGTGGATGGAGAGTGTTCCAAAGGGGAGGAAAGCGCGTGCGAGGGCTCAGAAAACAGCAAGGAGGTGGCGCCAATGAGGAAAGTTCTGCCTCAACGGTCCACCTTGCGTCTCCGTCTCTTTCCATCTGGCTGACCCTTTAAAGCAGTGGTTCTCAACCTTCCTAATGCCGCGACCCTTTCATACAGTTCCTCATGTTGTGGTGACCCCCAATTTCATTGTTACAAATTGAACATCATTAAAGGATAGTGATTAATCACAAAACAATATGTCATTATATATGTGTTTTCCGATGGTCTTAGGCGACCCCTGTGAAAGGGTCGTTCGACCCCCAAAAGGGGTCGCGACCCACAGGTTGAGAACCGCTGCTTTCAAGTCTCCCTCCAGGGAAATCCCTTACACGAAGCAGTTCCTGGGATGCCGCCCACCGGTGAGGCTCCTCCACCCTTTGAGTCCCAAGAACAACTTGGCGCAGATAACGCTATTTCACAAGGTGCCACGTGTGTAGCTTATCGAGGACCAAGACTTTCGTGGCCGGCTCGCGTAGAATGGCCAAGGCAGCATCTGTGGTTGCCACGGCTTTCCAGGGTTTTGGGGAGTCAGGGGGCACTGATCGGCTCAGTCTGCTTTGGACTTGGCTGTGGACCTCCGTCCTGTGGGGATGTGGTGGGCATTGTGCTGTGATTGGTTATTTCTTTGCTGAAAATTGGATGGGTGGCCGGGCTCTCCGTGAGTAGGCCTTGGGCCGGGGACCGGTTCTGCGACGGTGATGCTAACCTCGGCTGATGCATGTGACTTGCCCGGAACAACATCTGCCCACACTGCATTTTTTTGGATTTTGGTATCCAGTGGAGGGTCAGGGGATGCAGTCACGTGGGGCGTTTCTAGTGTCTTTGTTTCTCCGTCACAAGAAAATGGAACGGTTGTTTCTCAGGCCCCTGGGAAAGCCGCCGGCTCCCCAGCTCCAAGGGCGTCCATCTGTGTCTCCACTTGCAAAGCTGATTTTAACGTTTTGTATAAACAGAACACGGGTCAGAGGACACCAGAGAAGGTTATGCCATCCCTTCCCCGATACGTGTGACTTCCGAAAAGGGCTTAAAAAAAGAGGCGATCCTGTGTTTGGAGAGAAAACGGGCTAAAGGCGATGGACGAAAAGAACGGCCGATCAAAAGCGTGTAACAGAAAACCGAACCCTTACCGCTCGCTCACGGGGAAACTGCCAACAGTTCTTTCCCATCAGGTGGCTTGTGCGGAAGTCAATGTTTCAAACTCTGGCTCACTCATGAAATGCCGAAATGCAGATGTCTGCCATCTAGTGTCAAACACCAGCGCCAGCAGTCTCATTTTTCTAGAAAACACTGTGTTTGTTTGTTTGTTTGGAGAAAAATGCAATCTTAGCCCCGAGTTGCAGAGGTGGGCTAGGGGGTGAGTACAGCCCAAGGCAGGTCAGGCCATGCCAGTCTAACGCCCCACGTCCCCTGCCCTGACAGTCACCGGAAAGGCCCGGTAGAACCCATAGGGACGCTATTCCAGGCCCGACGGGTTTTCACAAGGACGCAAATTCCGCAGAGGCAGCAGCTGGCCCTCTGAGTCATCACTTCACCTCCAGCACCTTGAACGGTGCCCGAGACAACCCAGAAACGGAGTAACTGCTGAGTCAGGCCAGGGCCAGCAGAAAAGCTGGGAGGGACCAGACTGTGGTCCCCTCCCCCAGGATTCTCCCAAATCCTAAGGAACTCGGTGACCAACACTTTTGCTTAATTCTCTTAGCACTCATATAATACTTGACATGGAACTTGTGAAAAGTCTTCATTGCATTGGTATATCTTTTAAAAAATGTTCCCATTTCTAGATCTACATAGGGATGCCCTTTAACCAAGGAGCAAAACTAACCTATGTCCATTTTTAGGAACATCCCTAAGAATTGAACTCTTAGGCGCACACGCAGCTCCAGGCTGTTCTGATCTTGCTTTCTTGACCTTCTGTTGTTCGTGTCAATAATATACGTGATGTTCTTGCTCAGAGAAGTAACCCCTACACCAGGCATGTCAAATTCAAGGGCTGACACCGGCCAAATAAACAAGGTTTAAGTGTCTGTGGGCCACAAAAAAAGCAAAAGCTTCCATTTTCATAGAAACGTAGGTTTATTTCAATAGAGATGCGAAATACAAAGGGCTGGAATAGATGAGTCATCGTTAACAGAAAATAACAGAACATTTTAATAAAAATTAATATTTTTTCTTGAACATTAACTTGCCAGACACTGAATAACTGCACAAATTAATAAGCATGAGGCAAATAAACCTATTTTCCTTGTTCTCCGAAAGCGAAATATTTCCTGTTGCACACACCAAACAAGTCAGCCCAAGACTAACGACGCGGCCATCGGCTGCTAAAATATTCGCTGCAGTATTAGCGGGGAGAAATGGCGCGCCTGTGTGTAAGGGAAATTCATGCTACACGATGATAGTAATCAGTCATTAGTCAGCGGGGAGAAATGGCGCGCCTGTGTGTAAGGGAAATTCATGCTACACGATGACAGTAATCAGTCATTAGTCAGCGTTGTAGTTCATTATTAACAATTATGCATAACAGGATATTGTCAAAATTAAGTGACGAAATTTTTATTAAAATGTTTCTTACATGCCGTTATATTGGCTGGGCTGCAAAAATATTCGTTGTGGGCCACCTGTGGCCCGCAGGCTGCGAGTTTGACATGCTTGCCCTACACGGAGCATTGCCCACGTGCAAACACATGGTCTGCTTGTGCCACAACTCTTCGAAGTGCTGAGGACTGCTTGTGCTTGAGGGAACAGATGCTGGTCCTATATCCCCTTGTGAGCATGGTTACCCACATTAAAAAATACTCCCGACGCTATGGTTGGCCACGTGGGGTACATTCGAAGGGAACACTTTAGTCTCAGTTCTACACCCGAGAGCTCAGACCTTGCTCCATGTGTTTACATTCCAGGGGGAAAGAGCCTGTCACCCTATTGGAAGCCCGAGAACACCCTACACTGATTATGAGTCATCTTACCCGAGAGAACAGCCTAGGATCTCACCCCCTGCCAATCCAGCCCATGAACCTACTCAGGAAAAACAGAAAATGCTCTCTCTCAATCTCTCTCTCTCCCTCTCCCCGCCTCTCTCTGTCTCAACATCTGTCTCTCTCTCTCCCTGTTAATCTTCCATTCATGGGTTTTGAAATTCATGCAGCGGGAGGATTACTCGAGGTATTTATTTCCAATGCAGATGGAGCGACCCTGGCCCAGTTCTGAATCAGCTGTCCTGGCTTCAGTCCCAAGACGACACCTGTCACACCCGCCCGGATGGCCCTGGTGCGGACGGTCCTGGGTTAGGGTTTCAGAGATATCACCGCCAAGCCCTGGGTTGGAAGTCACTCCAGTGGTTCCAGAAGCCCTCCGGGGAGCTGCTGGCGAGGATCCTCCAGGAGTGACGGTCAGTGGTCAGCAACCAACACGGACTCCTCCAGGAGTCCTGGCCGCGAGGACTGGCTGCGGAGAGGGGACCTTGCGGAAGGCTGTTCTCAGAAAGGACCGCGCCTCCCAGAAGAGGAGGGTCCCCAGTGTTGCCATCACATCGGCAGCAGAGAGGCTGAGCTAAGAGCATTCCCCCTGCACCGTGTCTGTGAATCCTCTTCAAGAGCGTTGACTGTCTGCTCACCTATAAAGTGCCAACACGCCCTGAAAGCGGCTCGACCTCAGATTCATTCCCCCGCCCTCCCCCCAAAGAAATAGTCAGAGGAAACTCATTCAAAACAACACATAAGGAAAGCGTGCTACGCGCTAGCACTGGGTTAAGTCGGCCGCTGGGAAGGTTCAGTGAAAACGTAACGCGCAAACCCCGGCCTTCACAGGGACCCGTTGCATCACTCAGATTCCCAGCATGGAAAGTCCTGGGTGGAGAGAAGACATCGGTGGGTGGCTCCGAGAAGAAGCTCAAATCCCAAAGGAAAGGTCTGCCATGTCCACCATTGATGGTGGCAGAAGCGGGGATGGCCAACGCTGTAACGGACACAAGGATCCCACACGAAACAGGATGGAAGAGCCAACGTCTCTTGAGAAGACAGATCTCCTACGACGTGTGGGATGCTCATGGGCGGGCAAAGGGAAGGGAGCCCGTTTGAGGAAGCAGGAGGGTCTCCCCAGAACCCCAGAGGCAGGAGAAGAGAGGCACCCCCAAGCCTCCTCATGCAGGGGGTGCGGCAGCCGTAGGGGGACGAAGGGAGATGGAACGGACCTCGACGTGGAATGAAACTGGAAATGACTCCATCTCCTTGGAGACTAGAGAAGAGCTCGGAGATGGGAAGCAGGACCAGGAGCTGGAGGTTCCTGGAACTGGGCGAAGGGGGGGGAGGGCGGGAAGAGCCGGAATGAAGGAAGGGGGAGTGGGAACAGGTGGGGAGGGACGGATGAGGCCGCTCCCCAAATCCCATGGGGATGTACGCACCGCACTTAGCAGCGATGGTATAAAGGAAGCACTCAGCCACAGGGTTCACTCTGAGAAACCAGGATGACTGCGATGCCATCAATTAACAGCGGGAAATGGTGCATCTGGAGGAAGGTGATGGGTCCCCATGTCCACAGGGTGCATTACAGGTGCCTGAGTGGTCCTCTGGAAGCATCCAGCACTCGGGGAAGCGCTGAGTGCGGCTGAAACCACCGAGAGGGAGCACATGGCGGGAGAGACACACCCAGACTCCTAGGAAGAGATCGGACTGCAAGGAAGAGAAGTTGGACCTGGAGTCAGAAATCCAGCTCATCTGCTGGGTGGCCTCGGTGTGTCCGCCAACATCTGGGACCGCGGTGTCCTCGAATAAAAGATCTACTAAGATGTGACAAGATTCCTTCTAGCACAGCGGTTCTCAACCTGTGGGTCGCGACCCCTTTGGGGGTCGCTTAAGACCATCGGAAAACACATCTATAATGACATACTGTTTTTGGGATTCATCACTATGCTATAAGTATGTTCAATTTGTAACGATGAAATTGGGGGTCACCACAACATGAGGAACTGTATGAAAGGGTCGCGGCATCAGGAAGGTTGAGAACCACTGTTCTAGCATTTCACTCACTCAGACAGCAGAGGCGTCATTCGGCCTCAGAGTGTTGGACCCTTATCGTCTGGCATTTTACACCCGGAAGCTTTTTCTTCACAAAACATGACCACTCTGGAGCCCCCAAACCTGTACCTGCACCCACATTGCCTGGGCCACGGTCTTGCAGAATCCCACCACTGAACGGATTCATCTCAGAGGACAACAAACCTGGTAGCAGTAACCATTCACCTTGTATCTGTCCCAAATCATCAGAGCAATGTGGATTTTGACTTCCGGAAGCAGGGATGCTCTGTTTGACAAATGTCTTAGATTGTGCCTTCGCTCACTGGCATTTTAAGACGCAGCTCATTTTCTGCACTTCTCCCCAAAATGGAGCTTTGTTAAATATACAAAAATGTGCGGTTAAATCTCTGTTAAAGGTTTTTCTATGTTTCTCATTCCGAGTTCATATCCGTTCCTGAAACAAAAACTAATATGCACATATATGTGTATGTTGGGTAGACACATATGTCCATGTTCAGAATTCAGAAATAAGTCATCTGTCTTTCCAGACACAACAAATCTGAAAGCTTACATTTCAGGATGAAAATCAGCTCTTTCAGAGGACGTGTCCCCCAACACGATGATGATAATCTGCCCTCCACGTCTCCATCGGTCCATGGCCAACATGAGCCCGAAGGTAGGAGAAGAGGCTGAGGCGGGGGGTGGGGGAGTGGGGGGAGGGCAGGATCTGCGTGTGTCTCCCCTACACATCCACGTCTCCAGCACTGTCCTAGGGGCAGACGGAGAGCTGAATAAAGGCATACTTCACTGATCAGAAATTCACAGCCAACGTAGCCCTACATCGCCAGGCCATTTTACGTGGATTGATTTTTATGCAGTGAAATCAGTCAATCGTTTGGAACACGCTGCAGATTTAAAATCCAGAAAAATCGATGGACTTAAAGGCCGGTTGCAAAAGTCTATTCCTAGCTCAGTTTTGTGTGAAGTCAATGTGCGGGTGTTCGTAGGAGAGTATCAGGGGGTCCGACCCCCAACTGTTACCCACAGTCACCTGCGGGGGCTTTGGGCTGTGGTAGATGTGCATTTTTGACATAATACAGCTCAGTAATGTCTGAGGTTTTTTTTGGTAATCCCTTTTACCTTTTTTTTTTTTTTAATATATTTTATTGATTTCTTTTTTTTACAGAGAGGAAGGGAGAGAGATAGAGAGCTAGAAACATCGATGAGAGAGAAACATCGACCAGCTGCCTCCTGCACACCTCCCACTGGGGATGTGCCCGCAACCCAGGTACATACCCTTGACCGGAATCGAACCTGGGACCCTTCAGTCCGCAGGCTGACTGACGCTCTATCCACTGAGCCAAACTGGTTTCGGCCCCTTTTACCTTTATAACGAGAAAAACAGCAAAGATGGTATTTACCCGTTTTCTATGTCCATGTGTAGATGGAGCAATTTGAGGGTAAATCAAGGACACACGCAACCTGGGATCTTACTTCCGGGATGCCACACTCCGGCCTTTGAAATATTTGCTCACACGCACGCTTGTGAGCGGTTATACAAATAAGAGTCGGCGAAGTCACTGAGAGATGAATTTCCAATGAGAAGGGTTGTGTAAAGCAATCAGTCCTTGACAAACTGCTGAAATCTGAACTCACGAGGATGCGGAAGAGCGGGAGTCCCGAGAACCTGTGAGAGTCGGGACAATGGCATTTACGAAATGGCAAGGGCTCAGGGCCACCTGGACAGGACCTTGAGGCTGAATGTCAAATCTATGCCCGAGCCATGGGACACACCCAATGCCGGCGGGATGCCGACGGGAGACGTTTAGCGGTGATGCAGCAGGTACTGCAGGGGATGGCGAAGAAGTCATTGGAGACGAGAAAAAGGGTCGGATTTGGTCTCCAATAAAAGTCATCTGTAGAGAGTGGGTTAGGAGCGAGCGTGAGCTCATCGGGGCAGCTCAGAGACTCTGAGAAAGAGGTGTGAGGGTAAAGCCTTGCCTGGATGTGCTGGGGTCCAACCCCAGCAGGTCCAGGGGTCCCCAAAGGTGTGGACGGAGTCGGCGAAGAAGGAATGACACGAAGACAGCCTTCAGTTGGTCAGCAGCCTAGTCAGGACCTATAGCCAGGATCTCCAGCCAAAGTTCTGGTCGGAGTTCTGGTTAGGAACTGATGAGGATCTGACGTTTATTGTCTTGTTACATCCGTATTTATACCAGCCGATTTTAATCCTGTCAATTTCTATTACAAGGGGTAAGGTGTTTCTCATCTCCATTCCAGGGAGTAAAGACCATGTAGCTTAACTACCCGCCTGGCACTTAATGAAGGGGTTGTATCCCCTCCCTAACCTCAGGGAAAGATCCCCACCTGGGGAAACAACCTTTCTCGGAGAGGTGACCTTGGTTAAAACACATGGCGCTAAAGGGAGCAAACATATTAAGAACAGTATGCTACACACGCCAGGTCCACGGACACACATGCTGTGCAGATGCCTCCTTCCTGCAGCGACTGCGTCAAGCAGCAAGGATGGACCGGCCTCCGGCATGGATGGAAATTCAGATCTCCAGGCCCCGCCCCGGACCTGCCTGCTAACCAGGTTCCTGTGTGAAGAAACACGGATGCTGGAAAAGCCACGAATGGCAGAGCTGTTAGCAGGAAGGAAAGAAGTCATGCGGCCTGAGCTCTTCTTTGGCCGAATGACTGCAGCCTGATGTCTGACTCAATGGGGGAGGCAGTAGAAGAGGATAAACCAAGACGACTGGGGAGCCTGGGCCTGCAGGATGGTCATGTTGGTCCGAGGGACAGGAGGGACAGGACACAGACGAAGGCTCACTGACCATCAAGCTCCTGGAAACGCGCCTTCCAGAAGCTGAGCTGATGAAACGGGTAGGAGCCATGCCGAAGGGTTGGATGAAAATAGAGTTACAAAAGGAAGAGGGGGCAAGAAGGCCATGGGAGTCTCCCACTGCTCAGGAGATGGGGCTGGCAGTTGGGCAGAGCAGGAGCCCGAGGGCAGGAGCTGGGAACTACAGGAGGTTGAAGGGGCTGGAGAGAGGTTACAAGGGATCCCCCAAGAAGGGCCGCTTGTTTTGGGCAAAGCGGTTTCTGTGCACCTGGTGGGGGGGGGGAGGGGGGGAACCAGGGAGCACAGGACCAAGAGGAAGGGGCAGTGAAACAAGAAGGGGGGGGTGCTTTCACTGATGGTCAATGAAAAGGTCCAGAACGGCCATGAACATTGAGAAAGGGCACAGAAGACCAGATGGAATTCACGTTCGATCGTTGAACTTTAAGGAGTTTCTTTGGCGAGAATCATAAATGCTCGGTGGGTTACCCCTGACTGTGAAATCCAGTATGAAACATGGAGGGCACAGCCGGAACTCAGAGCAGGGCACGTGGCTTGCAGCTGTTTAGGTACGGTTGCAGTTTCTTACAATTCAGTGAGTTGAGGGGTTGTGAATCATTGATCACCAGGGAAAGTAGAGAGAGAGAGCCATGCTCAAGGGAAGTTTAAAGAGTTGGCTGCCTCTTGTGTGATGAAAGGATTTGGGGGGAAGAAAGGAGGACCCCCTAAGAAAGAACATTGGGTCAATCCCGGGACCCCTGTATGTCTGCCTTCCCACAAGAAATGCAAAGGCAGGTGTTGTCAGCCACTGAGAAATCCCAGGCAAAGAAGACAGGAGGGTCTTCTTTTCCATGTGGACGATTCGAGAGGTCTTTACATGAGAGAAGTTGTGCTTTTAGGGTATTTTGAACTAAAAAAATATTGAGAACCACAACCTCCCCACTGTGTTCAATACCAGTTTAAAATATATATATATATTCTTTTCCTTTTAATATATTTTATTGATTTTTTTACAGAGAGGAAGGGAGAGGGATAGAGAGTCAGAAACATCGATGAGAGAGAAACATCAATCAGCCGCCTCCTGCACACTCCCCACTGGGCATGTGCCTGCAACCAAGGTACATGCCCTTGACAGGAATCGAACCTGGCACCCCTGAGTCCGCAGGCCGACGCTCTATCCACTGAGCCAAACCGGTCAGGGCTCAATACCAGTTTTAAATGAATAAACACAGACAAAGATAGACGTGTCCATAGAGGTAGATGGATAGTCAGATGGGTGGATGGATACAACTCAATAACACTTGAAATTTGTATGGATTCTTGGAATCTGCAAGACACCACTGGACTGGGGTCCCCTGGAGTCTCGTGAGTGCCGGCTGGCTGGCTGGGCCTGTGAATGGCTGCGGGGGAGGCTCGGTGCTGAGGTTCAGCAGTGACCAGGTTTCTCTCCGGCCCAGGTCCTGTGGGCAATTCTAGTGAGGGGACTCTGCTACGAAGTGCTATGTCCAAAAATACAGACAGAGCTGTAGCAGATCCCTTTGCCCACAGCTTCCTGGCAGGGGTTTTTTGCACCAATCTAACTCTGTGGCTCTAGCTGCCAGGGATACGTTAGAAGGCACCGAACACCCATCCACGCACGGTCCCCTGCAGGGGACTTCTGGTGGCTCCATCCTCTTTGAAACAGGCAGGTGTTGCCTGGGGTGTAAGCTCACCTGAGCACTATCTGAGGCCACCCTGCCCGCCCCAGGATGTCCGCTCAGCACCGTCCCCCGCAGCAGAGGTGACTGACTGACAGGCAGCAGCTGTTACACTCAGCTGCTGTGCTGGGTTTCACGAGAACACGGGGCACAGGAAATAAGCCAGGGCCGAGCTAGAACAATGACCCGCACAAAGAATTAATTCTGTCGCTGACAGTCAGCAACTCCAATTACAGTGGCCAGGAGGAGTGTGGGGAGCTGAGATTTGATCCTGCCAACAATGACACACAAGGAGATTTTATTTGTCAAGTGGAACTCGGCGGCCGCGTCTCCAGGCCGAAGGCACGCCCTGCCGGGAGGGTGTCTACGCTGGTGAAGACCGGCTCCTGGAGAGAAGTTCTTGGCAAGGATGAGGTTAACTGTCAAGGTCATAGCAAACGTCTTGCCAGGCAAGACGTTAGCACTAAGAATGCAAATTGCAAACACGAGAGCAGCCTAGGGCTCTGAAAGGGCAAATATGACACGAGTGAGAGAAACGGAGGCTCATGCGCATGGGGATTTCTACACTGACCAGGGGAAGGGCAGTCAACCATCTCAGACCCCCTTCTCCGGGGAGACCTCAAACGGAACAGTCGGAAGTGGGGCCCGAGTCTCACGCAGAGCCGGGCTGGGAAGGCGTCCGAGGACCTCAGAGCCCACAGGCACCTGCCAGCTACTGTTGGCCTAATAGTACGCAGGTGTTTTTCGTTTGTTTTTAAATATATATTTTTATTGATTTCAGAGAGGAAGGGAGAGAGAGAAATACATCCATGATGAGAGAGAATCATAGATCAGTTGCCTCCTGCATGATCCACACTGGGGATGGAGCCCGCAACCCGGACCTGTCCCCTGACTGGGAATCGAACCGCAACCTCTTGGTTCCTAGGTGGACGCCCCCCCACTGAGCCACACCGGCCGGGCAGTGTGCCGTTGTTTTTACCACCACGTTTCTTCTTGAAGTGCTCACGTCCTCCTGGCTCAGGATGGACTGGCACAGTTGGTGGGAGGAAGATGGCAGCAGCTCGGATGGTCCTCCTGCCACCACCTAGCGGGTCCCGGTCTGTGTCGCCGTGGCGAGCTGCAGCGGCGGCCTCCAGGGAGATGTCTAGGAAGGCGCTCCCCAGCCAGGGCGCTCGGCCTCTGGAGCCTGTGGGCAGGGAGATGCCACAGGTGGGAGAACACATCGCCAGCCTGCGGGCGAGCCTGCCAGGAGCCGGGGAGTCCATGAGCTGCCAGACTTCTGGGCAAAAAGGTGGGCACGGCCGCCAACTCCTGAGCCCCGGGGCCACCCACAACTCGGGGAACAGTAAGGTGGGTACCCTGCATGTCACGGCGCTTCGGGGGGCGTTCAGAAAGCACCCCCACGTGCATGATGTCTTTCAACCCTCAAGACCGCTCCGGGTGGGCAGGGCACGGCTGTCGCCTGCATCGGACGCCAGGAAAGACAGAAGGCCCATTGCGCTTTGACCAAGGACATTGTCTTCGTTTCTGTTTGGAGACACTGTGCAGGCACACGGGCAGTGCCCAGGATATGCAACTTTTAGGGATCAGAGAGGCCTGGCAGAGCCCCCCACCCCTGCCCTGCCCTGCCCCAGGCTGGGTTACAGCTGAAAGGGGCACCTTTAGCACCGCAAGTCCTTTCTGTGGGGGCTGAGCTGGGGTTCCAAGGTGCTGCTCTGAATGGATGTGAACAAGGGCCTCATCCTCAAAGGAGAAGGCAGGCTGTCAGAGACGCGAAACTAAACTTCCGGTGTGACTGGCGATGCCTCCTGGCAAATCCATTACATAATCTCTTCTCATTTCCCCCTAAAATGGAAGCTTCCCATTGAGGTTGACATTCCATCCCCGAGTTCTAGGCAGACTAATAACTAGACAAGGGTCCCCCTGGGCCCACTGGGACTGACAGGTGACAAACCCGTGAGTGCCCTCGGTCCTCACTGCCCCCAGGAAAAGCCTGCGGGGTTCAGGGCTAAGCAGGAGGCACATTCCACTGCGCTGACTGCTTTTCCAAAAGAGCCATCCGTGCTGGAGGCATCTGATTACTTTTATTGGAGCCATATAGGCCTTTTTAATATCCCTCTGCGAGGAAAAAAATGCATTTCACGTGCAGAAATATGTCACATAAAATAAAACACATCCAATTACTCACGGATAGTTCCAAACCACAACGTGAGGACAATAATCTATGATGACAGAAAATTAGGTTCCTTAAACCAAGGACAGCTGTGTCTCTCTAGGGACCAGGCCCCGTCTCCATGGGCCGGGCAGTTCATCCGTGTCACAGCCGAAATGCCACCACACACAGCTGTTCTCAAGACGCACTGCCCTGCACGCAAACGAGACCCGGTCTCTACGTGACCCCGAACACATGCAGGCCATTTAGGAGTGAGAAACTCATTCCGCCAATGGTCTCAGCTTTATGAGGCCACAGCAAAATGTTGGCTCAGGAAATGATACAGGACTTTCTAGATAAAAATCTGAAGACGAATGCATTGTAATTTTCACATCCACAAGTAGCTTTAATCATGTTGCTTCATTTTCTGTCTGATTAATTGACTGTTCAAGATACCCTCGTTCTTGAACAACCTTCCAGGCTCATTGTCAACAGGTTGCATGCAATTAAGAGCTCAAACAGCACTCAAAGAAATTCACGTTTTTAAATTGAACCTTAAAATGACAAATTTTCGGTCAGAAAAGAAATCACCTGTCTTTCTAAGGGAATGAGAGGGTGCAAGGTAAATAATTTTTAAGTAAGTATGCCTAAAGAATCTTAAGAAAAAAATAATAATTTTGAATGGAATTTTACTTGTTTTCACAAGAAGAAAAAAAAGGTAATGTATCGTCACACATTTCTCTAAACTGTAAAGGGGAGGTTCTGAATTAAGTTTAAATGTAGGCTAATGAAGAACAACTTGTATAAACATTCTCAATCTTTCTCTGAATCTTGACCAGTTCCACATACATGCTTCCCCTTGTCCCAAATTACACTGATCTTTTACAATAACTTTCCATGCACAAGACGTGCCTCATCAAAGATATTTGTATTTCAAACGCCGCTTTTCAGAGATCAAGTTCATCTGAATAAAGATTCGTTGCTGTTTTTGAGTATTTCAACACGGCTATTTTCACCTTAAATTCAATCTGAGGTCACCCCCCCACCCCACCCCAGCCCACAGAAACAGTCTGAATCAGACCTGCAATGCAATTCATTTTAAATGAATCATTTAAACCGAAGTTACAGTTCCATATGGAAACCCATTTCAAAACGAACTCGCTTTCTACCTCAACAATAGCGAAGTGTATATTAATGGGATGGAGAGGAACCCTGTCAACACATCTGAAGGCAGGTTCTTTGGGGAAGGAACCGTGTGATCTCAACCATGTTCCCTGGCATGTGGAACGCACCCCAAAGAGGCAGGCATGTTCTATGTACCCTGGGCAATACCAGCTCCCATGGCAAGAGGGTGCACGCAGGCCTCACGTGTGCAACCGAAAGTCCCCCTCCCGGTCCCCCCCCCCCCCCGTTTTGAATTTCATATGCTCCTTCCCCCGGACTCCCCTGGACGCATGCATTTGTTCTGGGCACAGCTCTCGCCTTTCCCAAGTGCACAGTCTCAGGCTGGGTCTCTCGCTTAAGTAAATACAAGGCATTGTTTTAAACACAGGAAATCGTGATGAATGCTTCATGCCGCACCGTGACTCACGCTATAAAATTATTTGGGACTACGTAATCAACAGATACACTTTTTAAAAAAATTTTAATTTAAGAAAGATTATTTTCCTAATACGAACCGTGAAAGACCCAACACGGGGAGCAGGCTATCTGTGTGCCGGGCACTCAGAGGCCGGAAGAGAAAGGGAAGGTCTTGGCGAAGCATTCCGTGCAACCATCGATTGCCAATTGCCCTCAACATCACAAACCCTCCTACGAGAGGCGGCCGCGGGCTGGGCAGAGCCATTCTTTCTCGCTTTGCAAATGCGGACGCGGCCAGGTTCAAGCGCTTGCAGGCAAAGGAGCGCCTGCATTCCCGAAACCCGTCCATATGGATGCGGGGCTGGGGCTCCTGGGCCGCTTCCCACCTGCGTGCGGTCCAAAGGATCGCCCCCCAACCGAGCTAGGCAGAGGGACGAATTCCCCTGGGGTCCCCGCCCCCCATCCGCCGCGTGAAACACGCACCAGGCAGCTCAGCTGTGCAGCGGCCAGCAGACCCCGCGCCATCCACCCGCCGCCGCGTGGCGGGCGTGGACGCTCCGGGGGAGGAACGGCGCGCAGCGGCCGCGGACCTTGGGCAGGTGCGACCCTCGGCGCCCGGTTCGCCTCTTTGCGCCTGAAACGCACTCGAACCAGCGCCCACCGCAAAGCAAGGTCGGCGGGCGGGTGTCTGCCTGAGCTTCTCCAAAGCGCCGGGAAACCAAACGGGGACCCGCGCGCGCGCCCCGCACACCCTGCCCAGCGGCTCCTCCCGTCCGCGCACTTGGTGCCTCGAACCCGACATCGGGGCGAAGGAATCCGAGCGCGGAGGGGGCGCGGGGGGGGCACGTCCCGGGCTGCCCCCCTTCCCCGGCCTTTTCTGGCAGCCGGTGGCACCCCGCAACCCCACCCTCATTCCGGGAGCTGCACTCCGCTCCAGACCGCGCTCTCTCCAGGTTCAAGGCCCCCGCCACCCCCACCCCCAAATGCACATACCGGCTCCCTCCTCCATCTCCAGAGCCCACTTCAAACCCTCCCAGCGAAGCCATTTCCTACCTGAGCTGAAAACTTTTCCTCCTCCCACAGGCGATCGGCGAGGAAGACCAGGCGAGCGGTGCGGGCGTCCTCACCTGGGCGCGGGGCTCCGCGTGCGGTCCCCGCCGGCGTCGCGCCTCGGATGCGCGGGGGGCGCAGGGCCCGCGGTCCCCCGCCGCTTCCCGCTCGGCGCCCCGGGAGCAGCGCCCTAGGAACGCGCGCCCGCGCCGGGAGCCGCCCTGCGGTCCATCGCCCGTCCTTCCCGAGGCGCCGCCGCCCGGCGAACCGACGAGAAGCGGGGGCTCCGGGCGGCCCCGACCGGCCGCGGCGTGCGCTCCAGCTCCGCGAGGCGCGCGGGGTGCGAGGGCGCTGCGCCCGCGGCACCTGCCACCCGGGCCGCGCTCCGGCCGCCCCGGCTGCCTCGGGCTCCCTGCCCCGCCGGCGCCCTCCGTCCACGTCCCGGGTCACTCAGGCTCCCCTCACGTCCTTTTCCTTCTTCTTCTTCCCGGCTCCCCCCGGGTCTCGCATTCTCTGTCTCCAAAAGCCGACCAAGGCGCTCCAAGTGGGAGCAGGGTCTCTCCCTCGCGAACTCTCCCTCTGCCTGGTGGTGGCGGTGGCGGCTGCTGCCTGCGCGCCTCCTCCCGGCTTTGCGCTCCTCCTCCTCCTCCCCCTCCCCCTCCTCCCCCTCCCGCTCCCCCCCCGCCCCCCGCCCCCCCGCCGCGGCGCCGCCAGGCTCGGCCGCCAGAGCCCCAGACCCGCTCTGCGCATGCCCAGGCGCCCAGGTGCCGCTGGCGCTGCGCCTGGCCTCGCGGCGGCTCCCGGGGCGTCCTGCGCCCGGAGGGCCTGGGGCCCCGGCTGCGGGGGACCTGGTGGGCTCGCTGAAGTCGGGGGACTCCCCAGCGCAGCTCCGCCACTCGCGTCCCCACGTGCGCCCCGCGCTCCAGGGCTAGGCGGGTGGGCGGGTCAGTTGGCTGTGTGGTGAGGTTCTGCTAAATTGATTTGCTTGTGCTGCTTCCGAGGGTTGCAAGGAAGTCGGGTCTTGGTGACCACTTAAGGGTGAAGGAGCCCCCGCTCGGCTGCCATGTAGAGCTCGGTTGGAAAGCTTCCCCAGAGAGCTGCCTGGTGCATCGAAGCCTGGACACATGGTGAATCTTCATGCAGAACGTGGAGACTTGGCGTTTCCTCTCCTGGAAGTTTACACCTCAGGAGTAAACGAGGGAGCTTGCGTGGAAAATACAGGCATGCGCGCGCATGCACACACACACACACACACACACACACACACACACTATTTGGATAAGAAAATATAGGCTTTTCTATGTCATCTATAACGCAAGAAGGACCAGAGAGGGAGGGAGGGCAAGGGCTGGGAGGGAAAAATCAATTTCTTACTCTACTGTGTCCAGCTAGGAGAAAGATCCCAACGTGCAGAAAGCCCCCGAGTCCTTGGCTGAATTCCTAGGCTGCGTGCGCCCAGAGGCAGGACTCTGGAGGCCCTGAAAGAGTGCGGGGGCCAGCGCTGGAAAACCGAGCAGAGATTCTAGAAATCACACCGTTCTGGGAGGATATGGAACTTGGGGCCCAGACAGTGGCCAGACCTTGGTAAACAACTCCGGCGTTTGGATTCCACGCCCCCGAGGCTGCTCTCTAGAGGTAAGAGGATGCCCCAGCGGAAAGAATAAAACCGAAATAGATTTGGCCTACCGGGAACCAAAACTAGGCCTTTGGAGGATGAAGGCGATCGATCATCAGTGATCTACCCACTGGCTGCAGCACCACTCAGAATTCCTCGGAGTGCCGGAGGCCGGTCCATCCTTGCTGCTTGACGCAGTCGCTGCAGGAAAGAGGCATCTGCACAGCATGTGTTTCCGTGGACCTGGCGTGTGTAGCATACTGTTTTTAATATGTTTGCTCCCTTTAGCGCCATGTGTTTTAACCAAGGTCACCTCTCCGAGAAAGGTTGTTTCCCCAGGTGGGGATCTTTCCCTGAGGTTAGGGAGGGGATACAACCCCTTCATTAAGTGCCAGGCGGGTAGTTAA
>JAWPEG010038709.1:5046106-5113362 GCA_035771395.1 Myotis vivesi | reverse complement strand
TTTTAACCAAGGTCACCTCTCCGAGAAAGGTTGTTTCCCCAGGTGGGGATCTTTCCCTGAGGTTAGGGAGGGGATACAACCCCTTCATTAAGTGCCAGGCGGGTAGTTAAGCTACATGGTCTTTACTCCCTGGAATGGAGATGAGAAACACCTTAACCCTTGTAATAGAAATTGACAGGATTAAAATCGGCTGGTATAAATACGGATGTAACAAGACAATAAACGTCAGATCCTCATCAGTTCCTAACCAGAACTTCGATCAGAACTTTGGCTGGAGATCCTGGCTATAGGTCCTGACTAGGCTGCTGACCAACTGAAGGCTGTCTTCGTGTCATTCCTTCTTCGCCGACTCCATCCATACCTTTGGGGACCCCTGGACCTGTTGGGATTGGACCCCAGCATTGGAGGAAGACACAGAAGCTGGAACCTCTACAAATACCGAATGCAATAAAAACTTAGCAGGGGCAAAGAAGCAAATAAATAAACAAACAAGCAAACAAACAAGTAAATAAATAAAAATAAAGGGGAGGAGGGATTTTGACCAGAGAGAGAGAGAACAGTCAATAGAGCCCAAGAAATGATCCAGATTTTGGAATTAGTAGCCAAAGACTTTTAAATGGCCATAATTAATAAGTTAAATAAACTCTCCTGGAATTGGAGGTCATGAATGACAAGATAGATCATTTCAGCGCACATGGGTCTTCACTCTTAAAAGGAATGAACAGGCTTATTGGGGAATAAAATGTCTTTATGTGAAACTGATTGAACTGGAGAACATGAATTTTCAGAATTGTTCATACTAAAGAGGTATTTTTCCCCCCCTGCTGTTACTTTAAGGGCCAGTAAATGGTACAGTGGAAAAGAAATTGTATTGGATGTCAGGATTCATTTATTCGTTGGACACAGGTTTGTTGAATGTCAGCCGTGTTAGGTCCTATTCTGAGGGACACTAAGATGAACACACAATTTCAGGGGGGGATGGGAAGGGGGAGCACGTTGGCCGCAGAGGTGATTAACAGCGGAGGCCCTATCTAGTTACACAGGTGCGTTGAAATCCCATATCTCCCAATTAATAAATGGTGATTCAATTAATCTCTTTTAAGTCTCAGTTTTCTAATCTAAATTATACTCTAAAAACGAGGGTACTTGATGCAAAGGAACGTTTAGAGCAGAGGTCCTCAAACTTTTTAAACGGGGCCAGTTCACTGTCCCTCAGACCGTTGGAGGGCCAGACTATAGTTTTAAAAAAAACTATGAACAAATTCCTATGCACACTGCACATATCTTATTTTGAAGTAAAAAAAACAAAATGGAAACAAATACAATTTTTGTATTTGCATGTGGCCTGTGGGCCGTAGTTTGAGGGCCCCTGGTTTAGAGGATTAACTGGTAATAGTAACTGAGACACATAAGATGTAGGAATGGAAATAAATTAAGTCCTTCTGGGAAAACTGGTTGTGACATAAATAAGTAATGAATGGGGTCATTTAGATGAAGCCACGATGCTCTGGGAGCACAGGAAATGGTCTGCACCCAATGGGGGCCGGTGGTGTGGTCGAGGTGGTGAGGGACACAGCTCAGCTTCCTGCAGAGTTAGCTCCTCCTGCAAGTCTCCGAGGACAGGGAGAGGATGTCCAGGAAGCAGTGAGGACCAGCTCTCCAGCAGGAGGGGGGATGGGAAGACGACACTGGTAATTTGCAGCCTGGTGGCTCGGAGCACTGACTGCCCTTCCACATGATCGGAGCAGGGGGTAAAGGTAGATGTTGGCCAACAAGACGGGCAAGAACAGATTTCTCAGGAGTTTGTGGCATCAGGGGGTTGCATTTCACCTTGTGGTTCATAAAGCATCACAGAAGGTTTTCCTTGACAGAGTGAAATGGCAGCCCTGGCCGGTGTGGCTCAGTGGATAGAGCCTCGGCCTGCGGACTGAAGGGTCCCGGGTTCGATTCCAGTCAAGGGCACGTACCTCAGTGGCAGGCTCCATCCCCGGACCCCGTCAGTGGGGTACCTGTGGGAGGTAACCAATCGATGTGTCTCTCTCACATCCATGCTTCTCTCTGTCTCTTCTCCTCCCTTCCACTCTCTCTCTAAAAAAAAAAAAATCATGGAAAAATATCCTCGGGTGAGGATTACCAAGAAACAAAACAAAAAGCGTGGAATGGCAGTTGTTATGAGAAGTGTGGCTTAAGAGGAAGCGACGGGAAGCAGAGGGGTGACGGAGGAGGCTGTCTTCATGAGTATCAGAAAGAAATGATGAGGAAGTGACTTAGAGGAGAAGTCAAGGTCATCCCGGGCGGCAGCTGGGCTTTGCTGTTTAGAACGTGGGCTTAGTCCTGGAGATTGACTGGGTTTAAGGGTGAGGCAGGGGGCACAGGTCTGTGCAGCATTTTTCTCTGCTTCTGGGTCTTCTGCTGTCTCCATGGCCCCCCAGATCCTTAGTCAGGCCAAGCCTGACGCCCCTCCTTGTGTTTATTGGAGCCAGAGGTACTGGGTGGAGCGGCGCCGTGTGTCTCGGGCCTGACATTGTTCAATCCACACATCTGGTAACACAGAAAGAAGATCCAGAACCATGGCACAAACTGGGTCCCAGTGATCAATATGATCAATACGTTTCCCTCACATGAGTGGCCTTGCTTTCTTCAATTGGCTGGGATTCACAGCAATGATGAGAGAGAATCATTGATTGGCTGCCTCCTACACGCCCCCAACTGGGGATCGAGTCCCCCCGCAACCCGGCCATGTGCCCTTGATGGGAATCGAACCTGGGACCCTTCAGTCCGCAGGCCGACGCTCTATCCACTGAGCCAAACTGGTTAGGGCTCTCTCTCTTTTTAAAATATATATATAATTTTATTGATTTCAGAGAGGAAGGGAGAGGGAGAGAGATAGAAACATCCATGATGAGAGAGAATCATGGACTGGCTGCCTCCTGCACTCCCCCTACTGGGGATCGAGCCCCCAACCCGGGCATGTGCCCTTGAATGGAATCAAACCCGGGACCCTTCAGTCTGCAGGCTGATGCTCTGTCCACTGAGCAAACCAGCTAGGGCAGCACTTGACCTCTCTTTGCAACTCCTCACATCTTCTGAATCTTTGCAACAGTCCTGTCATGTCAACATCTGGTATCCAGACGACTGCTGGCATTTCTCAGTAAGCTGTCTGCCACTCTGCCACCCCCTGACCTCACGCTGCCCATGGCGGGCCTCTCCACTGCACGGCCCCTACCCCTCTGTAAAGCACAGTCACTCTTTTGACAAGAAAGCATGTAAAGACAGCCATTCTGGTGCCCTACAAAGTCCCAGCTGTATTGTGGCTGTCGTAGGTCTTCCTATGGCTCACACAGAAGCTTAGTTCTTTCGCTGTGTTTATAGTCGTCTTACTGTTATAGTAGTCCCCTTACCTTTTCCCAACCTCACTCCAGCCCTAGGATGTGAAAGGATGTTTAATTGCTCCATTAACCCACATCTTTCTTGCTTGCATGCAACAGGGCTTGGAGCCAGATATCTTTACCACTCCACTCAGGTATTAATGGGCCAATAAAACATGCCCTAAAGTGTCTTCGCCTAATAGAATCGTTACAAACATTTATACAGAGAGGCTCCCGTTCCGTGATATCCAAAGCACTTGGCAGATTTTCCCCATCCACTCGCTGAATTTATGTTGAGCAGAGTCATAATTGATCAAGGCAAAAAAAGTCATGATTCCTATAACATAAAGTCCAATAAGAGTGGCTGTAGGGGAGGAGGGATGGTGGCCAGGCCTCCCTCTGATGCTGCACACCCCGGGGAGTTGTGGGGTCGAGACCAATGACGAAGCATGCTCGGACGTGGTCAGTGATGGGTCTGTAAAGTCCAAGGAAAGGAAAGGAAGCAAGAGGGTGCATTTATGAGGTAGGAGGGAAAGAGGGAGAGAAATGGATGTTTCCTTGTGGGTCACCTTGAACCTGTGCCGGGGGTTGTGGCAGGTTAGACGCCAGCAGCACGAATCCCTGGGCTGTGCAGCTGGTGTGGCTCTCAGACTAAACCTAGGCCGCTGAAGCTTGAAGACACCAAGACCTCAGTAGCCCCTTTTTCCTTCTTTTCTAAAAAATATATTTTTATTGATTTCTGAGCGGAAGGGGAGGAGAGATAGAAACATCAACGATGAGAGAGAATCATGGATCGGCTGCTTCCTGCACACCCCACACTGGGGATCGAGTACGCAACCCGGGCATGTGCCCTTGACAGGGAATCGAACTGTGACCTCCTGGTTCATAGGTAGATGCTCAACCACTGAGCCACGCCGGGGCCGGGAGCCCCTTTTTTTCTAGCTTCACTTGATAGACAACGAATCTTGATCTTTATGTTTCTCTTGCAAGGTTAGTGGAGTTGACATTTGGATTTCATATGGCTTTTGAATGCACACACACACACACACACACACACACAAATAATGGGGAAATTTACTTCCCAGGGTAAAGATGTGATACAGGAATGGTTTGGAGGGTCATGAGAAGAAAGGGACACACTTCTATTTCATCCTTACAAATAAGTGAAAAGTATTGGAATAAAACATAAAGTACAAATTACATTCTTCTCCCTGAAACATTTTGATTGATAAAGGAATTAGTAAATCATTGGGTGCGCCATGTTGGAATTAGTAAAAGTTGAGGTGTAGCCCTAACCGGTTTGGCTCAGTGGATAGAGCGTCGGCCTGCGGACTGAAGGGTCCCAGGTTCAATTCCGGTCAAGGGCATGTATCTTGGTTGCAGGCACATCCCCAGTAGGGAGTGTGCAGGAGGCAGCTGATCGATATTTCTCTCTCATCGATGTTTCTAACTCTCTATCCCTCTCCCTTCCTCCCTGTAAAAAAATCAATAAAATATATTTTAAAAAAAGTTGAGGTGTATGACCGAGCGGAAGGCCAATCCATGTGAATGTCTCAGATGAAGGCGAGATGGTGCTTGTGGTGACATACTTTGAGCGACAGGCTCACCCTTCTCCCAAGATAAGAAGCTGTTTTCTTCCGTCTTAGGGGGATCGGTGGGTAGTTGGGTGGGAAGTTGGGAGCTTTACTCCTTTGAGAGAACAGGTTGTAAACGTGTTCTGATAAGACGCTGGCAGCCCGTTTGGAGTTGTCACATTGTTGATAAACCTAATTAATACGACCTGGAAGTTAAAGCGGGAGAAAATGGGAAAATGAACCATTTTATGGCAGCAAAGCAACGCGAGTGGCTCCGTGCAATGGCCTCTAAGAGAGCTTGTTTGATCACCTGCTGTGAGCAGGAATTTCCTTTAAGCATATCTCCGGGCAGAACAAAGGAACCATTTTCCTTTTGGCTTTAATGCCTCCATGTGAGCCAGTTGTCTGCAGAGTCTAATCGCAGCCAGTGCCCCAGACGGAACCCAAAGCCCTCCCAGCCTCTCAGCTCCCCACCCCCCACCCCCAGGGGCTCCCCCTCCCTTCTGTCTAGAATCCTGGCCTTTGGAGTCACTGTTGAGCAATGACACAAAGGCAGGTGACTGGGGAGCAGGTCACTTGCATCGACGTGTGTGACGTGTGTGTAGGGACAGCGTGGCATGCCGTGGCCTTCGCTCCTGAGTGGGTTTCCTATTAACATGGTTTACTTTGGCTCAGCCACGGTGGCTCAGTGGTTGAGCGTTGACCTATGACCCAGGAGGTCATGGTTCGATTCCCGGTCAGGGCACATGCCCGGGTTTCGGGCTCGATCCCCAGTGGGGGGCGTGCAGGAGGCAGCCGATCCATGATTCTCTCTCATCATGGATGTTTCTCTCTCTCTTCCTGTCCCGTCCTCTCTGAAATCAATGAAAATATATAAAAAACAAACAAACATGGTGTACTTGGTTACATTATGTTCTCTGGAAGCAGATGGAACCTGCTACTTGCAGAAGTTAACTGGTGTGGATAGCCACAGCCCTGGGCTAGCGAGGTATCGGGACTGTCCAGTGAAGGACGGGCTTGGCCTGATCGCAGGCGAGACATAGCTCTACACCGTGGCCACCACCACCACCGTGCGGCAGGCCCCAGGCACAGCTTCACTAAAGCCACCGCCTCTCTCATGTCACCAAATCATAAAACTAGCGCCTGGGAATATCCTTCTACACCAACGGCTTCATTTCAGCAACGCAGGGAACTCAGATTTTGGAAGAGAGAGAAGGACTGTCTCGCAGTCTCCTCCCCGGGAAATAAAATCTGGGACTCACACGTGGTTTTCCTGGCTTCCAGTTCCATGTTCCTCCTTCGTGCATCACTAACGAATCTTTCGTATAAATATCAAGAATCCATACCAAATGAAGCCCCATCCCGAGACGCGGTTCTCCAGTCTTTCAGATCAAGAGCCTGAAAAGCCGGGACGCCGGAGAATGATGTGGAGTGAAATAGGTCAACAATAGAGGCACATCATCTGTTAAGTTTATGTTTTCCTTTCATTTGCCCCCAGCGCACAGCCGGAGAGAAGGAATTGCATTCAGGTGAATTATTCAAGAGGAAATTTCTAGAGAGGGGGGACGGGGAGAAGAAGGGGAAGAGAAGCCAGGGGATGATCGGGGCCTCTGTGAGGAGCTGTGTCGCACCTGCTTAGCTTGTCTCCACGGAGGAGTGGAGGCTGGGCGTTCATCAAGACTCCCACACGGAGGGAAGGTTGCTCTGGGAATGGCTCCCCATCTTCGCAAGCGGGGCCAGCTGGCAGCTGGCTGGCCTCCTGCGGCTCAAGGGACTGTGTGCTTGGAGCTGCCCACGAGCCGGAGTCAGCTGGGCTCGGGGGAGTTGGCACAGCCATGGACTGTAGCCCGATTCTTAACAGTGACAAAATAATCAAAGACGGCTCCAGGAGTTCTGTGTGAGCTGGACTGCCCGGCCTGCCTGTGGCTCCCGGAGAAGGTGCAAAACTCAATACAAATCGTGCCCTTTGAGTCTAGGTAAAGCCTTCATTGGCCCGCATCCTTTTGCTCGCATTATCTCTTTTCTGTCCTCCCAAATCTCTCATTATTCAACACATTGTTCTTCCTTTTGCCCCATTCTCTTGTGATAGAAACGTCATTCCCTCTTGAAATGCCTTTCAAAAGGGCAGGCGCAGCTTCCAAGGGGGTAGGGGAATTGTCAGCTGCTTTGTGGAGGCCTCTCTATTTTTTAAAATATATTTCTTTATTGATTTCAGAGAGGAAGGAAGAGGGAGAGAGAGACAGAAACACCAATGATGAGAGAGAATCATTGATTGGCTGCCTCTTGCATGCCCCCGACTGGGGATCGAGCCCGCAACCCGGGCATGTGCCCTTGGCCGGAATCGAACCTGGGACTCTTCAGTCCACAGGCCGACGCTCTATCCACTGAGCCAAACTGGCTAGGGCAGAGTCCTCTCTATTTTATTAGGACGTCAGACCCACTGGTTTTCCTCTGATTCTGAATTTTTTTTCTTTTAAAAAACAAGATGGTAATTCTTCTGGTTTTTAAGTATGGAGTTCGAAGACAATGCTGTCCTTCCCCTACCCCTGCAATTCTTAGGATACAAGTGATCGCACAGCACGGGGATGGGATTATGGGATGCGGAACACTGTCAACCTCACTGTTACGGCAGAGTTTCGGGAAGACGACACTTTCAGGAATATTGATCGTTCAAGAGAGACCATGGTTGTTAAAATGGAATTTAAACCGTTTTCTGTTCTGAGATGGCAGCTCAGCATGGTGGCCGCCTCCGCCAGGAAATAGAAACACGGGCTCCATCGGCACCAAATCAGGAGACAGGCACAGTTCTGAGTGAGGACGCATAGAGATGGGCAGGGAGAGCAGGACTCCGATCACGCCTCCCAGTGGAGCTAGATGCGCTCTGTACGTCCATACAGTGTGGGTTACCCCTGAGCAGAAGGCTGCTCTGTTCTTCCGAATCCTGGGAAGACTCGGGGAGCTGCACCATGGTTACAGGGAGGGGTGTGCGTGGCGATGGTGGGTGCCTGGGGAGTTTGGAATTCTCCCCAAGACGCAGTTAGATCCCAGCTCCCACCGCCCCCTCACACGCTCAGACAGCGACAACTCTCAGGCTCTAGAACTCTCTGCAGAAATGGAACCCGAGCGGTTTAGATGAAGGAAAGCCAGCTGCTAGGAATATAGGGTGAAGGGCGAGGTGAAGGAGGGGTGTGGAGGGACCACACGCATGCTGACCGCCCCTCCAGTGTCTCCCCGCCTCCCCCCCCCCTCTGGGGCGACAGGACACCCAAGACCAGGACTTGGGGGTCCTTCTCTACATGAGCTGAACCATCCGGAGAGAAGATCGGATCCTGCCAGTCGGCGTTCCCCAAAGTCTCCCTGATCACTTGACAAAGCCGCCCCTCAGTTGCTAGGCTCTGCTCCTCACACCGAGATGAAAAGCCAGTTTTAAATATGAACAGCGAGCGAAGCAAAGACTTTCTACACTTCCGAGGAACGCCTCTCACATGAGAGGGAGAAACCAACAAGCCAGGCACCAGGAGCAGAGGCCGTGTTGAAAGCAGAGAAAGCTTCAGAGAAACTCTAATTAATGTTGGGAAACTCAGAGACGTGGCTACGGAGCCCGTGAAGGAGGAGCCGTCGGAGAGGAAGCATGGAGATGAAAGGAAAAGCCCTCAGAAATGAGAACTGCCCAGAGGAAAGCAATTTTTTTTTCTAAAGCAAAAATGGTTTGGGTGTTCAAGTCCAGAAAAACTAGACAATAGAACATGTGGATAATAAGAAATGAGGGGTGGTCATTCGGGAACAATCCATGGGGCATACAAGTAATCGGGGTCCCAGAATGAGAGAAAATGCACATGGGGGTGGAGGGAATAAAGAAATAATACAGAAAACTCTACCAAGTGGTGGGCATGAGCCCACCGTTGAGTGCTCAGAATCATGAATTACGCAGAAGATGTACCCAAGGCACACGTTCATCCAAGTTCCCGGAGGGGGATGGCAAGGCTGTGGCCAAGGGCCCGAAGAGTTCCCTGTAGTGACATTTGAAGCGACAGCACATGGACCAGGGGATTCAAACGATAAAGAAGAATGAGGAAAACGGTTAGGACGTGGGACCGAAGCCCCCAGGCAGCGGAGGCCCTGGACCTCCGTTAGAGGCGGCCGGTGGCGAGGCACATCACTCCGGTGTGGGAAGAGAAACTGTGTGGCAGCCACCCATCAGCAGCGAGAAATGAGGCCCGTATCGGGGCTCCTGAGGGCTCTGAATCACCTGGCCACTGGCCTAATGGGGCACTGAGAAACGACTATTTTCTCTCTTACTTCCCTTGAGCTTGAGGTTTAGCGAACCAGCTCCCACCTACGGCCGATGACTCATCCTCCCGATTGACCGGCTGCATCGCAGGCAGCGGCAGAGGAAGGTTTCGGAGCTGTGCTGTGTGTGGGTGCAGATTGTCACGGCCTGACCGCATCCTCCGTACACGCTCCCGAGTCCTCAAAGAAGAGAGCGAACTCCTCTCCCTTCCTCTTTGCAAGGGGATGTGATCCACTCCTTTGTCTCGGGGTCCCCCCTGTGCCTTCCTGTGTCCCCCCAGGACCCGGATGTCACTTTCCTTGGGCAGTTTATTCCTCTACTAGAGGCCCGGTGCACGAAATTCACGCAAGAGTAGGCCTTCCTTCCCCCAGCTGCTGGCATCAGCTTCCCTCTGGTACCCGGGACCCGGGCTTCCCTCCGGCCCCGGCTTCATCTGGATGGACATCCGGCATGATGTCCGGAATGAGGTCTGGTCTAATTAGCATATTACCCTTTTATTATTATAGATCACACCCTGAGGGACCTCTTGGTTCCAGCCAAGTCTGGGCAAGCATGTCCACACACAGACCTGCACATGGGTGCTTGCGGCCTCTTTGTTCAGAGCCGCCCGGACATGGCAGCAATCAAGATGTCTATTTTGCAATGAAGTGATGACTCTCTCAGGTAATTTATTGAGTACAGCATCCCAAGCCACCGGCACACAGCACATTGCAGAGAACTTCACAAACACCGGGGACTTCAGCTCCCCAATGTTCACCATTTGTCCCAATTGGTTCTTTCTCCATCATGTTATTTTTCCTTTGTTTTCTTTTGCTAAACCAAATACTCTAATTCTGTGTTGTCAAATCTGTGGCTATTCCATTCCGGCTTGGGTAACGCTTCAATGAGAAGTATGTCCCCCTATATTTTTATCTTTAATTCAACAGGAATTAATGTCTTATGTGAGGTAAAGATTATTTTTAACCAAATGAATAAGGAATTTTCCCTTTGCAACCTATTAAGTTGTCCGTCATTACCACGCTGTTACATAAACACACACACACACACACACACACACACCATTGAGGAAAGATGTCCGCACGATTACAAAAAGCAATATTTACTCACATCTAATCTAAGGCTATATGAATTAAAACGATGATCATTATTATTTTTCAGCCATGTTTAAAACATTGGCTTATACATTCTATTGAAATTCATATATTTAAATTCTTTCTTTTAGGATTAATTTTTGGTTTGGTCAAATTTGCTTGTAACTTTCAAGATATGCTGTTCTTCTAGCGTTTATGTTTTAAAGCCTCTTTAAACATTTGAAACATACTTTCTCTAAGCCCGGGTCTATTTTTCAGGTGGGTCTCTTTCATATGGGTCTATGTTTTAGGCCCCAAATCCCCTTTTGGTTGATCCCATGAACTCACCTTCATACATGAGTTTCCGTCGAGACTATCAGTTGTGAATGGCGGCTTCCCCCGCCACACCCCCTACCCGGACCCCCACCTCAGGAGCCTTTGTGTGGGTCCTGTCTGGATGCCCAGGGCAAGATCCTAGTGCCCCCTGCAGGAGCCCTGCGGTCTCCGTCCATACAAGATCAGTTTGTTTTTACATTCCTCAATAATTTTAGATTTAGAGGAAATCTGCAAGAGTAATGCTGAGAGTTTCTGTATATTTTTTACATACCCAAGTAGTAAAGTCTGAATAACCATAACAGAGTTAGTAAGTTAACTATCATGCCGTCCTATCAACTAAACCCTACATCTTATTTGGGTTTCACCAGTTTTTCTATTAACTGGAATTCTTGCAGGCCATTACCAGCTTATTAGTTGCTTAACTTCAACATTGTTGTGTCTCAGGGACTAGGCGGGCCATGGAGAGGGAGAGAGGTGGGGGGAACACACACATTTACCGATTACGTTTGTCGTCTTACATGGGTGGGGCCTTGGGGCCCCCAAAACAATGATATGAGTAACATCAGAGATGACTGATCACAGGTCATAACAAATAGAAAGACGAGAGAGTCTGACATATTGTGAGAAGGACCAAGAGGTGACACAGCTACACACGGTGAGCACATGCTGTTGGAAAAAGGGCGCCGATAGACTAGCTGGACTCAGGGTTCCCACAAACTTTCCGCTTGTAAAACCGTAATTATCTGTGAGGAGCAATAAAGTGAAGTGCAATAAAATGAGGTTCCTGTAACTGTAGTAGGAAGAACATGGGAATACGTGTATATGTACTAACCCATACATAAACACACACACACACACACACACACACATTCTAGGTAGATATATAGATATAGATATACATATACATATATATATCTATAGATCTATAGATATATATAGGTATATAAGTAGATAGATATTTACTTGAAATTTATAATTCAAAGGTTAGAGATAAACTAGATAGTTGTACATTTATCAAAAGGCAGTTAGTACCAAGTTTATGATACATGACAATAAACCTTTTCTTAAGTTGGGGAAATCCCTCTTTTACTCATGTCTCTTTTTTTAAAAGATATATTTTTATTGATTTCAGAGAGGAAGGGAGAGGGAGAGAGAGATAGAAACATCATTGATGAGAGAGAATCATGGATCGGCTGCCTCCTGCATGTCCCACACTGGGGGATAGAGCCCGCAACCCAGGTATGTGTCCTTGGTTGGAATCGAACCTGGGACCCTTCAGTCCGCAGGCTGATGCTCTATCCACTGAGACAAACCGGCTAGGGCTACTCACACCTCTTAATTAGATCTGAACCCATGTATCCAAAGTCATTGAAAGAGATATTCACAAGAGAGTCATTCCTGTTTTATCCTCTCCAGTTGTGTTTTCCTGCCACAAGGACAACTGAGCAGCTCATTGATTTGGGGATGTTCTTTCTTCTTCCTTTCTTTCTTTCTTTCTTTCTTTCTTTCTTTCTTTCTTTCTTTCTTTCTTTCTTTCTTTCTTTCTTTCTTTCTTTCGTGTGTTTATTGATTTTAGAGTGTTTATTGATTTTAGAGAGTGAGGAAGGGAGAGAGAGAAAGAAACACCAATAATAGAGAAACATCGATGATAGAGAAATATGGATCAGCTGCCTCCTTACCGCCGCCTACTGGGGATTGATCTCGCAACCCAGGGCATGTGCCCTAACTGGGATTTGAACTCACAGCCTCTTGGGTGCATGGATGACGCTCAACCAAACTGAGCCACACTGGCTGGGGCTGGGGAGTATTCTTGACTGGCTCTTCAGGGCGCAGACTACTGAGCCCCTTCCCGTTACGAAGATCTCCAATGAACTGCCCTGACAGTCAAGCTGCCCTGTGAGTCCAGGCCCCATCGTTGAGGCAGGAGTTTCACACGTGGCATCGGTCAGATAGTTTGAATGACTGCACTGGCTCTGTCACGAGATGAACTTCCAGTGAATGAAGAGGATCTTTCCATGTGTGTTTAAAGAGTCGGGTCCAAAGCTAGGAAGAACAATAGGAATGGTCATTCTTGCACGTTTACAAAGTGTGTATGATTTTTCACCTGTTTCTTCCCAAACACCCAAGTGCTGTGAAATAGTAGCTGTGATGGCCCCGCTGTCCTGTCCGCGGTGTGCGACGGTCATGTGGGTGATGAGCAACAGTGCCGGTAGTTTTGATGGGATAAGTGCATTGGCCCTGGGAGTCCAGGCATTTGTTTAGATCGTGTACTTGACCTTTTAGGCGAGTCAGCTTCGACTCCATCAAGGCTGCTTTTTCCCTTGGAGACCCAGAAACCTGTACATTCCCCAGGATTAAACTCCACAGACGTGGAACGCATTTGTTCTCGTTCCTCTCCATCAGGAAGACAGTAAATCAAACTCTCGATCACCCGAGGACGGCAGGTGGTGGGTCCGGGAAGCCTCCCAGAGCCGAGCGCCGGGGCCCCCGGGAGGCGGGAGGCCAGGAGACTTCCAAGGAGGTGGCCCGGAGTGCCACGCCTGTCACGGGCAGCCTGGCACCTGCATCCCGACTCCTGGCTAATCATTAACAGCGGGGACACTCCGTCTTCACACCTCGCTCCGTCCGTCCGTCCGGGGCTGGAGGCGACCGCGAGTCACCTTCTCCTGTGTATCTCCCAGCCTCCGCCTGGGGAGCAGCTGCGACTTTTTCTCTCCAAACGTTTATGTTTTCCTCTCTATTGAGTCTCCTCAGACAACAAAATGGCCCAAATCACCTCTGCCCACGATGAGCAATAAAAACCAGCCCACAGACAAGGCTGCAGATCTCTGGCCGAGTTGTCCCTTTGGGCCTGGCCTGGTCGCTCTCTCTGCTTTGCTCAAGGCCCGTATTTGGACTGGTTTGCCCCTCTCTAGCTCCTAAATCTTGTCTCCAAATGCCGAATCCAAGGACCCCCTTCTCAGCCTTCATCCTCTTTCCCTGTGTTTCTTTTCTTTTCTTTTTTTAAAAAAAATATATTTTATTGATTTTTTTACAGAGAGGAAGGGAGAAGGGTAGAGAGTTAGAAACACTGACGAGAGAGAAACATTGATCAGCTGCCTCCTGCACACCCCCCACTGGGGATGTGCCCACAACCAAGGTACATGCCCTTGACCGGAATCAAACCTGGGACCCTTCAGTCTGCAGGCTGACGCTCTATCCACTGAGCCAAACCGGTTAGGCTCAATGTGTTTGTTTTCAGTCTCTGACAATGTGGCCCATGTCACCTGGGGAGGCTGTCACAGTCCTGGAGCCCAGCAACTTCCGCTCCCTCCTGGGGCTGCTCAACCCTCCCCACATCCTCGCAGGCGTGGCCAGTAGAGCCAATGATATGAGACAGGGCCTGGCCTACGGAGATGGCTCCTGATTGCTGCCTTTACAGCTTCAGACAATAACAGGACACACGGACACCCAGCCCATCGGCCTCCGGATGAGAGCGCGCAGGGAGAGGCCCAGGCTGCAGGGTCCTGACCGGAGGTCACACAGCAGTGAGCAGTGACCGTCCTCCGCAGCTCAGCCCAGTCTTGGTGAGACAGTGAGTCCTGTTTCCCTCACTGTGGCCACGCCCTTCGGATTCCTGACCTTTGACCTCCCACCTGGACATCCCCAACACCCTCTACCCCGGTGACCCCAGCTCTGCGCGTCTTTTGGATCCCTGATTGAGAAGTTATCTTTTCCTCCCCTGCACTCAGCCTGTACATCTGTTTTTAGGCTGGGCAGCAAAGCGCTTGTGTCTATAGTTTATTTTCCAAAATAGGTGACATGTTCACTGACGTCTGGGAGTATGTGTTATACACATTGTACGCCTCAGTGACCGGGCTAGAGCCTGGCACACAGCAGATACTCGGCCAGCATTGAAAAATGAAAAGCAAGGAGAAAACAGATTGGTTTCCAACAAGAACAAATGTCCCCTCCATCACAGACCGAAGACATAAAACTCAGCTTCCAGTTTAGCTTCGTCAGGCTGTCAACGTAAAATTGAGTAAGAAGAAGGGTAGTTTTCAAAGAGCTGCAAGAATTCTTTAGGCGACAAAAGCATTTCTTTTTTTTTTTTTTTAAGATATATTTTTATTGATATTTTACAGAGAGGAAGGGAGAAGGATAGAGAGTTAGAAACATCGATGAGAGAGAAACATTGACCAGCTGCCTCCTGCACATCCCCCACTGGGGATGTGCCCGCAACCAAGGTACATGCCCTTGACCGGAATCGAACCTGGGACCCTTCAGTCCACAGGCCGACGCTCTATCCACCGAGCCAAACCGGTTTTGGCAAAAGCATTTCTTTTTTAAAAAGATATTTTTATAGATTTCAGAGAGGAAGGGAGAGGGAGAGAGAGATAGAAACAACAATGATGAGAGAGAATCATGGATTGGCTGCCTCCTGCATGCCCCCTATTGGGGATCGAGCCCACAATCCAGGCTTGTGCCCTTGACCGGAATCGAACCCTGGACCCTTCAGTTCACAGGCCGACGCTCTATCCACTGAGCCACACCAGCCAGGGCGATGAAAGCATTTCGGATAAGATGGCACGTAGCCCGGGAACACCTCAAGAGCAGAAACTTGCCATGGTGATCGGTCAACGAGCATACAGAGCGTCTTACTTCAAAGCAAAAACAATCTGCGTTGTAAGGGGAATTATTCAAATGTATGAAAACGCCTTTGCTTGTGGAAATCAGTAACTAAAAAAAGATCTCAAAAAACATCCGTCCGTTTGCTGCTCTTAGTGCAAAAAAAATAAAGACAGCTTAAAATAAATAAAATGTCATCCAACTTCCCCTCCAACATGCATCGCAGTTAAAAAAAAAATATCTGAGAACAAATGTGTATCTAGCCACGGCCGAGTTGCACCAAAAGCAAACAGGATGGCTTCTTCGCAAACCCGTCCACACGGCCTCCCAGCAAAATGTTTGCATCTCATTCAGCACAGCAAGAATCCTGAGGGCCAAAGTATGTGCCCACGGCAGTGTGACCACGGTGAGATATGAGACAGAGGACACACACACACACACACACACACACACACACACACACACACGGACTTTGTAAGAGAGCCAATGAAAACCGCCCATCACTGACATCTCGTTGAATGTACTCGCTCTTCTGCTGCTGGTAACTGAACAACAGAGTGGTTCTCACAGCCCATTTGATTTCTTTCCTGGGATCCATCAGCCTGAAGTTTTCATGTTCCTCCAACAGAACAGGAGGAGAGAAGCCTTAACCGGTTTCGCTCAGTGGATAGAGCGTCGGCCTGCGGACTGAAGGGTCCCAGGTTCGATTCCAGTCAAGGGCATGTACCTTGGTTGCAGGCACATCCCCAGTAGGGGGTGTGCAGGAGGCAGCTGGTCGATGTTTCTCTCTCATGATGTTTCTAAGTCTCTGTCCCTCTTCCTTCCTCTCTGTAAAAAATCAATAAAATATATTAAAATAAAAATAAAAAAACAGGAGGAGAGTGATCCCGGCAGATATCCGAGCAGAGGTGTTGTTCACGTAGATCAGTGTGGCTTCTGGGGCCGATCCCTCACCTGATGGGTCGGGTCCCTGATTTGCACTCTCTCAAAGGGGTACCACGCCTCCTGCTTTAGCAGGGAAGGTCTCCCTCGGGCCTTTCACAGCCCTGGGCATGACCTTAGGTGATGTGTCCACATAGTGCCCGTACCCGACCTGCATGGACTGGGACAGGAAGTCCCCAAACGGAGCCCTTACATATGAACCTGCGTGCTCCCATGCTACAGCTGAGGAACAATGGTCATTGAGGCCAATCAATTCCAACGGAAGACGCAGGTCTACAGTGTATGGAGATGGAAGCGATCTGGCCTGTTTCCATGTATACGGTCACGTGTAATATAGCTAGAAATTAAAGCAGAAATGATTCTTATGAATCAAAACAAAGAGCTCTTTTACCCACGTGTTTCAGATTTCTTTTCACGGAATACTTCTTGTGTAAAAGCGGAGCCTTTGCCAATGTGGTCTGGTAGAGCCATCTGACTCATCAAATGCCAGAAAAAAAGACTTAGGCAACATTATAACTCATAAGTACCTCCACTGATAACACACAAAGCGGATTATTGATTTAGTCATAATAAGGCACAGTCAGATATTTGAGTAGGAGGAAAATCAATAACATTCTATGCCAACGTATTAATTGTACAGAAAGAGAAAATGTGGTTATTTGAAAGATAACCCAATACTAGTCTCCTTTACATTGAGGTCATGCTTTGAATTCTATTTCATTTTAATACTAGAGGCCCGATGCACGAAAATTCATGCAAGAGTAGGCCTTCCTTCCCCCGGCTGCCGGCACCGGCTTCCCTCCAGCACCCGGGACCCGGGCTTCCTTCCTCCGACCACCGGCAGGAACCCAGAACCCCGGCTGGCTTCCCTCGGGCCCTGGCTTTGTCAGGAAGGACGTCTGGAATGATGTCCAGAAGACATCTGGTCTAATTAGCATATTACCCTTTTATTATTATAGATAGAAGCTACAGCTTTGGGACCAGGAAGTAAAGCCGCCTGTAATGAGATTCAGTGATGATATATGACTTGCTCTAGTGCAAATGAATGCGGGAGCTGATATGCATGAAAGGGCATTGCCTCTCACGCTGTAGGTGTGCAATAAAAGTTGTGAATAGATGTGATAAATCAATAAATCTTAAACGATGAATTGGCTATAAGCTTCCCAATGTAATTATCCAATATCTGATCGGACAGTTTTTCAGCAGAAATTATTTTACTGGCGGATGGATTTAAAACAGTGTGGATACAGAGTACAGAGTCAGTAGTTCATGAATGCTGGGTCCTGGGCATGTAGTCGTTGCTGCCTGAGCTCAGCAGCCCTGTGTGTATAAGGGCACTTCTCTCTCCAACCCCGTTTCTCTGAAAAACAGTGGAAAAATCCCCTCGGGTGAGGATGAACAAAAACAACAACATAATAATGGCAACCCTAGTAACCATAAAAATCCATATTGTAGCCCTAACCGGTTTGGCTCAGTGGATAGAGTGTCGGCCTGCGGACTGAAAGGTCCCAGTTTCGATTCCGGTCAAGGGCAGGTACCTTGGTTGCGGGTGCATCCCCAGTAGGAGGTGTGCAGGAGGCAGCTGATGGATATTTCTCTCTCATGGATGTTTCTAACTCTCTATCCCTCTCCCTTCCTCTCTTAAAAAAATCAAGAATATATAAAAATAAAAATAATCCGTATTGTATACGTTGTGCTTTACTCCAAAGAACGGCCACAAATATTATCCCACTTTAGCCTCTCAGTAGGACTATGAGGTAGATACTGTTGTTATTTCCATGTTATAGGCATTTAGAGTTCCTATCTATTATGGCACCTGCTCTGGGAAATAAAGAAGTTGTAGAGAAAGGTGGGCAGATGACATCTCGCTCCATTGGCTTGTAATAATATTTACATTTAATTAGATGGAAAATGAGAACCGAGCGAAGGTACAGCTGCGGGGCAGCCAGCGGTGCAGTGGCCTGTCTTTTATGAGCAAACACTGTTGCCGATGAGGACAGGAAACAAGATTCCCAACAGCTCCACAACTGTGGTTGTTTTAAGAAACATATTGAATACATTTCCAGTAATTCTTTTTGTTGTTATTTTTTAAATAGAAAAATGAGTGTGAGCCCAGCCGGTGTGGCTCAGTGGTTGAGCGTCAACCGATGAACCAGGAGGTCAGGGTTCGATTCCCAGTCAGGGCACATGCCCGGGTTGTGGGTTCGATCCCTGGAGGGGGCATGTAGGAGGCAGCCAATCCATGATTCTCTCTCGTCATGGGTGTTTCTAACTCTCCTTCTCCCTTCCTCTCTGAGATAAAATATATCTATCTCTATCTATCTATCTATCTATCTATCTATGTATTTAAAAATATATAGTGTGAAATGCTGCTGGAAGTTTATATCATTTGTACTATTTTATGTCCACACCCAGAATCCTTTACTAAAGAGAAAAAAAACAGTCTCCTGTCATGTGCCTGGAATTATTGTTGGGCGGTCCAGAAAAATAAAAACAAATTATTCAACTTTCATCCGCACTTAACATTTCAATCAAAACAACAAAAGGTTCAATATCACTGCACACCCTGGGGACTTTCTCATTTCTTTTATCGTGGTCACGTGCACTGTCCTGTGTCCTTGCTCCCAACAAGGGCTTGGTCGGCTTTGCCCGTTCAGAGCATCCTTCCTCCTTGTGACAAATTACACGAAGGAAGGAAGGGGCCCGGTCCATTCCTTCACCTTCTATATTAAGAAATTATTTTTAACAGAGTTTCATGTCTTGGCCAAAAGTTGTTGCTTTTGTTCAGGGCGCGCTTAGGCTCAATTATCTTATCTCTTGATTGATTGATTGATTTTTTATTTGTTTTTGTTAATTCTCAACCGAGGATATTTTTCCATTGATTTTTTTTTTTTTTAGAGAGAGTAGAAGACACAGGTTAAGACAGAGGGAAACATCAATTGGCTGCCTCCTGCACACACCCCAACCAGGGCCAGGGAGGAGCCTGAAACCAAGGTACATGCCCTTGACTGGAATCGAACCCCAGAACTTTTGGTCCATAGGCCGATGCTCTATCCACTGAGCCAAACTGGCTACAGCTATCTCTCGATTTTTTAAAAAAATATATATATTTGTATTGATTTCAAAGAGGAAGGGAGAGGGAGAGAGAGATAGGAACATCAGTGATGAGAGAGAATCATGGATCAGCTGCCTCCTGCACACCCCCTACTGGGGATCGAGCCTGCAACCCGGGCATGTGCCCAGATAGGGAATCAGGGCCGTGACCTCCTGGTTCATAGGTCGATGCTCAACCACCGAGCCATGCCAGCCGAGCTCTTCCTTCTCGTTTTCATTTTCTCGGAATCTATGGCAGGCACCGGAATCCAGCATAAGCCTCGGCTTGTCCGGGAGCCTGTGATGTGCTATTCTCGTCCGTCTTTTGTCTTCACGCAGCCTCGTGTGGCCTCCAGGATACCACGTGAATCTTGATTAGTCCCAAACAGAGGTCGACAGCCCTGCCTTCCCCCAACTGCCACAGTAATTCAATTAAAAGGGAGTGCAATTAGACACAATTTGGGGGATTCTGCTTGCCCTGCCCCCGACTTGGGGATCCATGGGGCCCCCGAAGCAGATTGAGGGCTTTGGAAAGTCTGGCAGCACAGAAAGCTGCTTCGCCAAGGCCAGGATGTGCTCGGGGCCAGCAGATGTCTTTGTTTACCTGTCTCCTCCGAGCCCTGCATCCTCCGTGAGCACAGAGCACAGAGCTCGGGGGCGGGAGCCATAGGAATTGGGGTCCCCCCCACCCCCGTGTGCTTCCAGGGGTCACTGGGAGGCTGTCCTGTTTTTATTTCTCAAAGTGCAAGTCACTTTCCGCACTCCCCACCCTCATTTGTATTTTCTGCGGTGATACTCTAAACTCTACACTTTACATTTCATATCTCACTTGAAATATTTGGTCTTCAAGAGACTTTATATTCCAACAACTGTTTTTTAATTGCACAAGAGATCAAAAGCCGGGCGATTGCTCAAGTCAGACTAATAAAAAAAGAAAGAAAAAAAGAAGAGGAAGTGTCTGTCGGCTTGGGCAATTCTGTTTGCTCAGTGAGCAAATCTTGCAATATTTATGGATTTTCCCACTTTCCTTCAGCGGGAGTCAGAGCAGTGCTCAGGAGGGTTTGAAAGGCTTAACGGATGCCTGTGCGATGAAACAGCAATTGCTGGAATGTATAGTCTCTTGAAGACCACGCAGTTCAGATGGGACATGAAATTTAAAAAGACCGTGTTCCCGAAACCATTTCACAAAGACTTGCTTCAGCGCGCACGCGGAAGTGAGCTGGATGATGTTGTTATTCTATGAAATCCAAGCGTGCAGAATGAACTTCCTCGTGACTGCGCCCGTCAGAGAATAATATAACTTCGTGCAAACATTCGAATACAGTCAGTGAGCGCTGTGATTGCTGTGTGCACACTTATCTTAGGGCTCCTGGAGGACTTACCTCAGAGCCCGGAGCTCCTGAAACTTCCCGGCTGCCCCGGGAACTGTATTATTCAGCAAGGTCCTTGTTAGCAAGTCACCGTCGCGGCTCACCTTGGTTAATTGTTAATAGCCCCGACTCACGGCTTTCAGGGACCACGTTATCAGGTCAGGGACAGTTACTTGAAGTGAAACTAAGTCCTCACCATCTTTATTCTGTGCCTTAAACACCCGATCTTCCCTGGGAGAAGGTCACGGGCATCCGTTTTAGTGTCAAGAGACTCTCTGTTCCTGATGAAGGTAATAATGATGGGCTTAGAAAACGGGGTGGGATCTTCAAACGTTAAGTATAGTGGGAACTCTCCATTGCACTTGATGCTAATATTTTGGTTTAAGTCTAAGATATTATTTTATCTTTAAAAAAAATTTTTTTTTTTAAATTGATTTCTGAGAGGAAGGGAGAGGGAGAGAGAGATAGAAACATCAGTGATGAGAGAGAATCATGGATCGGCTGCCTCCTGCACACCCCCTACTGGGGATCGAGCCCACAACCCCGGGCATGTGCCCTGACCGGGAATCGAACCAGCTACCTCCTGCTTCAATAGGTCGATGCTCAATCGCTGAGCCACGCTGGTAGGGCTCTAAGATATTATTTTAAAGAGGAGAGTTTGTTATTCCATTACAATGTTCTTGCTTCTCTAATTATTTCAAAGGGTGAGTTTTCTACTGGGAGGAAGGTTTAGGAAAACAAATAAGATGTCGGTGCAGGATGATGAGCAAAAGTGAGACATTTAAACACGCTGAGCTTTGCTAGTCTTAACCCAACAAATCCCAAAGCAAGTATAGCATTAAAGGTTAACTTGACCAGAGGAAAGGATTAACCGCAATAAGGAAAGAAGTCATGTATTGTAGCCGCCAAGCAAAAAATGTCTTTTGTTATAATTCCTTTTCCCTTCTCCAAATGTATGCCTACATAACAACCCTCTTGCAGGAAATGTGAGTTTTTAAAACGCTCAGAAGAAGACGGTTTATATTTCGTCCTGGTATAAACGAACGATTGCACAAAGGTAGCATCGTCAGATAAAAATGTAGGATTTTTTTTTCAACTGAAAAAAATAGTAATTTTCATTACATGGGCAGGCTTTTTTTGGGGGGTTAGAAAACAGAGGACTACCAGGCACATACCGACAGATCACGTATGTGAGGTTTCTGGCATCTCAGCCGAGTGGTCCACTGAGACCCCCAATCTCCTTGTCTCAGTCACACCCACCAGCGAAGATTCGCTCCGCTGACTCTCACTGACAGATGGCGAGCCCCCGACACGCTGCCCAAGCTCTCTGTTCTCCAGGCGGTCCTTCCTGCTCCCTATCCTTCTTGGTCCCGTCAGTTAGAGGTGGTCTGGGTGGCATTCCGTCCAGGGTCAAGATAGAGCAGCCCTTCAGCGTTTCTGCTCATCTAGACCAGTGATGGCGAACCTATGACACGCGTGTCAGAGGTGACACGCCAACTCATTTTTTTGGGTTGATTTTTCTTTGTTAAATGGCATTTAAATATATAAAATAAATATCAAAAATATACGTCTTTGTTTTACTATGGTTGCAAAGATCAAAAAATTTCTATATGTGACACGGCACCATTGTGAAGTTAGGGTTTTTCAAAAGGCTGACACGCCGAGCTCAAAAGGTTCGCCATCACTGGGCTAGACTGTGTGCCTTTCACTAGCGCAAGAAAGGGTTCTGACATGAGCTAATGGGCTCGAAATCCCGCTCGGCTGGGAAGCAGCGGGACCGCTGAGTTCAACTAAGCCAGCGGTTCTCAACCTGTGGGTCGCAACCCCTTTGGGGGTCGAACGACCCTTTCACAGGGGTCACCTAAGACCATCAGAAAACACATAGATAATGACATATTGCTTTTGTGATGAATCACTATGCTTTAATGATGTTCAATTTGTAACAATGAAATTGGGGGTCACCACAACATGAGGAACTGTATTAAAGGGTCGCGGCATCAGGAAGGTTGAGAACCGCTGATAAGCCATGTCTGCAGGTAAAGGGAGACGGAGGAGCCCAGATGCATCATTAAGTCCATGCTCTGCTCTTACAGTTGAAAAACCAGGGAGGAGGAGGGGGTCATGTGACATGGTGGAGCCAGAAGTGTCTCTTAGGGTTTTAATCAGATTCAAATACAAGTGTTTGGACCAAGTATCTGGCATGCTGGCTCTCCTGAGATATCCCATCCACCAGTAAGTCTGCAGATTTTATCAGAAACTTTACCAAGACGTGAAACTCAGTGTAGGTGTTTTTCAAAAATTCAACAAGAAATAATAATTATACAACACAAATAGAAAAGAGTGGAGTGTTTATCCCATGAGCTTTAACAGTATCAAAAATTAATCAGTGTAGCCCGGTCGGCGTGGCTCAGTGGTTGAGCATCGACCTATAAAACAGGAGGTCATGGTTCGATTCCCGGTCAGGGCCCATGCCCGGGTTGCAGGCTCCATCCCCAGAGTGGGGCGTGCAGGAGGCAGCTGATCAATGATTCTCTCTCATCATTGATGTTTCTCTCTCTCTCCCTTCCTCTCTGAAATCAATATATACATTTGTGTGAGCATATGTATCTACATCTACACACACACACACAAATGTATATATATAAATCTGTGTAATTCCTAACAAATTGACACAAATAAGGGAGCAAGTAGGAACATGGGCCAGAGAGTGGGGCTGATGAGGCTGGGCAGACAGACCCTGAGTCGCCTGCCTGAAGGACATGGTTGGCGCTACCAGCGGGGCATGGCTTCAGGGAGCAGAAATGAAGAAGATAAAAGGTGGAGATGATCCGAGCACTGCTTGTTGCTTGCTGCTCAGGGATGTAGGAGCAACAGGAATGGCTGGCAGGACCAAAAGCAGTGCTATAGAGAGCCCCGGGCACAGGGCAAGGACAGGTGGGTCCCAGGGGCAGACGATGCAAAAGACGACGCAAAAGGTGTGGCCCAAACAGGCTGTGGTATGTGAGCTAATGGTTAATACAGCAGAAACACCCAACATGTATCCAGTTTAAATGCGTAGTTATTTCTGAAATGGTGCCCGAGTGTCATGAAATAATACAGGCATTAAAAAAATTTTTTTTGTCACATTTTATTTAATTTATTTTTTTAAAACCTCACCCTTGTTTTTTTGTTTTTTTTTTTAGAGAGCGTGGAAGAGAGAGGGAAAGACAGAGAGAAACATCGACGTGAGAGAAACACCCCAATCGGTTGCCTCCTGCAGGAGCCCTGACCCGGGTGCCAGAGCCGGGGAGGAGCCTGCAACCAAGGTCCCTGCCCTTAACTGGAATCGAACCCGGGACCCTTCGGTCCACAGGCCGACGCTCTATCCACTGAGCCACACCGGCCGGGGCAATTAAGGCATTTTTAAAAGTGCCTCAGTTACCATGTAGACACGGAGGGCGAGGCAGGGCCCTCAGTGAGCAGCGAAGTCTCGGGAGTGGAGTGTGGAGGATGAGAGAGACAAACTCGGGGGCGACATGGGCTTTCTCGGGACCTGTGTACACGCTGCCGGTGGCTTAATGGTCACAATCGACATTCCACAAGGCGGTATTTACTATCTCCATTCGCAGAGACAAAAGAGACCCGGAGACATTTAATAGCCACCGTCCCCCGGCCACGGGCCGCGGCGGGCGTATCAGCATCGGGGTTATCTAACACGCCTTTGGCTCCAGCAGGCCCAGTGGGGGGAGGTGCTGACCTTGAAAGGGGACACTTGTCCTTTGATATCTGGCAGAAGGCAAGGAAGTAAATATAAGTCAACGCGGACACCTTCATGGCCGGACAGAGGGACATGAAAAAACTCCCGTGGATGCCCCGTTGGTCTGAGGATGAATGTCCCCGCAGGTACGTGCGGGGGACGTGGGCCAGTGGCAGAGATTTGGGTCAGATTTTTCAGGAAACAGAGAAGATGACTGACTGGAAATAAATAAAGGGTTTGCGTTGGTTCAACGCTGCCTGTATTGGGGAGCGTGTCTTCGGAGTCTCATCTCTATTTCTGTTATTAGAAAATGGAGCACATACAGTTAGTGCGAAAAGAACTTTCTTGACTATAAGTGGGGAAAAGATCTTTCTTGACTATAAGTGGGAAACAGATGTAAACTATAATTTGTGTAAATTATTCAGCTCAGCACATCATTACCGGCTACAAACTATTTTAAATTTCTAGGACAACCCTTGAAGGTATTAAATTCACTGTCCTTTGGACGTTAGGAATCTTTTGAACGAACAGCAGATGCACATCTATTTGGGATTCAGTATACAGACATTTTTCATTAAATTCCATAACTGTTTCTCTCATCCATACATAACTAAATATAAATGGCATAAAGAAAAAAATAGGGCCCTTGCTGGTTTGGCTCAGTGGATAGAGCGTCGGCCTGTGGACTAAAGGGTCCCTGGTTCCATTCTGGTCAAGGGCACATGCCTGGGTTGCAGGCTCGATCCCCAGTAGGGGGTGTGCAGGAGGCAGCCAATCAATGATTCTCTCTCATCATTGTTGTTTCTATCTCTCTCTCCCTCTCCCATCCTCTCTGAAATCAATAAAAATATATTTTTTAAAAAAGAAAAAATATGGTGCCGATTCAGGGAAGACAAGGAAAACAGGGTAATGGAGAGGGACTGGTGCACTTGCAGATGGATGGCCAGGACTGGCCTCTCTGAGGATGTGACTGGCAGGTGCTCTGGGAGGACTCACAGGCGGCCACACAGGCGGGAGACATGGGTGGCGGGCAGAGCCTCGCTCGAGTGGGCAAGCAGCGGGGAGCAGGCTGAAGTCGCTAGAGCGTGAAGGCTTTGGGGGCGCCGTTCAGGCCTCGGGTTAGTGTACCCTGGCGGCAGTGGAAGAAGTTCAGCATTTTAAAATCTTCCTGGGAACATGCTGGGCATTAACCATCTAGGGTGCAGCTATGAGCCACCATTTCCAAAGGCATATGGGTTGAGATTTTCATGTAATCCATGAAACTATTTTTTTCATGGCTGCATTCTTTTTAAAATATATATATTTTTATTGCTTTCAGAGAGGAAGGAAGAGAGACAGAGAGAGAGAGAGAGAAACATCAGTGATGAGAGGGACCCATTGATCAGCTGCCTCCTGCACGCCCCCTACTGGGGACTGAGCCCGCAACCCTGGCATGTGCCCTTGACTGGAATCGAACCTGGGACCCTCCAGTACGCAGGCTGACGCTCTATCCATTGAGCCAAACTGGCCGGAGCATGGCCGCATTCTTTATAGACTTTTCCTCCTATA
This sequence comes from Myotis vivesi, assembly GCA_035771395.1. Lineage (NCBI taxonomy): Eukaryota > Metazoa > Chordata > Mammalia > Chiroptera > Vespertilionidae > Myotis > Myotis vivesi. Next base: position 5,087,426 of record JAWPEG010038709.1, on the reverse strand, counting down.
CATACTTAGGGAAGTCCAAAGCAATTTGCATATCCTAAGCAGCGTACAGTCACTGAGAAACCAAAGGAAGCTTGGTGGGCTTCCGGAAAGTTCCAGCAGCTTCTGGCAGGAAAGCCATGCAGGGAGAAGCAGACACGCGCCTTCCGGGAGGGAGCTGGGCGGGCGCCCTGGGGGGACGTGGACCCAGGGTGCCAGGATGCTGGAGCTGGTGTGGGTCGCGGTGATCCACTCATTTATAAATGCAGGACATGGAGCTCAGCCAAGCGATCGCTTGCCCAGGGTCATAAAACTCTCCAAGCAGAGCCAGGCCGGACCCGCTCCTGTAAGTGAGACGGGAGGGAGGGATGGGGCGCTCTCTCCCGCACACCCCTGACCGGCTGCGGTCACTCATGGAGGGTGAAGCCAGCGTCGCCTGCAACTCCATGGCCACCTCCTCGGTCAAGTCTTCCCGGGGCCTCCTCTTTGGGGGACGCTGATCATCCTCAGTCTTCACCCACGGAAGCCAGAGCGCTGCCGTCACCGCCACAGACGATGTCGTCTGTCCCACCTCACCTCCCACCACTTGGCTGGTGGGGGTGTCTCCACGCCTTTGGGGATCCACACGTGAAACTTTTTATTTTGGTCTCAGTCATGGTTTTCAAATGACTGGGCCAAGTCTCCTTTCCCGGCGGCATCCTCAGCGCCTTGCTGACAGCCAGCAGCGATGCTGTTGCTCTGTCCTTGTCTGTGGTCGCATGCGGTTCTCATGTAGAATTCCCAGCTCATCTCCCCCTGGAGCCCCCTTGTCCCCGGCGAGGGCCAGCCCAGGTGCGTGAGGTGGAGGGCGTGGTGTCCCCGGGGCCAGTCCTCTCCTGTCACACCTGCAGCCAGGGGCACAGAGGCGGCCGGGAAGGGGCAATAGCTCTACAGAGTGAGGGGGTCCCGCCCTCTGCTGGTGGCTCCTCTGTGCCGCCCGGTGACTGGGATGCGCTCTGGGGAGCAGGAGCCGGGAAGGCAGCGCCCGGGCAGGGTCCGGCTCTGATTTTGTTTCCGCCTCTTCTCACCTCGGAATCCTGGAGGTGGCGGCGGGCGGGGGCTCCTGGCCACCGGGCAGCGCGCCCAGTGAGAGTGTGAAAAGCCACCCGAAGTGCTACTGCGTGCGCCTTGCAACTCGATGAAGAACCTCACAATAAATGCTTCCAAAGACGCCGCTGGCTCCGTGGATCCATCAGCCGCACATCAATCTCTCCACATCGCCCCGCGATCGCCTAATTGGCACGCAGGCACGGGCCATTTCACCGTATCAGAGACTGCTTACTGCACAACCACCGTGTCCGTAGTCCTTCGATGACTGCGAGATAGATATCATTTCCATTTCATCGATGATTCTCAGGGTGGCATTATTTGTCTGAGGCTACAAAGCTAAGAAGGGCTTTTCAGCTCCCTCCCCAGGATCTATGTGATCTGGGGAAGGAAAACTTCTCATTGGTGCTACCGTCGTCCTTGTCGTCTCAATGTAAGCTTTTTTCCCTTTACCCGAAGCTCAAGGCCTGTTTCAAGAAGAGATGATAAACACGTCGCTTCAGAAATGGATGCGCAGGAGGAATGCTGTGTTTCAGAGTTTGTGATGTTTAGGGCAAATACATTTTCGTCTCCGTCAGAGAGAATAATTGAAGGCTGACGTAGAAAGAGATGCATTGGGTGTCCTGCCTTTTCCCCGGGAAGAAAGGAGGTCGGAGGCTGCGGGAATGATGGGAGCGCTGAGACAAACGGATGCCCCCCATCTTTGGGGCCAGGATCGCAGGTGATGTGAACACACCAAAGGACCAGCAGATGGAGACACCGTTAGGGACGCCCAGCCACGCCGCGCCCCCCCCCCCCCACACACACATTCAGGCACGCAAGCTGAACACCCGGGTGTGAGGGAGACATTTTAAACACAAAACCCTTGCTCCGCTGTCCTGACTTACCACATTCTTAAAATCAGGAAAATAGGTCATTTGGTTTAACCTTTTTCAATGAGGATGGGCAGTAAATATGTCCTTTAAAATGTTCGCAAAAATTTAAAAGTTGTGAATATCGATATGGAGATATCCACAGGAATCATAAAGTAGGTACGACAACTCGATACAATTCAGACTTAGTAAACTATCAGATATTTGGTAATGATACTAAACAAATAAACATTAACAAAACAACCCGGATCATGGATGTGTGTCTTGAAAAGATGTTAGGGTAAGCCATAAAATTTCATGTTATCTTTTATTCTATATCTGCTGACTAATTTCAATAAATGTATAAATGTACTGTGTGAAATATTCTGTATTTTTTTCTTTGGATTAAGACAACTTATATCTTTTTATTTATAAAACTAAAAAGTTATGTCGTTCAATTAGATTTAATTTAGGACACAAAGACAGAATTCCCATCCAGTAGCGTCTTGCTGTTGGTATAATTAATTTCAGGTGTATTTGTCAGGCTTTGTTCAGTAAGACCCAGAGTAGGTTAATTAAATGGTAGCATCATGTTATTTTTTTTTATGCTGCACTTTCTGACTTAAAATATTCTAATCTAGAATAGAATTTTACAATTAAAACATTGGTGTTTTGACTCTCCAAGGATAAATGAGTAGAACACAAGCATTGTAATGTCTAGGTCAGCAATCCTAGGCCATTGTCACTGAGATGTAGTAATGAAAGGATCTCTTTTTTGGCAATATAAGAAAATCATTCAAATATGCTTAAGAAGTTTGAATTTTTTTGTGTTGTTCTTTTTAAAATATATTCTTATCAATTTCAGAGAGGAAGGGAGAGGGAGAGAGATAGAAACATCAACGATGAGAGAGAAGCATGGATCGGCTGCCTCCTGCACGCCCCCCACTGGGGATCGAGCCCACAACCCGGGCATGTGCCCTGACCGGGAATCGAACTGTGACCTCCTGGTTCCTAGGTTGACGCTCAGCCACTGAGCCACGCTAGCCGGGCAGAAGTTGGAATGTTTTGCACTGAGAAAGCCATAGGTAAGGCCTCCTCTTCTTCCTACCAGGAGACAGTCCTGAGTAGAGAGAATTCTCCAATGTCGAGGGCTGTGGGCCTCCCCCCTCCCAGCCGTGTGACCGTGACTCCCCTCCAGGCTCAGCCAGTCCTGACCAGGACCGGGAGCCCATTGAATCAACCTTAGGCCCCCCACCTGGAGGGGGCAGCGTTTACCTGCCAATCAACCTGGAAGTGACTCCCTGAGGATGAGCCCCAGGCCCCCATGCACAGTCAAGAGTCTCAGCATTGCCCTGTCCCCCACCCCCTCAGCCCCCCCAAACCAGCCCTGGCCACTCATTGAATTTCCCCCCAACACATCTGCGTTACACAATGGCTTGACCCTTTCCAACGGCCCCCATTAAACCCGGTTCTGTTTGTGCTCGAAACGAAATGGGTGAGTGGAGAGGCAACTGATCACCTTCACCTGCCTTGTAGCCCTTCAGGTGGGTCTGGTTCCTCCCACTGACCCTCTTGTTAACTTTTTAAATTTCAAAATAAAATTCACACCTTCACCCAAAGCCAAACAGAAGGGGCCTCGACGGACAATTTTGTGCCCCGACCAGGAATCCTCCCTGTAAGATCAGCGTCGGAAAGGGGCTGCGTTATCTGGGCTCCTCCCTCCTCCCTCCTGTCTCGTCCGCGGGGCTTGCTGGCCTCACTTGCTCCCTGTCCTTTGCCTTCTCTGCGCTACCCTTCCCACTGGGTCCCAGACAGGGCGCTGACTTCCTCACCCTCTTACCTCGGATCAAGTTCAGCCACAGGGAAGCCCCGGCGAGAGACGGTGGTGGTGGGAGGCAGTTCTGGGTGTCGCTTCCTGAATGCTCTCCCTGTTCTGGGCTCATGGTGTGGAAGTGCCCACTGGGGCACCCCTTCCCCACGCACCCGCTGCTGCCCCCTGAGGACCCGGGAGAGGAGACGGGTTCCTGGTCCCCATGGCCGCCGTCTGTGGTGCCGCAGCACCTGCTCAGGCCTCTTCAATCAGCCCCTTATTAACCGTCTCCAGCGTCCACCTCCCCGTGTCCTGGGCCTCCCGTCTGAACTCCCATCGCTCCGCCTCCCGCAGCTCCTCCCTGGGAGGGACACGTGGACTTGGGGTTCAGGTCGGAGCTTGTGGGTCCTCTGTCTCCATCTGTCACTCTTACGGCCAGAAACAGGGCGGCTGGGGGGGAATTGCAGTGTGGCGCCCAGAGCCCATCCGATGGGGCAGCCGCTGGCGGGAGCACACAGAAGGCGGATTTTCACCCTCTGCAGAGCCAGCCCCTCGGCGAGGAGAGAACAGACAGCCGGTCCCCCAGCGCCTCTCACCTCCCCGGCCGCGTGTTCACCTCCCCGGCCGCGTGTCACAACCTGGACCTGTCGGCCCTGACACGTCTCCGGTGTCAACACGGTCGAACTACCTGCAATCATAATCCTTTCAAATGCTCTTACTGCTCGCAGCTCCTCCCCGGTGGCACTGCTGTGGATCCGGCTGAAGCAGACGCTGCCTCGTAAGCAACGTGAGATGTCCCCCCACGACTCGGTCCTGTGCCTTGGCTGACAGATGGCTGATGGGGCCCTGCCTCCCTGCTCCCCGATGACACGAGTTTATCTCCTCCGCCTGGTGCCTGCCCCGCACATAAAGAGGCACACGGATGGTTTTCCGCGAGGAGAGCGGCGCGAACCATCATTCTGTCTCCCTCCTGTCGACAGCGGCAGCAGCTGAAACCGAATCGATGCTCTCGAGGCAAAATCATTACGGCGGGAATTAAAGCGCCGTCTCCATGTCGCCGTGTTAATGAATGGCTTCGCGGCTGCCACCGCCTGATTCTTCGGGAGTTCCTCTCAGCCCCTCGCTGACGCCATCCCTCCTTGCCTGTCGCTGATGGGGTATCGCACACACATTGTGCACACGCCCAGTCAGGACAAGCACGGGGCACCTGCACGGAGCATCCCTAGGAAGGTGTGTGCGTATGCATGTGCATGTGCGAGTAGGTGTATGTGTGCACACGTGTGCATGTGTGCGCGCGAGTATGTGTTAGCATGTGTGTGCATGGGCATGTGTATGTGTGAGTGTGTGTGTGCATGGCCATGTGCGTGAGCATATATGTGCATGTGCACGAGCACAAGTGTGAATAGGTTAGCTTGTGTATATGTGCACATGCGTGCGCACACACATGTGTTAGTATGTGTGTGCATGTGAGTATGTGTATATGTGTGCATGTGTGTGCAGGTGTATGTTTCGTATGTGTGCATGTGTGTGTGTGCATGTGCGTGTGTGGCATTTTATCTGACCCCTCCTTCTGCTGGGAACTGGCACGGGCTATTCCACCTGGAAGCCTGTCTCTGGCACAGCTCCCCTCGGCGTCAGTCCGGAGGACGGGGATTTTTTACAAATAAAAATCAAAGACGCTTCCTGTAGGTCAGACAGGAGACCTACATGGGAAGAGGGGACGACTGGGTATGTTCCAGAGAGTCCTCCCAACCCCAGTCACCCAGGAGTGCCCTCCCACTGCCCCTGCTGCCCCCGCCCACCTCACTTAGGCCTGAATTGAAACCGTGGGAGGCGGTTACCGCTCACCAAGAAATGGCTCCACCCACTGAGCCACCCCCCAGGACAGATGCTCCTTTTCTACAGGACTGAGCCCCTCCCTGTGCTCCCGCCCCTCAGCACCAGCCTCCCGAGGCCTGTGAGTCCCCTGGCAGCCCAGGCGGCCCCCTCCCGCAGCGCGGCCTACATGCCTGGCCTTTCTCATGACCAGCCCTGCCCTTGCTCCTCTTCCTCGGTTCCATCTGCTTCTCACGTGTTAAAAAGAAAATCAACTGAATGTGCCATCGGAGACATTGCAGACAACACGGGAAAATGAAACGATCACTTTCAGACGATACTGCGGGGAGAGAGCCGAGGATTAGGTGCTTCCCGGTCTCTCTCACAAACACGACTTCGCTGGGTTCATCACGGTGAGGACACGGCACCGGAGCGGCTTTCATGACTATTCTCAGATTCATCAGTAAGAAGTGCAATGGGGTGGAGGTGGGGGGTGGGGGGAATGCAGAACGTAGTTATTATAGAAATGCCTGAGGAACTGTTGCAGGTAATCTTCAATTCTTTTGAAAGTGAGTACATAAATCAGTGTTTGTAACTGCTGGTCTTGGACTAATTTGGGGAGAAAAAGCTGTTGAGCTGCCCAGATAAGCATTAAATAATAACCAATAAAATAAAATCTTAAACGGTAGTAAATATTGGCCCAGAGTGAGGCTTTTACCTTGTAACAAATATTAAAAGGTAAATGTTAGATATATCTTCTTAATTATGACCGTAGACTCAAACTGTTAAAGTAATGAATACAGCAAATAATTACCATGACAATAATTCTGTTCTAAATGCTGTGTGTATGTACACACACACACACACATACACACATGCACGCATTTGTATTTTATCCTCACATTGACCCACTTAGACACTACATATGCTGGTACTTATTAATATGGTGATATAGTTAATGACCACAACATTTTTAAATTAAATACAGAACTTACTTTTCATGGAATTTTTCAAATATTTCTCATTTGCATAATGGGCAGGAGAAAGCAGGGGACTGGATAAAAATAAAATGATAGACACTTCTCTTACATGGGAGGGGGGGTTTGGGAGAGTTAACTTCAGGGTGGACATGGCTACCCACCCCGACTCGCTTTTATTAGAACGTTTTCCTTTCAGACTATCCTATGTGGCAGCTCTAGGTCTGAGTTGGCAAGGCCACCACGCAGGCCTCTCCTGAGCTCACCCGGGCTCGAATGTGGCCCCACAATCAAAAGTCTGTCTCCCAACAAGAAATGATGAAGCCAGAAAAAAACACACACACACCACACACACTCTGAAGAGACAAAGCAATCCAGATTCAGACTCAGATATGACTCAGATGTTGGAATGATCAGACAGGGAAATTAAAATCACTATGATTAGCATATTATATTAAATGCTCTAATGGAGAACGTGGGATCATTCTGGCAATTTCAGCAGAGATGGGAACTGTAAGAAATAATTCAAATCAAAACGATGGAAATCAAAGGGATGGTGATAGAGATGAGCAATGCAGTTGACACGCTCATCAGATGACTCAGTACAAACTAGGAAATTGTTGAGCTTGAAGAGAAATGATGACAAATTACCCACACGGAAAGGCAAAAAGGAAAAAGAATAGAAGAAAAAAATTCCAGTGCCTCCAAAAGCTAAGAAACAACACCAAAAGGTCGAACATTCCTGTAATTGGAATCCAAGAAAAAGAAAGAGAACAGGGCAGAAGAAATCCTTAAGGAAGCAATGGCGGAGTTGGACCCGTGTGTGTGTTTTCTACACCCCCAAGCAATGACCTCAGTCCTGACACTGTCTACCCGGAGGGCAGTAGCATTAGACCCCACAGGGTCAGGTCTCGGTCCCTCAAGGACTGCCCCACCCCATTTCAGAGGCCAGTCCCTAGCCCAGGCTGTCACTCTGTCACCTATGCATCTGACCAAGGGGCGATAGATAGGAGGTTAAAAAGACCCTCTCCACCTCAGCCCTGGCTGGTTTGGCTCAGTGAATAGAGTGTTGGCCTCCAGACTGAAGGGTTCCGGGTTCAATTCCCGTCAAGGGCACATGTGGCCTTGATCCCCAGTAGCGGGTGTGTGGGAGGCAGCTGATCAATGATTCTCTCTCATCATTGATGTTTCTCTCTCTCTCTCCCTCTCCCTTCCTCTCTGAAATCAATAAAAATATATTAAAAAGAGAAAAAGATCCCATCTTGGCTTTGATGAATTTGCTAGAGTGCCTCATGGAACCGAGAGAAACATTTGGCTCACCAGACTCCTCGCTATTGTGAAAGGATATAACGCAAGGACCGCCGGCCGGAAGAGGTACCCAGGGGATGGTGTCTAAAAGGGGCACAGAGCTCCTCCTCTCTCTGAATCTGTACCCCTCCCACCACGCAGAAGCGCTCCGAGCCCTATCCTTCTGGGATTTCAGGGCGGCTCCATGATCGGCATGATTGAGGACATCCTTGGCCGTTAGTGATGGATTCTCCTGCCCCTCTCTTGCCTGGAGGCCTGGATGGACTGGAAGTTCCAACCCTCGCCCAGTCCACGCTCTCAGGAGGTCTGGGGTGTGCCATGGCATATAGCTGGAATCATTCCACATACAGCACGAAAGTGGTGCAGTCGATATTCCCTTTTACTTATTTTTAATATATTTTTAATGATTTCAGAGAGAGAGGAACATCCATGATGAGAGAGAATCATGGATCGGCTGCCTCCTGCACGCCCCCCACTGGGGATGGAGCCCACAACCCGGGCATGTGCCCCGACCGGGAATCGAACCGTGACCTCCTGGTTCATAGGTGGATGCTCAACCACTGAGCCACGCCGGCTGGGCTTCCTTTATTTTGCAGAGAAATCACGTGACTGCGGGCGGGTGACCATGAACACAGAGAGAGGTGCTTCCCATAGCTGGTCTCCGGGCAGGCCTTGTGCCAACAACGGAAAGTGGCGTCTTTCACACCTGACCCCGCCCGGGGCCCTTTGTCGCTGGGCAGGGACGTCATGAGGCTGAAGGATTTCCTCCTGAGCTTGTGTACAGACCCGAAGTTCACTGCCACCGCCTCACCTGGATACCCACCTGGCAGGACAGCCCAGGCACTAAACCCTCTGCAGCGACACCAACACCCCTCGCTTCACCACGGAGCTGGTTTTCAAGTAGGAATCAGGGCTGCGATGAAAAGCAATCCATTCTCTGGCTCCGGCTCCATGAAATTAGCTCCGTAATGACATGCTCTCCAGCTGATTAATTTTTTCCTGGCGGGGACATCTGCTGTCATTTGAACACTGCCCAGTATGCATCTCCGAAGCAGATGGGGACGGCACGGGAGACGTCGGGTGGGCTCATGATTGGAAGTCCTCCTGTTTCTTTTGGATATGCCTGGCGACAGGACAGGGTGGCTACTTGCCCTCCGTGTGAGCGAGGCAGTGGTCAGCGGTCACAGGGAACAAAGGCGTGATCTCAGGGGGGGACCTGGGTCCCCGAGGCCCGGTCTCCAGGCTGCCACTCGAGGGCGCTTTGATGCGCACACGCCGAGTGATTAAACACTCGGTGAGCGCCTGGGTTGCCAGCTGGATGCGACTTGACACCCTTATTAATCTTGAGAAACGTCCTCACTTTCATCTGATTAGAAAAGTTTGGAAAAGCCCGGTGCCATGTGTCCGCGTCGCTGCCAGCCGATAATGCCAGTTGGCAGTTTTCATTCATTAACAGTTTTCTTTTTCATTAACGGGCCCGAGTGCTTCGGGATGGCTCTCTGTTGCCGCTTCCCGGGCACCGGGAAGCAGATGTTGCTCGTCCCGGGCGCTGCGAAATGTTGGAACTCTCTCAAGATGCCCCGATGGCTGGAGCCACCATGCGGTCCTTCTCCTCCCTCGACCCGTTTCTCTCTGAAGCTGGGCCAGGAGCCTCCATACCTTGCATCTCGCTCGCGGGTAGACGGCCATCCGCTGAGCCGGGCTCCATGGCAGGGACGCCAAAGAGCATGGATTTCTGGAGCCTAACATCTCAGTCCTTCGAGAAGAAAGCTTGTGTGAGGCACGAACCTTAGTGAGTAAGAGGGGGCCGGTGGGGCCTCCGCCAAGCAAAACAGAATCCAGCGCAACACGTCGTGGAACAGAAATCTGTAAAATAGTAAGGAAGGAAGAGAGGAGAGACTTGGGGGGGGGGGGCGCAGGAAACAAGCTCTTAGTTGTTTTTAAAGATTGAATGGATTCATTCAGCTACAAAAGGGAAGAAACATTAGTCCAGGCAGGAACAAATGTATTTAGGCATAAAATGCCCCTTTAGCCCGGCCGGCATGGCTCAGTGGTGGAGTGTCGACCTATGAACCAGGAGGTCTCTGTTGGATTCCCGGTCAGGGCACATGCCCGGGTTGTGGGTTCTATCCCCAGTGTGGGGCGTGCAGGAGGCAGCCAATCTGTGATTCTCTCTCATCATGGATGTTTCTATCTCTTGCTTCCTCTCCCTTCCTGTCAATAAAAATGTATTTTTTTTTTAAATAAAATGCCCTTTTAGGCATGAGACATGCATCCAATGAGTGAAAAGGCAGGAAGGGACATTCAGGTCACTGGTTCCCAAACTTTGCAGCCTCGGGACACCTTGACACCCTTAAATATTACAAGGACCATCAGAAACCTCCCTTTGCATAGGTTGTAGCTATAAGATTTACCATCTTTGAAATTTACACTGAGATAGTTATTAAATATGTATGCATTCATTCGTTAAAAAAGACACACACATTGATGAAATAATGATCTTTACTAAACTAAAAAATAATAGTAAAAAGTACGGCATTGCTTTTGGAGAGTTCTGGGTTAATGGAACACAACGAGATTCTTGTGTTTGCTCCTACGCTCGCTCCATTGCACTATGTTGTTTTGCTTGAAGGAGGTGGAGGGAAGAGGATGAGGTTTTTAATGGCCTCGGCAGAGAATTGTGGCTATTCTTTTACACTCCACATAAAAATTCCCCAAGTGGCTGTTTCTTAGAGGTTTGGTGCACTGAGAAATCTGACATGATGCTAATTTAGTTTTCATATTCGGTTGCATTAAAACCTATGATTTGCCTTGCTCTGTGAATGGACCTTTCACCCAGGACATCATACACTGGTCACTTAGAAAACACTGGTGCTTGTCCTGGCCGGGTGGCTCCGCTGGTTGGAGCGTCCTCCTAAACGCCAAAATGTTGTGGGTATTCTTGGTCAGGGCACATAGCCAGGTTTCTGGTTCGATCCCTGGTCAGGGCGTGGGAGGAGGTGTTTCTCTCTCACATCGATGTTTCTATCTATCATCCTACACAATAAAAGGCTAATATGCAAATGGTCACCTTGGAGTTCCACTGGGAGACCAAGAGTTCGCTCGCTCGCTATGACGTTAGCTGACCACCGGGGGCAGCGCGGAACATGGCAGGTGACCAGTGGCAGTGGGGTGCTGAGGGAGCGAGGGAAGGAGGAGATGGGGAGACGGGAAACCTGATTGGCCCTGATCACCAGACAGGCCTAGGGACCCTACCCGTGCATGATTTTCGAGCACCAGGCCTCTAGTCTACATCTCTCTCTCTCTCTCTCTCTCTCTCTCTCTCTCTCTCTATCTATCTATCTATCTATCTATCTATCTATCTATCTATCTATCTATCTATCTATCATCTATGTCCTCCCTCTCTATCTATCTCTCCTTTTCTCTAATACTAATAAGCATGTCCTCAGTTGATGATTAAAAAAATAGAAAATATTGGCTCCCTATATTCCCAGATCTTGTCAATGTGGACACATCTCCTTATTCAACACCCAGATCCCAGCTCTGCACCTCCCCAGTCACCTCAGAAAGTCTTCTGGTTTTGAGAAGCCAATTCACAGTAGCAGACACAAGTCTTCCCAAATTCCTTTTTTTTTTTTTTGGCGCAAACACTTGGATTTCATCAGTGATTTTTCTTGAGGCAAGAGCCAAATCCGAACACCTGCCGCCTGCCTATCAGTCACACTTGGAAGAAAAATGTTCCAGGGAAACCAGTGCCCAGAGCAGCGGGCACCTCCATCTCTCCGGTGCTTCTTCTCAGAGACCCTCGCCCCCCCTCCTGCCCCTTCCCATGGGCACGGCTGCAGCTGGAGGCAATGCTAAGCCCTCCATCTTCCAGTGGCCACAGCACTGCTGCACTTTAATAACCGCATCGGCCCCGCTTCCCTCCGGGGAGCAGGCGCTGGAACATTCTGTGCCCTGCAGAGTGACTTGCATGGCAACACGGCCACGGAGAAGCACAGACCGGGAGCCGGGCTGTCCAGGGGAGCAGCGCCTCGGCACGGGGCACATCCAGCCCCCCATGTTTACTGCCCCGGGACGGGTGCCCCCACCTGTGACCCTCAGCTTCAGTTCTCACTTTCCATAGAGAGGAAAAGTGGCTCCTCAACACGCCCCAGGCCCCCAGTAAAGAGCCAACGGGGATGGGGGACGTGATCTGGAACTTGGAAAGCAGGGCCCACCTGTGCCTCACGCACCCTGGCTGCTGACACGTATCCAGCTCTCGTTACGTTCACTCACACATGGACCCGCTTGCTCATCCACCGGCTAATTCCCTCGGCAAATATTGATGGAGTTTGTGTGCGAGCCATTAGGCGAATGAATGGGTTTAACAATGAGTGAGGCTGGGGCCTGTCCAGAAAACGGTTGCCACCCATCGCAGGAGATCAGACAGTTATTCAAGCACCTTTTATGAACGTGAGAACCGCTAGGAGCCACGGGCTGGTGCCGGCGGCGCGCTGGGCACGCGTGTGAATGGAACTTGGAAATGTTCATTGAGGTTTTGGCACCGGAGCCACAATTCCAGGGCTAACGGAGGAGGTGAGGACATTTAATCAGAGTAAGTGACTTCGGGAAAGGCAGAGAGATGGGAAAGCAATGCTGCTTGAACTTGAGGGCCACCACACTGGGTCCATGGCCAGCTGTGTCTTAAAAAACGATTCTAAGAGATGAAGCTGGAAGAGGCGGTCGGGCCCCCCGAGAACTCCAGTCTTGCTTGGGCTCCCCGATTCCAAACTCGGAGGCATTTCTCTGGTGAAATCACCGACTGTTGTTGGCACAGGGTCTTTTCTATTAGAAATGATGCAGAAAATGTTTATCTTCCTTCTTAAGCATTTACAGGAAGATGAACTCGAGCCACATATCACCTCACCTTTCCTTATCCATGATGACTAGATGCGATGCTTCATTATGGAGATGAGCGAGCTACAGGCCAAGTGGAGTAGTTCAGGATTTATTTACTTTTATTTATTTATCTCCTTGCCCCCTTTTAACACCTTAATCTGCTTTTAGACAGTCAGGCCGAGGAGTACTTTTCTTAAGGTAATAATTTAAATGGCAATATATAGATGCCACCGTCAGAGGTGAACATAACTCCTGGAAAAGGATATAATTGCAGGATGCTCTTTATAAAGAACCGTGCTGAGTATATGATGACTTTCATTGATATGTCTCAGATTTTAATATTTTTTTTAAGTTATAGAGAGCTGTCCTCAAATTACTTTTTAGGTTTGACTTTGTATATTGTAAGCCTCATTTAATAGATTTACAGATCTCAGAAAATAAATCGTGGAACTTAATTTGTTTAATGAATATCTTCCAGAAGATTTTCTTTAATGCATTGAGATAAAAGAGGGGGGAAAAAACCCAGAAAGAAAATAAATACTTGGGAAAATTTTTCAAATTGCATTACATGAAAATAGAATTCCTTTGGAAGGATAGCAGACGCAACAAATTAAAGCTGGAAATCTGAGGGCAAAAATGACTTCGAGAGAAAAACAAGCTTTCTCTCGTGGGTTTTAAGATGATTAGAGGGAAAACAGCTGTTAGGAGACACAACATGTTAATTATAATGCTTAGATAAGAGAAATGATTATCAAGAGAAAATGGGGTGAGATTCCAGCAGTGTGCGGTGAACCGCCCGAGGCTGGCTTTCAGCGGGAGCCCATCCATCTCATTCGGGCCATTCGCGGAGGTAAGTGGACCTGGTTTTCCTCGGAGCTTGCAAACAGGCAGAGCCCGGGGTGGCTGGAGCGGGGAGGGGGCGGAGATTCGAGGGAGTAGCGGCCGAGAGAAAACCCCCCTCTGCTATCTGCTCGGGGATGGTCTTGGGTTTGAGGAGGGATGAGCCAGAACATTGGGGGATTGTATTAAATGTCACGAGAATGGCCCATGAAACACACTCACCGGGCTAATTAGCACCCATATGGCCGCAGCGTGAACAACTGGAGATACCATCTCATTTGGGATTTTTGACTCGAGGCAAGCATGCATCTCCTGAGTAACAGCGGCCGGCTAGTGAGAGTCAAGGTCAAATTCTGCATCCCCTAAATCCCATCAATTTACAGGAAGGAGGCACCTCCACACACAGCACCCTGACAATATATATATATAGCTGGCTTGGCTCAGTGGATGGAGCGTCAGCCTGCAGACTGAAGGGTCCCAGGTTTGATTCCAGCCAAGGGCACATACCTGGGTTTTGAGCTCGATCCCCAGTAGGGGGTGTGCAGGAGGCAGCCGATCAATGATTCTTTCACCATTGATGTTTCTATCTCTCTCTCTCCTTCTCCCTTCCTCTCTGAAATCAATAAAGAAGTATTTTTAAAAATATAGATATAGATATAGATATATAGATATATAGATAGATATAGCAGCCTGGACAGGGAGATAGATAGATATAGCAGCCCTGGATAGAGATATATACAGATAGATAGATAGATAGATAGATAGATAGATAAATAGATAGATAGATAGATATAGCAGCCGTAGACAGGGTTGCTCAATGGGTTGGAGCATCACCTCATGCACCAAAAGGTTGTGGGTTCGATTCCCGGTCAGGACACAGGTTTCAGGGTCGAACCTCAGTCGGGGTGTGCACGGGAGGCAACTGATGGATGTTTCTCTCTCCCTTCCTCTCCCTCTCTGAAACAATGAAAATATATATTTTTAAAAAGAACAGCTTTATAGCTGAGGAAACTGAGTCCCCACACTGTCCGATAGTGACGAAGAGGAGATGCTACAGGGCAGAGGAGAGGCCCGCACCAGGCGTGAGAAGTCGGGTTGCTCTCTGAGGCCGGGACACACATGCTAAGCCTTAAACAACTCGTCTTTGAGCTGGGAGTGCTGCGTGGGGGGTTCTGAGAAGAGGGGGGCAGAGGAGCCCGTGCCCGGAGGTGGAGCCTGGATGCGAAGGAGTTTGGACATTGCCTCATAGATCTTCCTTTTTTTTTTTTAAAGACCAGCATTATCAAAATTGAAAGCTTAGCTCATCGGCAATAAACCTGTTAAATGTTCTGCAAATCCTTGCACTCTGCCTGCAATGCAATCATAATCGAATGAGTCACTTACGGGAAGTGCCCGCCCAGGGAGGGCCCGGCCAAAATCAGCATCGGTTGCTAATCTCCTGAAAGCAGACTCAGACGTGAACACTGGTTCCAGGATCGGGGACCTTCTGATCTCCATTTAATCCTCGGGAGGCTGAGTCAGGCCTCGGAGGACCGGCAGTAAACATGCGCCTGGGGAGGTTGCATGGAGCCCTGCAGGGATGCTCCATCGCAGCACAGAGCAGCAAGGCTTTGCTAACCAGGACGTTTTCGAAATCTCAGTCCAGGTTGTCTAACTCTGCTGTCGTGTGGTCAGCTGGCAGTGTGGCCGCAATGTGACTTTGTAAAAAATATATTCGTATTGATTTCAGAGAGGAAGGGAGAGGGAGAGAGAGATAGACACACACACACACATCAGTGATGAGAGAGAATCAATGATCGGCTGCCTCCTGCACGCCCCGTACTGGGGATGGAGCCCGCAACCCAGGCATGTGCCCTGACCGGGAATCGAACCGTGACCTCCTGGTTCCTAGGTCGGTGCTCAACCGCCAAGTCACTCCAGCCGGGCCCAAATGTGACTTTTCGGATCTTTTCCTTTCCTTTTCCCCTTTGGGACAATGCAAACGTGCCCATAGGCCCACAGGGATTGTCTCTAACGTTGCCCACCTCGGGTGTCCACGTGGCCACTTTCTGCCGCCTGAGCCCATGACAGAGGCGGAGGTGGTGACAATGGGTTCCCTCGGGGGAGCCGAGCTGCAGCTGGTGCTCAGCTTTTTAAATGCTCACTGGCCCTGGGCAATGTTTTGTGTTTACCAGGCGGTTGTGTTTTCCAAATGGAAAGCCTTTTGATCGCTGACGCTCTATTGTTGCGGAAAAAAGGAAGAGAGAAAAGACCACAAAAAAAAATCAAATCATGATTCCACCTCTCATACCTTTTCATCTGGGGCCTGAGGTCGGTTCTTCCAAATGCTCCGCAGGCGGCCCCAGACGCGGATGTGCGGGCGGGCACCAGCCAGGTAATTACTTTCCCACACCTGCTCCTCTCCGGCGGATCCAGACACCTGCGCGTGCTTTTGGAGAAGGAAAATGAATTCAGCGACGGGGACATTTAAAGGTCCTCATTACTTTAACCGAGAAATAAAGCCATTTAATTTTGCTTTGAGATGTCTGATTGCTGGCCCCTCCGAAGGCGTGTAACTCCCCCAGCGGGGAGCTCTAGTGGCTGCAGACAACACCGAGGAAGGGAGCAGCCACGTGAAATGCAGCTGAAACAGCTTCTCTTGGTTAAATGCGGCTGCGTTCCTCCTTCCATCTTGTTGGGTCCCGGCGCCTCTGCCAGGGACTCGACACTGGAAAAAGACAGGAGCGGCCGGAGGTAGGTGGGGTCATGCTTTCTTGCAAACGAAGCGGCCAGCCCCCGGCTGGTCAGTGGCACCTTTTATACTCACGCAAACAAAAGAGGCTCCGTGCCCAGGAGGGATATCTGTGTTACGTTAACATGAATAGGCAGGCGATCTAAGGGTGCACCTGGGCGGCATGTCTGGTGATAACTGCTGAGTCATGGCCTCCGGCCTGGGTATGGCAAACGGGTCTTTAATATGTGGCGTACTCGGGTCAGGGCCCCCCACAGATCTCTTGATGTTTCCAAATGTTTCAACCAAAAGACACTTGGCTCGTGTGGCACAGTCAGCCTGTGGGGCCTGGGCGGCTCAGGGAAGCGCCAGGAGGCTTCCCCAAGGGTGAGCGGGAACCAGATCCCAGGACGCACTCGCACACACACCGTCTGGGCTCCGGGACACCGCCCCACGCAGCTCCCGACTCCGCCATCAGCAAACTCTTCCTCAGACAGGTGATACCCACAGAGCTGATGCAGTGAATTAGCTCCTCCCAATATTTTTTAAAAATATTTTTAAAAATTGATTTCAGAGAGGAAGGGAGAGAGAGAGAGAGAGAGAGAGATAGAAACATCTATGATGAGAGAGAATCATGAATGGCTGCCTTCTGCACTCCCCACACTGGGAACTGAGCCACAACCCGGGTATGTGCCCTTGACCAGGAATCGAACAGTGACCTTCTGGTTCCTAGGTGGACGCTCAATCCCTGAGCCAGTAGGGGGCGTGCAGGAGGCAGCGGATCTATGTTTCCTTCTCACATCGATGTTTCTATCTCTCTGGCCTCTCTCCTTTTCTCTCTCTAAAAATCAATACAAATATTTTTAAAAAGAAGCCTTTAGCAGAGAAGTGAAGTGAAAATAAAAAATTCTCATTTCTGCCGAATAAAGAGTCAGATTACTTATATAGAAAGAGAAAGTAAGACTAAGCAAATGTTATAGCTAATGTCTGTTGATCAAAATGGCACACATATAGAATAAATATAATGCAAAGTGAGCTAACAAAAAACCTGTCTATTTAAAGATGAATAATGCCAAGGTGAAATTTACGCACCAATCGTTCCCTAGTGGTTTCTTAATAATTGGTTGTTTGCTGTTGCCATGTAGACAAAAGTAATTGGAAGGAGACTGAATTGTCATGTGGGTGTCCTGATTCTAGGATAACATACCACAGGGCAAGTGTCAACTTCTGACCCTTCAAATGTAGGCAATATTCTAAGAGAATAATATGTTTCTTAATGTAGAATGAGTAATATTTATAAATGGGATACATTACTAATCTTACCATGAATAATGTATACCAGACAGCTCAGATATTCAAAGACTATTTCAAACTCAGGCATATTCTTTTTTTTTTAAAAAAGCTGCCGAGTTTTCGATCCCAGCCATCTACATAAATTATGTTTTCTAGGGCAAATACACTTTCCAGAAAGTTTCACATCAGCTTGAGCAATTGAGGTTGATTTTCATATTTAAATTTATACCTTGCACCTGGCCTCCTCCATCTCCTTCCTGACTCCCACCAGGTAACAATGCCCTGGTATTTGGGGAAAGGTGCTTTAGGGAGGATCAGGCACAGATAATGATTCCATCTCCATGAATTTACAGCTTAGCGTCTCATGTCGCTATGTTTGAGAAGCGACTTTCAACCGGTGTACCGCAGGAATTCTTAAAACATGCAATACCTGACTGTTCAGGCAGGGGCACTGACCTCTTTCCCCTTAGATTGCCAAATAAGCAAAATGACAAAAGCCAACAGCACAATAGCCACCTGGTGCAAATGAATCTAAAGTATACCTTTTTTTTTTTTTTTTTTTTGCATATACTCCTGGAAGTGTCATTACTTCAATAGTCCCACAATCAAAACTCTTTTAGAATTTTCTAGTGGAACCCCAATCTGTCATTTTTTGTCACCCGTGTGTGAAGTGAACTTTAAAAGTATAGATTTATTCACTTCACTCTCACATCCATCTTTATGGTTTTTTTTTTGCCAAAAAGCTGCCTGAGGAGTTCTGGGTAAGAACTTCCTACTTAAAAACACCTCCCCCAGTTCTATATTTGTCCACCATGAAACTGCTTGGGATTTAAAAATAAAAATAAAAACAATGCTGGTCCACCTTTCCTGCTGCCAAAGGGAGGCCGGGGAAGATGGGTTCTGCTCATCGTGTGACAGGATTTTAACACAGCACGGAGAAGTGGGCAGCTCACACAGTCCCTGAAACAACACTTCTCAACTCTTGTGCCTTCGCTTGGAGAGAACCTTGCTGAACGGCCATATTTCCAGGCAGGGAAACCATCTCTACAGATTCCACTCAATAATTCCTCTCGGATTGTCGTTAGGAAAGAAAAGTTGTGTAGAACCGGAGCCCAGGAAAGCAGACCGGGAGACGTCAGGGGATGCCTGGGAGGCTGTTGCGAGAAGAAACAAGATGAATGCAGAAGGCACAACAGCATCAGCTCCACCATCCCTCATTGTCTGCAAGAAGCCGAGGGTTCCCAAAGGGACAAGGCGTTGACTCGATCCCTCCCCTACACGAGGGCAGGGGGAGAGGGAGGAGCAGGCAGACCCCGGCGTATCGTAGGTGCAGAATTAATAAACAAGGGAACCTATTAGAAGGCTGGCCTGGGCGCCCGCAAGAGGAGTGGGTCTTTACAGCGCCTGGGAGAAGTTTCACATGAACTGGGCTCCGTCCAGGTGGGCTCAGCACACCTTCCCCTCTCCAGGCTGAGCTCCTGGAAGAGTTCCCACTGTGGGTGCATCTCAAGGGCACGGGGGAAGAGGGGGAGGGGCCTTGGGTTCCCCGGGTGCTGATCACAGGTCCAACAGCGGTCAGGTCCTCTGGGTGACCTCCACCCACAAGCGCATATGGACACTGAACAGCTGCTTCACATGGAATGGAGACGCAGTCCCTCTTCAGTGCATAAAGAGAGTAGACACATAGTCACCCATTTTATGGTTTTGTTTTTTTAATATATATTTTTATTCATTTCAGAGAGGAAGGGAAAAGGTGAGAATGAGAGAGAAACATCAATGATAAGAATCATTGATGGGCTGCCTCCTGCACGCCCCCTACTGGGGATCGAGCCCGCAACCCGGGCATGTGCCCTTGACGGGAATGGAACCTGGGAACTTTCAGTCCACAGGCCGACGCTCTATCCACTGAGCCAAACCGGCTAGGGCCATCGTCATCCATTTTAAACTATTACCTCCCAGGATTTTTTTAAGCCAGGGATGAAAAATGAAATTAGTGACATGAAAACAGTGAAGATGACCATGCTAACGCCTAGCACAGTGGCCGGCAAACTGATTAGTCAACAGAGCCAAATATCAACAGTACAACGATTGAAATTTATATTGAGAGCCAAATTGTTTAAACGTAAGCTATATAGGTAGGTACATTGTTATTAACTTAATTAGGGTACTCCCTCCCTCCCTTCCTCCCTCCCTCCCTTCCTTCCTTCCTCCCTCCCTCCCTCTCTCCCTCCCTTCTCCCTTCCTTCCTTCCTCCCTTCCTTCCTTTCTTCCTTCCTTCCTTCTCTCCTNTCCTTCCTTCCTTCCTTCCTTCCTTCCTTCCTTCCTTCCTTCCTTCCTTCCTTCCTTCCCTCCCTCACCTTCCCCGGAGACATGGCCTCATGCACGTGTCACACAAGCTGGCCAGGGCTGGATGATTTCCTAGTTGGAACAACTTTCTCCCATGGTTTCTTGCCTCCTGCCTCGCCTTTCTGAATGTCAGAGATTCACATAAATGAATGTGATGAGCGCGCTCACGAGCCTCCATTTCCTCAGGACGATCGGACTGGGGAGGTTATTATCTCTCTAGTGTCCGGAGAGCAGAGTGACATGGCCTGGGAGGCCTTGGACGGCCGCCCGTGTTGCTGCGGGAGGAAATCTCATTCCGCAGGTCCCTGAAGAGGCTCCCAATTTTTATTTCATGAGAAATGATGATGAAGTACCTTTCAGAATTACTCAAGAGGAACTTCAGCTTTCAAATTAACAATTTCCCTGGGAACACGGGGGCTTTGTCAGAACCTGAGGCTGGCTGCTCGAAAATAGAGCCGCTGCTGTCAAAACCCCGCGCGGGGAGCAGCGAGGTGGGAAGCGTGCCTTTACCATGACAGCTCCGCACTGCTCCAATGTTTTCGCTGAAATAATTAAATTGAGACTCAAGCCTACTCTAATCCAGGCATATTTTTATGTAACTCACGCGATAAATTACCCCAGTCCCCAGGGAAGGGGGTGCCTCCGAAGGTGTGAGGTGGATGGCAGGCAGAGCTCCCCAGGGGTTCCTAAGAAATGGAAGGTGGCCCTGGCCAGTTTGGCTCAGTGGATAGAGCATCGGTCTGTGGACTGAAGGGTCCCAGGTACGATTCCCGGTCAGGGCATGTGCCCGGGTTGCAGGCTTGATCCCCAGTGTGGGGCATGCAAGAGGCAGCCGCTCCATGATTCTCATCGTTGATGCTTCTATCTCTCTCTCCCTCTCCCTTCCTCTCTGAAATCAATAAAAAAGTATTTTTAAAAAAGAAAAGAAATGGGAGAGTCCATCTCTCTCTCCCACGCAGGCGGACACTGAGGATGGGCCTCAGGCGGTAGGTCCATCAGAACGTTCCAGAATGTGGGGCAGCAGGCCTGGGCCCGGGCCCGATGGACAGGAGCTGCTCTCCCAGCGGGAAGCCATCAGCCTGAGGTCTTGCTGCACCTCGCCGACCACAGAGGCCCTCACATGTCAAACTCGCAGTCGGCGGGCCGCATGCCCCCCTTCCTTTCTGAAATCAATAAAAATATGTTTAAAAAAACCACACAAAACAAGGTCAGGTAGTGAGCCTCAGTGTAGTGCCATGGGCTTTAGCACAAGTGACTCCATTCCATGGTTTGCCCTTTAACACCATCAACCAGTTCTGCCAGCTCCTCTGTGAACAGACGTCCCAAATGTGCCACCTCCCGGCTCCCTCAGCAGCCATGACCCGATGACCATCGGCCCTCCTCGCCTGTGGCTTCTGCGGAAAGACCAGCTCCACCCCCACGTCCTCCCCGGGACTTGCGATCTGTCCTGTCGATACGATAACCTGGCCTGTCCCCCCCGGTCTTCAGCGGGATGTAGTTCTGAACAGTCAGTGCCTGCAACACGGACCTGAGACACCAGGACCACGTGCCATGTCCCAAGCGCAGCCGGCGTCTCCTCGGTTAGATCTTCATCCGCATTGACCAAATTATACATTCCTCGAGGGCCTCTGCCTCTGTATCTCCTAGAGGAGAAAACCCCGTACCCACATTTCACCCTTGATCGCCTCTGAATTATTCATCGCTGGGAGACACAGCGCCCTCCCCGGAAGATGCTGGCTGTGTCCTAGCAACCTCAGCCCAGGGCACCCACCGAATGCCAAGCAATAGATAAGCACATTATGGCCAGAAAAATAAATAAATGCTAGGTTATCCCCTCTGGGGAGTATAAAGTTCTGTACTGCCTTCCCCACTGGTTCCGTAGGAGGCAGCTAGACAGGCGTGAGCCAAGCAGGAACGCTGGGCTAAGTGCAGCGTGTCTCCAGGGCGGAGGTCCTGGGTGCCTAGCAATGGGCAAAACTACAGGCCCTTCCTTGACCACTCCCCCACCCTTTTTTTTTGGTGATTTTGACTGTTTTTTGGTAGTTATTGTTAATCCTCATCCAAGGATATTTTTTCCCCATTGAATTTTAGAGAGAGTGGGAGAGGGAGAGACACAGAGAGAGAAACATTGATGTGAGAGAGATGCTTTGTCTGGTTGCCTCCTGCATGCACCCCGGCCAGGGAGGAGCCTGCAACGGCGGTACCTGCCCTTGCCCGGACCCTTTGGTCCGCAGGCCGACGCTCTGTCCACCGAGCCCAACCGGCCAGGGCTATTCCTTCTTGAGACTTCGGATGCAGACTTTGGAATAAATCTTATTCCTCCGTTTGTTGCCAATCATCATCATTCATTCGTGCAAGACGCCCGTCTCGCCTTCGCCATCGCTCTTGGCTTGTTCATTAATTTTTCATTGATCCCAGTCTGCGCAGCCCGGCAGACAGGCCGATGCCTGGTAGGTTTCCTATGCAAATGGCAGCGTGGGTGTCAACTTGGTTTATGTAAATGGGACTCCCAGACTCCCTCCACGGCGTGACCTGTGTTTTTCTCTCTCAGGGCCCCTCTCTGGGATCCGGCCACCTCCCCTTCTCACATCCTCTCCTGCCCCTGGTCCTGCTTCCTGGCGGGGTGTGCGCGTTGCTCCTCAGGGCCCACACCCAGAAGGGGGGGCAATGGGTCTCGGCGTATCTGCTCTCAGCCGGACCGTGGGTCCCGCTCTGGCGTGTGTCACAGGCTGCACCCTAAGCCGTCATCCTCGCCTGGCTGTTTGCAGGAACCAGGCTCATCCGGGCCCTGGGCACAGACTCAGGACCCGTGGGCATGGAGCTGTGGTGCCCCCATGCCTGCGGGTGTCTGGAGGGCCCACCATCCTGAGTGGCTTGTGCCTTGTTGACTTCAGCTCATGGGATGCCAGGTTCACTCACTGAGCCTCGAGGATGCCAAGATAGAGTCCAGGATCGCACAAATTTGGCAAATAGGAGTCCAGAGCCCATATCCATGTGGATTTCCGGCCATCACCCTCTTCCATCCCCCCCGCCCCCCAATCCTTGCCCCATGTGCTGGCCACCCTACCCGCCCCCCACCCCCCGTCTGCCTCAGAATTTGTCAGTTTTCGTACAAAGTGATCATAAAAAGGAACACTGTACTCAAGTCAACGGACTATCGCTCACTAATTGCATCCTAACAAAATGGCCGCACTGCGAAAAGAACAATTTACTCTCCAAAATATCTTTATTTATGGACATAAGATCTTTCAAACACCATAGCAATGTTATATCGAACAATTTCTATATCTGTGCGAGGACATGGCATTTATGGGTATTCTTTATAAGAACATGAGATAAAAATGTACGCTGGGACTGAAGTTACAGCTCTAAAATTACTTAAAACTTGAATTTCGTTGTCAAATCTACTCGGAGATAGTGCAATTATTGCAACCCAGAGAAAAACGAAGAAGAGCCTTTACCAGACTTCTTGCTGAAACTGTGATTCTAAATAAGTAAATAATTCTCCCCGATAACAAGGCTCTGAGCTGTGCAGTTTAAAAATAGTTTCTCCCATTAAGATTATTAAACTCCGAGGCATGTTCTGAAAAGGGCTTTTGAAAATGGATTTCTTGCAAACTGTCATCAAATATTCATCGATAAAATAATTATGTGGAAAGATAAAAGGATGGGAATTGAAGTGTCTGACAGGAAAGGGAGCCGGGGGTGGCTCTGCACACCCAGAGAGGAGGCTGTCCAGCGGGTTGGTGTGGGGTGGATGTGGGGTTGGAGTGGGGTTGGTGTGGGGTTGGTGTGGGGTTGGTGTGGGGTTGGTGTGGGTTGGAGTGGGAGTGAGGTTGGTGTGGGTTGGAGTGGGAGTGAGGTTGCTGTGGGGTTGGTGTGGGGCTGGTGTGGGGCTGGTGTGGGGTTGGAGTGGGTTGGAGTGGGAGTGAAGTTGGTGTGAGGTTGGTGTGGGGTTGGAGTGGGGTTGGAATGGGGTTGGAGTGAGGTTGGTGTGGAGTTGGTGTGGGGTTGGAGTGGGGTTGGAATGGGGTTGGAGTGAGGTTGGTGTGGGAGTGAAGTTGGTGTGGGGTTGGTGTGGGGTTGGTGTGGGGTTGGAGTGGGAGTGAGGTTGGTGTGGGGTGGGTGTGGGGTGGGTGTGGGATTGCAGTGAGGCTTAGAGGAGGCTCTGGCCTCTGCTTGCCCAGCCCTCACCTGAAGGAAGACGAGTGTCGGGGCAGTCACTCTATTCCGATGGAAATGGTGATGGAGGAGATGGGGGCAGAGTCTGAAATCCCAGGTCAACCAGATGGACTCTGAGGGGCCCCCCGATACCTGGGCCCCCCCGACAGCCCTGCGGCCAGAGGTGCCCTCCATGGTGTGACGGGCCCAGGGCCTGTGCCATGCGCTGCCTTTCCTCCTCCTCACTGTGTTCGAGACGAAGGTCCGGGGCCACCGCTCTGCCACGTCTCCCTCGGGCTCCCATGCCCACAGGCCCAGTTCTCCCCAAGGCGCGCCCTGTCCTGTCACAGCCCACACCCCCTGCAGGTCTGTCATGATGTATCAGCCACGAGCCTGGAGCCTGACCGCACGCTCTTACCTGCTCGTGCTGGAGGGTGGGTGCGTGCGGGCCGCTGGGTGGCTGGGTGTGCGAGTCATCTCCTTTATCTCAGCCCGAACACAGTCGTTAAAAACGTGTTAGAAGTTCCACTCGTTTCTCCTGGGCGCCCCACCCCTGTCTATGGGGGATCCCTCCCCCACTCGCCCGCCTGAGTGACAATGTGTCCTGGCTTCAAGGAAGGGCGCATCACTCCCTAGATTTTAGGTCATTTAACTCTATTTCCATCCTCGGCACGCGGATGGATTTAAAAAAAAACAAAAAACTATGGTTTTGCAGCTTATCTGGCATATTATTAGGGGAGAAGCAACAGTCTCTTGTAACTTTCTACATCCCAACCAGAGAGGAAGCCGCTCCCCCAACCTCTGGCTCCTGGATTCTGACGTAAGTGCCTCATGACCATGCGGGAAGGGCTTATGTGGGTGTTCCCAGAGGGGCATGAGGAACCACTGGCCCCTGCTCGGCCAGCGTGGCTCAGGGGTTGAGCATCGACCTACGAACCAGGAGGTCACGGTTCAAGTCCCGGTTCAGGGCACATGCCCGGGTTGCAGGCTCCATCCCCAGTGTGGGGCGTGCAGGAGGCAGCCAATCAGTGATTCTCTCCTATCATGGATGTTTCTATCTCCCTCTCCCTCTCCCTTTGTCCCTGAAATCAATTTTTAAAATATATATTAAAATAAATTAATATTGATTAATTTTATTATTTTTTTAAAAAATATATCTTATTGATTTTTTACAGAGAGGAAGGGAGAGGGATAGAGAGTTAGAAACATCGATGAGAGAGAAACATCGATCAGCTGCCTCCTGCACATCTCCTACTGGGGATGTGACCGCAACTAAGGTACATGCCCTTGACCGGAAGCAAACCTGGGACCTTTCAGTCTGCAGGCCAACGCTCTATCCACTGAGCCAAACCGGTTAGGGCCATATTGATTAATTAAAAAAAAAAAAAGAACCATTGGCCCAGCTGTGATTCTCAGCCCTGTGGACCTTCCCAGATCCCTTCGGTGAGGGCTTGTTGCTTAGAAAGTTCCCACAAATGCATGTGGTGCTTTCATTCCAAAGTGAAATGGGTGTGAGGACGTTTATGCTGAAGTCTCCAGACACCAGCCTCGAAAATTCCCGCCTGACGAACAACCCTCCCCCCTCACTTCTTCTTTCCCGGAGGAAGAAAGGTGAAAGCCGCCACCTTCCGCCTAACTCCTCAGCCACCAAAGGTCTCCCTTCACTCCACCCGGAGCGGCTCTATTCCAGGTGGCGATGCGGAAGCTAAGGGAACGGCGCCGTCAGTGAATTTTAAAATTAAACCAGAGATGTGCTTTGACAGGGGATATCATTCTGGGTTTGAACTTTCCCGCTGCGAAGTTTCTATTACTTATTTCTAACCAGGATTTACTGTGTCAAACGTCTCTGTTTTCTAAAGGGAAAAGGAGCTCTTTCTCCATCCTTTTGTGTCCGTGTTGTCTGAATGCTGGCCATCTCTGAAGATGAGTAACGTCCAGAAGGTCTTAATGAAATGGCCAACATTTTATATTACATCCACTGCCGCGTACGTGAAGGGCTGGGGCCTGTGCATCCTACGTCATGCTCCCGTGGAGACACCCACATGTAGATGTCATGCTCCCTGGGAAGCATCCCTGGCTCCAAGTTTCCCAGAGGTGGAGTCAAAGGTCACCCTCATGGAGGGCGTGTCTGCAGGCAAGCGCGTTCCCAGATCTGGTGCCCAGCATTTCAGCCCCACACTGGGTTTCTTCTTTTTAAAAATATCCTATATAATAAAACCCCAATATGCAAATCGACCGAACGGCAGAATCACCGGTGGAACGACCAGTCGCTATGATGCACACTGACCACCAGGGGGCAGACGCTCAATGCAGGAGCTGCTCCCAGCCCGCAAGCCCCAGGCCGGCCAAGGTGGGTGTCAGCAGGGCCCTCCACCCCCTGATCGCCCTGCTGGTCGCCCCACAGATGGGCCCTGCTTGCCGGCCAGGCCTAGAAACCCTACCCATGCATGAATTTCATGCACCGGGCCTCTAATAAATATGTATTTTTATTTATTTCAGAGAGGAGGGGAGAGTGGGAGAGAGAAACATCAATGATGAGAGAGAATCATGGATTGCCTGCCTCCTGCACGCCCCACACTGGGGAATGAGCCCGCAACCTGGGCATGTGTCCTGACCAGGAATCGAACCGTGACCTCCTGGTTCATAGGTCGATGCTCAACCACTGAGCCACGCCAGCCGGGCAAGGGTTATTTTCTTGAGCTGAGGAAACATTTGGTGTGCGTCATTTATGACCCTTTATGGCCCAATGAAAAGAAATTCAGTTCGAATAGACTCACACGGTGGTTGGAGTAGAAAAGTCGTTGGGCACTTACCCTGGAGCTGGAGGCTGGCCAGGACCCAGGCTCCCACTGTCTGCTTTTAGAGTTAATGCCGATGCGGTTGGGTCTCCTTGGAAGCAGACTCTGCCCTCAGGGTCCCAGAGCGGCTGCCCATTCTCCTGGGGTCGAACCTTCCTCCTTCCTACGGGCTGTGGAAAGGAGAGATTCTTGTGATTAACTCCACAGGGAGTGTCCTGACCATGTGTGCAGCGGCCACGCAGCCACGCGGCCACGCGCCCACGCGCCCACAACCCCCAGGGAGAATCGTGTCGGTTTTGCCACCCGACGGGCTCAGGCAACTTCCGACAAGTGGAAACGGCCAGGAGGAGTGTTCTTTGGCCTGGACACAGCCTCTCTCCCAACTGCCCTTCCTCTAGAAATAGCTCATTAGTGAACGTTTACCCCTGGTCCCAGCACACACACATACACACACACTCACAAACCCCTGCCCCCTTCATGCCATAGAAGGTTCGAGGCATCCTGGCCATTGCCACTAACTGCTCACGAAGTCCACCTGGAGACAGCACCTTGGGCTCGCGCCGAAGGGAAGTAGCTGGGGGTGCTGGTGGCTCGAGCTCAGGCCTGCGATATGGATCGTCCTCGGCTCCCACAGTGTGGAGCCGACCTGTGGGCAGATGAGCCTCAGACTTGCCCGGGCCGGGGGGGGGGGGGTTCTGCCTCTCTCTGGTAGGTCGCCACCCACTGGCTGTATTACGTGGGGGTCATGTACTGGGTTGGCCTTGGCTAGGGCTTGAATATGCTAGGAATAGAGGCCCCGGAACACCTTGAGGGGGATGGATGGTCTGAGAGCGGCAGCGGACACCAGCCGGCTCCTAGACACTCACAGAGAACATGGCTCTCCCAGCCCGGGACACAGAGAAGGTTTCTTGTACTAAACAGAGTCACCCCCTTCCCATCGAGTTCCCGGGAGAGTCCACAGTGGGCTGGCCCATCTGCCCCGAAATATAATAAAAGCGCCCATAATTGTATTAGACACAAAACAACAATAGCCCGGCCGGCGTGGCTCAGGGGCTGAGCATCCACCTAGGAACCAGGAGGTCACTGTTCGATTCCCGGTCAGGGCACAGGCCCGGGTTGCGGGCTCGATCCCCCGTGTGGGGTGTGCAGGAGGCAGCCGATCCATGATTCCCTCTCATCATGGATGTTTCTCTCTTTCTCTCTCTCTCCCTCTGCCTCCTCTCTGAAATCAATAAAAAATTTTTAAAAATCTTTTTTTAAAAAGAGAGCGTTTCTTCCCCTCGGTCTAAGCGTGAGAAGGGCACGGAACATGCCAGTCTGAGATGCTCCTCACACTGTCCACGTCAGGAACGGTGAGGGCAGGGGGAGGCGAGGTCACAGGCTGGAGGAGACCAGGAGCAGGGTGAACCGAGGGCAGACACAGGACATCATGGACGGGACAGAGGCCCTGCAAGAGCTGGCGGTTCAGCTGGTCGCACCCCCTCCCCCCCCCCCCAGTTCTCCGTGGTGAGAGAGCCCTGTGTTATGTAAGATGTTGCCTTGAAGGCGGCCGGGCCCAGGGTACTCAAGAACAGGCTGTACCGCCTTGGCCGTTCTTTTGTAAATATAATGTGATTTTAAAATACAAAGTTGGAGAAGAAAAATATAACTGCTCGGGGCTGCCAACACATTCACCCGGCAGCTGTGCCGCTCCACGAAGGCCACCGAGTTAATTTAAGTCGACGCGCGACCAGCTGATCCATATTTATGGAGTGTTTGTCCCCCGGGGGAGTCCGCGCACGGAGTACGAGGCGGCGGCTTTAATCGCATTATAGACGTTCAATAGGCTTTGTGGCTCCTTCTAGAAACGGTCCGTCCTGTGTGGTGTGTCTAACACGCTTATCTAATAAGAGGCCGCTTCCCAGCCACGCAGCCAGGGCTGTTTCCTGCCCAGGAGCTCTGCCCTCTGCAAGGCTCCCCAGAAAGGCGACAGCGACCCCTCGGACCTGAATCAGGCACTTGGACCTGCCTCTTGCCTCCGCTTCCTGCTGATTCTGAGCA
The DNA here is from genome assembly GCA_035771395.1 of Myotis vivesi. NCBI lineage: Eukaryota > Metazoa > Chordata > Mammalia > Chiroptera > Vespertilionidae > Myotis > Myotis vivesi. The sequence goes on along the minus strand of JAWPEG010038709.1, from coordinate 5,058,534 downwards.
CGAATGACCCAGGGGAGGCGGGGAGAGGCAGGGGTCCCGGCTGCCGCCTGCTGGGGGCCAGGGGGAGGGGGATCTCAGGTCTACTTCTCGGCCCTGTCACGGTGCCGGGTGTCCGTGGAGCAAAACAAAGCAATTGCAATGTTCAGTGAGCGCGGCCCATTTTCGTTTTATTGGCCGAGGCTCCACCGCGGCAAGTGGCTCCCAGGGACCGCCCGTGGAAGAGTAGAAAGAAAGGCAGAGGCCCTGCGAGTTTGGCTCGGTGGATAGAGCATCCATCTGCAGACGAAAGGGTCCCGGGTTCGATTCCGGTCCAGGGCAGGGACCTGGGTGCAGGCTCGATCCCCGGCCCCGGTCGGGGTGTGTGGGGGAGGCAACCAATCCCTGTGTCCCTCTCACATCGATGTCTCTCTTTCTCTGCCTTCCCTCTCCCTCCCACTCTCTCTCTAAAAAAAAAAAAAAAAAAGAAAGAAAGGCAGGTGGGAGCTCTCAATGCAGCCGATTGTTCGAGCAGCCGGTGACAGGATCTCAGAATCTCAGGTTAAAGGAGGATCACAAGTGGGGGACGCGGAGAGGAGCACCCCACATCTGCATCTTCTAAGGACGTTCCCATGACATCACCCTTTCAAGCATCCAATGAGCAGCACCGGGCCTGCCCGCTGGGCACAGGGACCCCTGGGCTGGGAAGCCTGGTATCGAGTCTTCCTCCAGTCGTCTGCAAAATCACCCCCCCCCCCATCAAAATGATTCTCATTATGCCTCACTGTATTCTATTCTATCTCTTTCTAAATATATTCTTTAAAAAAAGAAAAATGTGCCCGGCCATCGTGGCTCAGTGGTTGAGCATCAACCAGGAGGTCACGGTTTGATTCCCCCTCGGGCACAGGCCCGGGTTGTGGGCTTGATCCCCAGTGAGGGGCGTGCAGGAGGCAGCCGATCCATGATTCTCTCTCATCCTTGATGTTTCTCTCTCCCTCTTCCTCTCTGAAATCAATAAAAAATATATACCTTTATAAAAACGAAAAATTGCTCAACTTCTACTCAAAAGTCTCACTTAATTTTCTTACGATAGCTTCGTTTCTTTCTCAGAAGGTCTACTTTGCCATCTATTTTTTTTTTTAGTCCCACCATGAAACACCCGAGTGGCTTTAGGGACGCATCCTTTCAGCACTGTGGCTAAGTTGCTCAACCGTCAGAAGCCTCAATCCTCGTCTCTAACCTGGGAGTCATCAAACCTACCTCATCAAGGTGGTACGGAGCCCAGCCCAACTAAATGCCAGCGAGTGGCGATTGCTGCTGAGGAAGTTGGTTTAATTGAATTCCAAGCGGTTAATTAAAAGAACTCAAACCTCATTTTCTCTTCTAATTAAATAGATGTCGGTCTCCAGGTGAGAATACTCAGACTGCTTGGTCTACTTCCCTTCCCACCGCAAATCCCAGGACGGGAGAGCAAATGTCGTTTTTAGAAAGAGAAACAAAACAAAACAAACCTGCTCAGAGAGAGAGAGAGAGAGAGAGAGAAAGAGAGAGAGAGAGAGAGAGAAGTACTTTGGAGACATTCCTCTAACAGAGGCAGCAGATGATCTCTGACTGCTCAACACACAGAAGACACCACAGCCCCAAGTGGACACGTGAGCGCAATCCCTCAGGCCCCAGGTCGGAGTGTGGTCTGGTCCACGGGCTGAGGTCAACCGTCCGGCTGCTCTGATCCTCAGTCGTCCTCTCGATTCCCGTTCCTGTCATCCACCCCCGGACCCTGGCCTGTGCCTCCTCAGTGGCTGGCCGCCACCCAGCGTTGGCCCGGCGCTGGGCATCTGCCTGGAGCTCTGGTTTCCTCCGTCCCCGACAGGGGTCCTCCCCGTCGGGTCTCCTCTGGGCTCCAGGTGTCAAGGCAGGTTTGGGACTTTTCGTGGCACCTGCCGGGGCTCCCATTCATTCATTCCTCACCTCTCTGTGCCCTGCAGCCCCTCCCACTGCTCCTCCGGCACTTCCATCTCCTAATTTCCATCTCCTAATGAATTTCACTCCTGTGAGTGTCCAAACCAGAAAATGTAAACCCAAGATGAAGCAGGACCGAATAACCGAATCCATCTATGTCGATCCAAACCTTTCCCTGGACCGTGTTTATAAGACCACAAATAACGTTAACGAACGAGAAAACATTTTTACGTTTTCTGCATAACGAGAGGGTGTGGGAGGGACGCCAACGTCCCAATGACAAATTCCTTCGGAAACATTTTGAAGGAGAACTGGCAGGCGATGGGGGAGAGCCAGGGATCTGGTCCCGTGTTCCCGCTGAAACCCGGGGACCAGCCGTTGTCAGCTCACGGCCTCAGAAGAGCCCTTCTCATCCCTTCCCTCCTCTGAGCAGCCGGCCTGAAACAAAGGCAGGAAACCAACCAGGATGCCAAAGAGAACATCTCCTCCCCGAGCAGAGAAACAACAACAAAGAGACCCGACCTCTGATGGCTGTGGTGGAGGCGACAAACGACCTTGAGGCGACCTTGAGTCCCCGTGCAGAACTCGATCACTCTGCTTCGGGTCCTGTGCCCTGCAAACTCCATCATCCATCTCCCTCCCCCCCTGCACAGCCCGGTTTCCCCCACAGTAGCTGTTGTAAATAAAACCAACCCTCCCGGAGGCAGAACGAATGGCTGCTCCTTACAATGAGACTGTTTGTCCTGAGCAAACAGTGGCCAGGGTGGCCACACTCCCGCGTGGAATGACAGCGGTATTTTTGAAACAGCTGGGGCGCTGGCGCGGTCATTACGGGGCTGCATTTAATAACTCTAAATGCTCCATGTGGTCCAGACTCCCCCGAAACCAATTTAAACCGGCAAGGAAGACGGCGTCGGGGTTAGAAATGACTGATGGGTGCAGTGTGAGCCACGTCTGCCGGTCGTTGAACCAAAGTTTGCCGGGGCTTGGGGACTGGCTGGATATGAGGCCGCAGAAGGAACAAGTGAAATGTTAGGAGAGCCCCCGGCAGCCACGGGAGCCAGGTTGGTGCGGAGCTGAGGAGCTCGGTTTGGGGTGTATCCTGGGTACCAGCCGCCCTTAAGAATATGGCACAGAGCGGACCTGAGCCTCCATTCCATGGCCCCCGACTGCCCACAGCCCCAGGCTCTCCATGAGTCCGCCTGGCTCAGGGCACCTGCTTCTCTCTGCCTCCTCCCTCCTGCTCCTTCATCAGCCTCACGAGAAACGCTTTGGATGGATGGGGTGATGGTGTGGGGTTGACCAGAAGGGATAAGACCAGCCATCTCTGTGGCTCCATCGCCACCCACTTCCTCTTTCTCGCTCACCCCCCACCTGAAGCCCTTGAAGGGCTGCCTCCATTCCCAGGTGCCAATCAACTCTACACACACACACCAGGGGTCCCCTCTTTCACCCCGAATGCTCATCGGGGAGACTCTATGGACATACATACACTTGACCCATGAACAACACAGGGGGGAGGGGTATTCACCCCGGGGCCGTCGAAAATCCGAGGATAACTTTGGACGCCCCCAAATGTAACTACGAATAGCCTACCGTCGCACCAATAACATACAGGCAATTCACACATGTTTGTGAGTTACAGGTATCACATACTGTATTCTTGTAATAAGAAGGCCAGAGAAAAAGCACGTTAAGAAAATCATAAGGAGCCCTGACCGGTTTGACTCAGTGGATAGAGCGTCAGCCTGAGGACTGAAGGGTCCCAGGTTCGATTGCGGTCAAGGGCATGTACCTTGGTTGCGGGCACATCCCCAGTGCGGGGTGTGTAGGAGGCAGCTGATGGATGTTTCTCTCTCATCGATGTTTCTAACTCTCTATCCCTCTCCCTTCCTCTCTGTAAAAAATCAATAAAATATATTAAAAAAAAGAAAATCATAAGGAGAGACTATACATCGACAGTACTGTATTATAGTACCAACACTGCAAGTTTATGTCATCTGTTTAGGATAATGACAGACATATGTTTATGAAGATGAAAAGAGTCCACATATATGTGACCTGTGTGGCTCACAGCCGTGTTGTTCAAGGGCTAACTAAAATGATGACTAAAATGACTGGTGAACATTTAGTCATCATCTAAATGTTTACATGAACAGCTGACATGTAAAGAACTGGGTATATTGAATGTGTGTGATTTCGTGAGTTTGACTCACATGCAAACACCCGTGAGACACGTCCATCACCTCGTATCCCTTTGCTTTTGTCTGTCTGTCTGTCTGGGCTCACGGACAGATGTGGGTTGCACTTCCCGAGGGACTTGTCTCTCGTTCCCGAACAAAGTCAAGTGTAAAACCCACGGCCACCCCAGTCGTGTCTATTACACGGGACCCTAGGAGTTAGATCTGAAAGAATTGGCAAAATGTTGGCCAAATTAAAAAACAAAAAACCAGAAAAACAGAAAAAAACAACAACTAGGACTGGCTGAAGCCGGATGGTGGCTTGAAAATTCAAGAGGCGGGTTCTGGCAACAGACAGAAGGGCGAGCTTAACCCAGAGGAGGCGAGGAGCTGCGAGCTCTGCTGCATCAGGGACGCGTTGGGTTGGCGCCTGGATTTGCAATCCTCTAAGCCTCACAGGAGCGCGCTGGCTGGGGTCGCTGAGATCCCAGCCGGCCTCCCCCTGCGGCCAGAATCACTGGGCGCAAAATCCCTCTCTCTCCAGCGAGGCGCTTCCAATCCGACCACACGGGCATCAGACCCTCCCTGCCGGGGAGAGTGGCCGCGGTGGCTTTTGTTCCAACAGCAGCAGCAGGAGAAATCCATCAGGCCTCCTGGCAACGTCCACTGCCAGGAATAACTGCCCTCCCTTCACGCAGGCCTCCGCGGGGAAACCGTCTTAGAATTTTAAATAGCGTCCTCCTGCTAAATATAGAAGTTCTGTCTTTTTCTCGAGAAAATGATGAGTTTTCCTAGATTGCAGCGCATTCCATCAACTCAGGGAAGGAAAAGTGGCCTGGACAGGAGCAGGGCAAGAAGGCCGGCCAGCGCAAGCAAGGAGAGAGTCCTGGGGCTGCTGGGCTTCGAGGCTCCGGCGGCAGGACAGCGTCCAAGAAAGAAAAAGAGAGAGAGAGAGAGAGAGAGAGAGAGAGAGAGAGAGAGAGAGAGAGCCGATTGGAGGAGAAAAGGACTCAACTGGACATGAGAAGCTGGTCACCGTTTTGTCTGGATGCAACATGGTCACAAATTCTTGGGCATCTCATTTTCTCTCTTCTCGCCTCCTTACTACATTCACTAACACAATGATGGTGTGTTACAGCCAGGTTATGATTCCATGGGCATAGGTTGCCTGGACAATAGAAGCTTCCCCTTAAAAAAAATATTTGTATTGGTATCAGAGAGGAAGGGAGAGGGAGAGAGATAGAAACATCAATGATGAGAGAGAATCATGGGTTGGCTGCCTCCTGCATGCCCCACACTGGGGATTGAGCCCGAAACCCAGGCATGTGCCTTGACCAGGAACCGAACCGTGACCTCCTGGTTCAGTCACTGAGCCACGCCGGCCTGGCTGAAGTGTCCTCTTTATAGGTAGTTTATTTTCAGGGGGAATGGTGATTCTTGGGCTATTTCAGAAAGTTTTAATAAAATCAGTAAAGCTCTTTTCAACATTCATAATTTCTCTGAGAGCTTCTGAAGTCCAGAGCCTAGAGCAGTGATGGCGAACCTCTGACACGCGAACTCATATTTTTGGTTGATTTTTCTTTGTTAAATGGCATTTAAATATATAAAATAAATATCAAAAATATAAGTCTTTGTTTTACTATGGTTGCAAATATAAAAAAAATTTCTATATGTGACACGGCACCAGAGTTAAGTTAGGGTTTTTCAAAATGCTGACACACCGAGCTCAAAAGGTTCACCATCACTGGCCTCGAGGGCTTTTTCTTCCTTTATTAAATTTTTTTGAGGGGTCCCCGATGTGTCTGCTTTGCCACAGTTCAACACCAGACCGTCTCCATGAATTCCCACTGACATTTTCAAGTTCCTGTTCTCTGGCGCAACCCTGGAGGGTTTTTATAATTCTCTCGTTTCAGATGCAAATAATGGGAATGGAGTTTGACATTTGGAAACGGGAAAATGTTACCCGTGTTTCTTTTAAAGAAGAAAACCACATCCGTGGAACGAAAGTCTTTGAAAACAGTGTACCTTGTCCCAGGAACATACATCATTTCCGTGAAGCTAGACGCCTAAGGAAACTAACGCAGACTAACAGGAAACCCTAACTTCATGTCCTTCCAGTTGCATCTAGATCAGCGGTTCTCAACCTTCCCAATGCCGCGACCCTTTCATACAGTTCCTCATGTTGTGGTGACCCCCAATTTCATTGTTACAAATTGAACATAGTTAAGGCATAGTGATTCATCACAAAAACAATATGTCATTATAGATGTGTTTCCCGATGGTCTTAGGCGACCCCTGTGAAAGGGTCGTTCGACCCCCCAAAGGGATCGCGACCCACAGGCGAGAACCGCTGATCTAGATGCTTCTGAGGGAGCCATTTGAACAAAAGGAAGAGAATTGGGAGAATCTTTGGGAATGGTTACTATTTCCCTATTTCACCTTTCTCACTGGATCTCTGTATTTTCTAAGATATTATGGCGCCGTTGAGACTAGACAAGGCAAACTCCACTCAGCCATTATTGAGGCCCATACGTGATGAGACGAAACCAATAATGTGACTTTGTATTGACAGCTGGCAGCTGGGGCCCTGGTCTGCTCCCTGGCAGGACACGGCATCTCCTTGCCCGTCCTGGTCCCTGGGGAGTTTCAGGGCCTCCTCTCCCTTGTTCCTGTTGTCTTAAGCCAGTGGTTCTCAACCTCGGCTGCACATAAGAATCACCTGGGAATCTTTTTAAAATCCTGATTTCTGGGCCACATCCTCTGGAAATTCTGTTTCTTTGTGATGGGGCGGGGCCACCACATGAGTAACAAAGAAACAGCATTTCCGGAGGATGAGGCCCAGAAATCAGGATTTTAAAAAGATTCCCAGGTGATTCTCATATGCAGCCAAGGTTGAGAACCACTGTCATAAGTCCCAGCGACAGAGACGCGACGTGGACCCCACTCAAGGGAAAGGGTCCTCTCACCCCCCCTCGCGGCAACTTCCTCCCAGCGCCTCCTGCCAGACGTCCCTCCTCCACCCAGCCTCGTCCCTGGGCATCATTCGCCCGGGCATCGCTCTGCCACGCGGGCCCTGATGGTCTCTGACGCCCACACACAAATTGGCATAACGAGCCCTAACGACACCCTGGGAGCCAATGCCAGGCATGGCATCCAGAGCACAGCACACTCGAGTCCCCCCCGATGGGCACTGAGTCACGGTCTGAAAGTTTCCATAGAGGCGTCAGCTTGTGTCAAACAGCTGTGCGCGAACGACACCCCCAGGAGATGGTGACATGACAGGAGCAGCTTCACGGAGGCTAAGTCATCTCCCTGACAGCCATCGGCAGCTAATGGCCTCTGTGTCGCGTACACACGCCAGAGGGGAAATGGACGAGGTTTGCGAAGCCTAGTTTGTGGGTCATAACAACCTTGTCAAACCGCTGGGCCTCTGTATGGGGGGCCCCCCTGTGCCCCCTCCCCAGAGGCTGACACTGGAGGATCAGGAATGCAGGCTAGGCCCCTGGACTAGTTTGTACACAGACCCGTTACTGCTCATCACAGGTCACAGGTGGGCTGTTAAATTCATTGGTCACAGCCCGGCCGGCGTGGCTCAGCGGTTGAGTGTCAGCCTATGAACCAGGAGGTCACGGCTGGATTCCCGGTCGGGGCACATGCCAGGTTGCAGGCTCGATCCCCAGTGAGGGGCGTGCAGGAGGCAGCCGATCGGTGATTCTCTCTCATCTTTGATGTTTCTCTCCCTCTCCTTTCCTCTCTCTGAAATCATTAACATTTTATATATATATATATATATATTTTTTTTTTTAAAAAGAAGAACCTCCTAGCTCAGAGGCAATTTACCAAATGGCATCCTTTGTATCATAAGCCAGTTGCCTAATAACGTAGTTGGTGTTTCACCGTGTTGGGTCCCAGGAGACACAGGCCTGGAGAGTCAGACCGAGAAGGGGCTGTGGTTAATCCAGCATTCCCGGGCCGGGCCCTCTGCCCGCTTCCTTCTGTGCCCAGCACGCTCCCCGGGTCCTTCCTGTGTGTGTGTTTGCCGCCTGGCACCCCAATGCCAGCTCCATTGGCGTCTCCCCGCTGTGCCCAGAAAGCACTTAAGCAACGTGTGCAGTGAACCCGGAACGGCTGGCATCCACCGGGCCGAGCAGAGCGAAGAAAGCCAGGCCATTATCGGAGGCCTGAGGGGTGCGCAGTGAGCGGACCTGCCGGGCGAGCCAGGGTAGCACCTGCCAGCTCCCCCGGCAGCCCCTCCGAGGCTTCACCCCACGGAGAAGAATTCAGCACCTTAGAGATGGGGCGGCAGGCGGGGCTCTATTCCCCAGCCGGGACTCGTGACCCAGCTTCTGAGACTCAAACTGGAAAACAACATCCGCCCAGGAAAACAGCTTAAAGCAGAACGGAGCCCCTGGGACCGGGAACGCCAGCCTCGGGGCGTGCGATCCCCATGGGGGCCCTGCAGCAGACGCTTCGCCTCCCCCAGGGGCCTCGCACAGACGCCAGCCTCTCCCACCGCCGTCCCCTGAGCTTCCCAGACTTTCCTGAGAAAAGGGTGCTCGCTCGGGGAACCACAGGCTAAACAGCGCTGTTGATGAGAAGACTTCGCCGAGAACTCGCTTGGTGAATCCGAGAAAGAGAACACAAAACACAGAATTTCCCTCATCCCCCCAGCACTTGCACCTGCTCTTCCCCGACATCGCACTGGACACTGGGATCATCTTCATGAACTTATTTCATACGATTGGGCAGAAAATCACAGATCGCATATGATAATTCCCAAATGAGGACAGGAACCAAGAGCTGAGAGCAAAATCAATATAGTTAATGTGACTCTGAGGGCAAATATAACGACAAACTGACACTATTTTTAACCTTAAAATTATTGTTTCAGATAGATCTATAGACAGTTTGTATTTTTAAAAGTCTGCCCCTGGATAACGAGCAGGTCCCCTGTTTGTTCCACAGAACTGAGCCCTTGTATGCCTTCCAGTTCTAAGAAGCACAAATACTCACACACAGTGGTTACCTATGCAACCTCAAACACAACCTCAAACCCTGACAGCCAGCCTGACACCCATCTGTGTATATAAAAGCCTCATAGGCCAAGAGTCCCCTCGGGAGTTCGACCGACTGGGAGTGCGATTGCTCGCTATGACGTGCGCTGACCACCAGGGGGAGGCGCGGAATGAAGGAAGGTCCCAGCTGGCAGCCGGCAGCCACTAGGGACCCTACCCGTGCACTAATTTCGTGCACTGGGCCTCTAGTCCAGTGGTTCTCAACCTTCCTAATGCCGAGACCTTTCATACAGTTCCTCATGTCGTGGTGACCCCCGATTTCATTATTACAAATTGAACATTGTTAAAGCATAGTGATTAATCACAAAAACAATATGTCATTATAGATGTGTTTTCCGATGGTCTTAGGCGACCCCTGTGAAAGGGTCATTCGACCCCCAAAGGGGTCGCAACCCACAGGTTGCCATTTTGTGCTTATCCAGGTACCGCATGGCACCCTCTTTCCTCAAAGGCACCATGAACCAAGAGAAGAAAAACAAACGTGAAAGCCAGTCTGCCCTTGTGACCTAGACTGGTATCCGTTGTGGGATGTGAGCGGCGAGATGTCCAGGCCACCCACCCGGCCCGTCCTGGCCCAGCCCAGCACCCTGAGGCCCTGCAAGGCACTGGCTCCTGCCCTCTGACACACGGGGAAGTTGCAGGCTCTTTCTAAGGCTGAGTGATGTGCAAAACGCAGAAGGGAAGGGAGAAGCAGGCGAAGGCTTTCGGTCAGCCCCAGGCAATGCTGTCCTAACACTGTGAGCCTTGGGCCTCCATCCCGCAGCCAAATGAGGCCAAAGATCATTTTTCTAAACAAAGAGAAACAACCATTAATCACTTTCCCAGAAGCTAAGTGTAGCAAGTCCGGAATCTCACATGTTGGTTTTTCGTTATATTCTTTGTTTTGTTTTGTTGTTGTATTCTTATTGGTTTGTTTTTAATCCTTACCTGAGCGTTGATCTTTAGAAAGAGAGTGGAAGGGAGGGAGGAAGGGGAGAGAGAGAAGAAAGAAGCATCTATGAGAGAAAGAGAGAGAGAGAGAGAGAGAGAGAGAGAGAGAGAGAGAAACAGCGATGTGAAAGAGATACATCAGCCCTAGCTGGTTTGGCTTAGTGGATAGAGCATCGGACTGTGGACTAAAGGATCCCAGGTTCGATTCCGGCCAAGGGCACATGTCCAGGTTGCAGCTTGATCCTCAGTGGGGGGTGTGCAGGAGGCAGCTGGTCAGTGATTCTCTGTCATCATTGATGCTTCTATCTCTCTCTTCCTCTCCCTTCCTCTCTGAAATCAATAAAAATATATTAAAAAAAGAAAGAAAGAAAGAGATACATCAGCTTGTTACCTCTTTGCACATGCCCATCCAGGACCGGGGATTGAACCTGCAACTGAGGTTCGTGCCCTTGACCGGGAATCAAACCCACGACCCTTCGATCCACGGGCTGACACTCTAACCACTGAACACCCTGGCCAGGGCAAGAATCTCACATTTTGACTCAACACATGGACGAAGGGTGGTGTCCGGCATTCGTATTCATCTCGCTGAAATACTGACATGTTTGCACTTCCTGTAGTTCTTCACACTTCATGACAAGCAATTTATTATACACAAAAGAATTTCAAAGGTGCACCTCTGGCAGAATAAACATCCTCATCCATTTTTTACGATGAATGACCGAGGCAGCATCTGAAATCCAATTCCTCTTCCCACATGTTTCACTGCCTGGCCCCTGGCTGCAGAACCCCAGGTCCCAGCAAACACCCCCCCCCCCTCGCTCCCCACCTCATCCGTGGGAGGAGGTGGAGGAGGGGCTCCAACCCTCGCCTTGCCCTGCAGCTGTTGACAGCAGCTTACACCATAAGCTCAACATGCATCATAAAACATTTTCAATCCGCTCTGTCTCAAAGCGTTTGTGTGCTTTTTAAATCATTGATTGGCTTATAGGAAGCAGAGGACAAAGTTAAACTCATTCTGCAAGCAGAAATGTGTGGCTTCCCTTATGATAGTGGCAGAAATAGGCTGTTGGGGACCAGCTAGGACGGTAAGGCTCTGTTGGCCGCGATGGCGTTGTTCTGATTAGAAAAGGCACAGCCTAAGCTGGCTGGGAGTAGCCTGTGGGCCTGGGTGCTCACCCGGACCTGCAGCCCCTCCTCCCCATCCAGGCGCTGCCTATGATCACAGAAAGATTGACAACCTCGTTGCAGACACCAGAGCCGCCAGCCCTTTGAAGACCCCCCTCCTTTGCATACCCACAGGCCTTTGCAAATCTCCAGCCTCCATTACCTGTGAACTCCCATTTGATGTACCCTTTTGCCTACTTGCCCATGTCATCTTCGTCCTCCTACCCTATATAAGCAGCTGGCTGATGGGGGTGGGGGGCAGAGCAGATGTTTGTGGGTGCCCTGCCGCTCTCCCACGCTGCCGGCAGGACTGGAGTAGACGCTCATCGAGGACTCAACCCTGTCTCTGCTGAATTGGCGCAAGTCGTCACAGGTAACACGGGCCCTTGGATTGTCCGGTCACACAGCCATTACTGATCTGTAAGCACAAGATATTTTGTTTTCTTAGTGTTTATTTCCCGCTTTTTTTTGTGGCTGGCCTTGACATCACATAATTGCTAGCAGCACAACCATCAGATCAATTCCATTTCCAGGAACCGCTGCTCGGTTGCTTTTTTTGGGTCGTTAGCCCAGCACGAGGTCCCCCTGCGGGCCCCAGGGGCACGGTAGGCAGTCTGCGCGGGAGGCTGCCTCTGCCGCCAGCATCTCGGCAGTAGTTCGTGGCGGACCGAGGTGCGCTGTGCCGCTGTCTGGCCTCACCTTGTCTTGTGCTAGCAAATCAGTAAAAGGTCTAGTCTGTGGTGGTGAGAAGTGTCCCTGGGCCATTTCAGAGTTGTCACTGGCAAGTCCCCTTTCAACACCGAGAACTGTAGGGTATGGATGTGTTAAGGTAAAAGAACCTTCAAACCTGTCAAGAATTTTTGCGAGTGTGTTTGAGCCAAACTGTCGACAATTCCCGGGATGCAGAATCTCAATGTACTGAGATCATGCTCCGGAGAATGGCGGTTTTTCACCTTGTTTGATATATTTCTAGAGGCCCGGTGCATGAAATACATGCACTCGGGGAGGGGGGTCCCTCAGCCCGGCCTGCACCCTCTTGCAGTCCAGGAGCCCTTGGGGGATGTCCGATTGCCATGGAGGCAGGAGAGGCTCCACCACTGCTGCGCTCGCCAGCCGTGAGTCAGGCTTTTGGCTGAGCGGC